>JAKIMF020000011.1:0-600000 GCA_022605425.2 Hamiltosporidium tvaerminnensis | reverse complement strand
ATTCGCATGTATTGCTAAGATCAGCTTTTCGAGGAGTTATTTTTTAACCGGATACTCTGTGATATTTTTTTCTTGTTGATTTCCAAACTTGTATTATAGGAAATATTGTTCTTTATCTGTCTTTAAATACAAAATAGGCATAGAAATAACAAGAATCACAAGATCATCAATAAAAAAGCATCATCGGTTCTGTTGATGCAATATTGGAATATATTTTTAACTTTGACTAATTACGATTTATAATCGACGTATTGAATCTTTACCTAAATGTGAACACGAGAGTTAAATTACTTTTGTTTCATAAAATATTTTTGACCACTTTTCCAAAGCCTTTTCTTATCTTATCGAAATATGATTTCTCTAGCTTAATACAAATATTTTAAAAAATCTCAAATACAATCATGGAAATTAAGGTAGTAAAAGCATTGAATATAATAACTCTTACGCCTTGATTGTTTTTTATGAACACTAAAATGGCTTAATGATTCTTTCTATACTCTTGATTTTTTACGAAATTCTTTGGAGCCAGCTTTTTAGCATTTTAAATACTCGATACTAATATTTCTTCATTTTGAGCTAGCAAATATTTTCAATACTTATACTCAACGGCTATAATATAGTTTATATATACATATAGAAGATTGGGATAGAGACGATAAACCAGTACTAGAAACTGTTCTTTGCATGCTTTTACGAAATAAATAAGTAAAACCGTGTACACTATTCAGCCCGAAGCTTTCATTTTAAACATATAACTTTTAGAATATCATAAATTTATTTGTTGATATTATAATTTTATTAAGGAAAAAAGTAGCAATAGTATCGATCTGTGAAGATATACACCATGAAAGCCCATTTATAAAATATATAAACGCATCAAGTTTATAAAACGGTACTTGGGATTTATTCTGTACAAATAATGTCGGATAAATATAAAAAGAGTATGTTCAGTAATATTGTTCAAATTCATAGCTTAGAACTTACTATTTGAACCCGATTGATCATATTCACAGCTAATTAATTATTTATCTATGAAAATACTTCAGAATAGCCAAAACATAGGTTTATCATAAATGAACTGCCTTAAATTATAAAAAATGGCTTCTATTCGTTGTTTGAAAGATTTATTCTTCATGATCAACAGTACTAAATTTCATATTAGACGGTACCTTATTTTCACTAAGATTATGTCTCTATAAATATTAAATGACATTGTCTATAAAGCTTCTTCTTGATTTCTTTCGAAGGTACTAGCTTAAAAATTCATATTCAATTTTGCTTTCAAGCGGATATAAAACATTAGATAGATTTACTGTCAAAAATATATGTATACCTTGTAATCTACTATATGTCAGTAGGTGACTCGCGTAAATCTTGTTCAACTTCCTATTCGATTGCATTTATGATGCTAAATATACCCTTGAGAATATTTAAAAAAAATTGTGTTCCTACAATCACATCTTAAGTTTTCTTCTCTAATATTGGTTTAATTTAACATGTAGTCATATCATAGGAACATTTTAAGATGTTATCAAACGAACATATAAAAAAAACGAAACAAGGTGAGATTTCATGTTGTTTGGAATTATATTCTAGCCAATTTTTTTAATTCAAAGCTAAAATTTTTAAAAAGTCAAGAGTCTTCAAAACAATCTCTTTTATTAATACATGTAAAGTTACGATCAGCATTTTCGGTGTGCCTTAAAGTTTTTTTGCATCGAAAATTAACACATTGCGACTATTCATGAAGACATTTGATAAGAAGCACGTAATTTTTGAAATTTTGCCTTTCGATTTTCTTCGTGAATACCAAATTATAGACGGTTAATATTTTATGTGATGGCTCGTGCATGAAGTTTATACGGCAAAGAGAGACTGTGTATTAGACAAGGGGGAGTAAGCTTCCGGGTATAAAGTTATTGTGTGTGAGAAGCATAATGAGGAAATTTTCAGTTATGTGACGATAGAGGTGATGGATTCGTTAACTTTGAACTATATTTAGGCGTCATTATAATTTTTTTTACTTCTATTACATTTCACTAGCGATTGTTTTCATATATTCACTGTAAGGTATATCTAATAAATACATTTTTGATTCAAGAAATATTTTTACTTCTAAGAATATTATTTTGAATAGTCATATTTAATATGATTTCCCATTATTTATGTTTAATTTTGTTCTATTTGTAATTTTTTAATGAAAATAAATTTTTTTGTAGATTATAATCGCATGCTATTACTTGTGGCATTATTGTTTGATTATAAATTTTGTTTCAAGTCTAATCAAAATTTCTTAAGGTATTCCTGTACGAAAAAAACTATGAATGCAACAATTGACCATTAAGTTTTGAATTGTTTTTATAATATTTGCTTAATTTAATGAGATTAGATGAATTTATCAAGGTGATTTTCCGATTCTTTTGTCACATATTAAACTCTGCATTATTATATATGTAATGAATTTCAAAATATTTCAAATACCGATTTTTTTTTCCAAATTATAAATTATATTTTTTGGCGAAAAATAATCTATTATGAACCAATTTACCTGAATATATGTAAAAAATATTTGGGTTATAAGAAGGAATCTTATTATAAATTTGTTTCAATCCTATCATTTTGATACTTTCAATGTATTTTGTATGGTTTTGAACTAATTAAGGTAAAATATATATATTATTTTTACTGAAAAAATTTTTGGATTGTAATATTTTTTATTTAATCATTTAATATAACTCACTCCTTATTCCATATATTGGATTTACTCTGATTAAAATGTATTATCTACGCTTCAAAAGCTCTGTCTCAATATAACCTCAATACTTTATAACAAAATTTACTATAAAAAAGTCTATAGCCTTGAATCTTAAACTATATTTTCGGATCAAAAAAAATTCTATAATGAATTGTAACTAAATTAAGTTCTTAAATTCACTAAAATACATTTATTTTTTCTAATTTATTGATTTTAGTGAATATGCTTAATTCACAAGCGGAATATAAAGTTATTTTACTCTACCAAAACATTTTCAAATGTCAACTCCTAATTACCGAATTTCTTTATAAGAAGTAATCGTATTCGTTATTATATTTTTTTTAAAGCAAAACTTGATTCAGACTATATATTCAAATCGTTTTCTGCAAAGATAATTTCTGCTTTTTTAATTTTTTTTACATTTTAAGAGCGTTTTTCTTTATTCTTTTTGTTTTATAAACAATTTCCAACAGGTATATACATGGATATTTTTTTTTGATTTAAAAAATCTTTAACATTGAAATAGATATTGTTATATGACTTCTATTTTAAAGTATATTAAAGTAGTTTTGGCAAATAATACAGAAAATCTGATTTGATATTGTTATTAAGGTTTCAAATCATCGTTAAATATGAAAATATAAAGTAATTTCAGAAAACGCGTTTTTTTATGAAACCAAACGTAGCATGCAATATCATTAGAAACTTAAAAAAATTGTATCGTTTATTAATTTGACTCATATTAATGCTTAAGCTATAAACCCTAAAATTTAGAAAATTATATACTAATACATATGTTTTTAAAAAAAAATTCCAATTTTGAAAATGAACAAAAATAAATCATTAAATATTTTTTTTAAATTTTTTATTCAATCCTCTTCACTCACCTCAATCATCTTTATATGCAGTAATTCTTTAAAAGATTTTTTTGTATTAAAAGGGACAGTTTTAAGGGGGTATCCAGCCCCAAAAATTATATATTGAACCAGTCATTTTTATACTTCAGTAATATATTTTTTTCATTAAAATATTTTTCTGGATATTTAAATATACAAATATGTACATTTTTGCCATAATTTAAATATTTATCAAAGAAATTTAGTAAGATATTTCTTCTATTTCGGATTATTCTTTTTGAAAAATTATTTAATATATTTAATATTAATATTATCTTAAAAAGGCTTATTGGACTAATAGAATCATATATCAGAAGATGTGATGAGGTTTTTTCTAAAATAATATTCATAAATGAGGTGTTATATTTGCTAAGAAGAATATGCAAGAATAATTGAATGAATAATGTTGTGAATGTTTTCATAACAAAAAAAGATAACATTCGCTTATATAATAATTTTTTAAAACTTGTTTCAAAATTTCTTATCGAAATAACAAATTAGAATGTTTATAAAAACAAAATAGAACATAATAATAATTTTTTTGTTTATGATCTACTCTTTTATACTTTAAACAATGAAACATTAATTCTTTTAAATATTATTCTAGTGGAATTTATTTATTCAATTACAGCAGGTTTTTCAATTGTGTAATACTCGATTCTTGACTTCTATTTTTCGGAAAAAAAAATTATGGGAGTTTTAATGATAAAAAAAATGATTTGGTCGAGGTTAGGCAACTATTTGTAATATTGAATTGAGTTCCTGGGTATGAATTGATTTCGAGCCTAAATGCTCATAATAATATAATATATAGTACATTTAAATTGATTTTCAACCGTATTTATCAGATTAGATTTGTATATTGTTTTAACTAAATTTTAATAAATGTAATCATAACCTATGACAGCAATTAAATTGGGTTTTTCTAAGAATATTAGGGCAACTTAGTAACTTTTCTAAAAGCAAAAAAATTTTCATCTAAAAAAATACAGGTATTTTAAATAAATAAGAATTTTAATTGAGTAAATGAATTTATTATATCCTAGTTGGTTGTAAACACCTTAAAACAGTGTTAAGAAGTCTCTATATCAAATCAATCTGAGTTATTAATGATTAAATTGATAAAAAGTTCGCAGTATATTCGCTTTCGTTTATTATACATTTTAAACTAATATAAAGTCTAAACATTTATAAAAAAACGTAATTGATTTTGAGTCATGCTATTCATGTATCAAATGACTATTTATTTCTTTTTACTCAGATCTCTAGGTATTCTTAAATTCTGTCGTATTCATAACTTCAGTTACTTGACAAAACTACCTAAGTGCGTAAAAAACTCCTAGTAAACAAAATATATTACATCAAAGAATTTCTAACACTTTTTTTTACTAAAACTTTAAAGCATAAGCTATCAAATTATCAAAGTTTTTAAATTGAATTCCATGTTTTATCTTTGTATCATAAACAATTCACAAATAAATTATTTACACAATCTAATTAGCATTTTTCTGTTATAAAATCTTTATTTATCTGCTAAAACCAATTCAAAACATTTTCTAGCGGTCTAACTTTGTTTTTAGAAATGAATATATTATTTTCCATACAGAAATGGTTTCAAGAATACATTTTTACGCTTACCGTGTTTTATAGGCTACATGAAAATACATTAAACACTACACTGGTGTAGAATTTTTGTTATTCGCCGTTCATAAATTTTATATTAATTATTAAAAAATTAGAATATAATAAAGAGAATGAATTAAGCAGTAAAAAAGACTATGCTTTTCAAAACTTTCAAAACATGAATCGTTTGTTAATTTAGAATATATTCCTTTTTACTTATTTATTCCATTCCTGTTTTATTTCTCAATGTCGAGGATGAACAAATGAAAAACATTCATTTGTTTCTTTTAATCTATTGTAACTCGGATTATAGAAGGATCGGCCTATAGATCCGATGTGGTTTATATTTACCAAAAAGCAATCATATTCACACGAATTTTACATACTCGTTACGAAGCAGATGGTTTTTATTGTGGTTCTCTTCTTTTCACCTATAATACATTTCATAATTAGCAAAAAATATATCCGCATATTATCTCTAAAAATTAATTCAATCAATTTTACATATCAGAATGCCTTCATTGCTCTGATTCATTTCTTAAGATTTCAATTTCGCTTCTAATTATTCTTTTTTTCTTCCAAATTTTTTATTTTCAGAACTAGATGTTCCATAATGCTTCTTGTATACAACAAGACACCTGTTATCTCCAATATACCTTGCTTTTTTTGACTGTATTTTTTTCTCGCGCCTTTAGCCAGACTAACTTCAATTCTGGAAACTCGAAAATCCTGCTAATAATTAAGATGTGTTAACAAGCCGACTAAAAACGGATCCCCCTCGAAAAAAAAAGGATCCCTTTACACAGAAATAACTAAAAAAGGTATTTCTAACCCATGAAAACCATAAAAAAGACGAATGAGGAACCCGGGAGCGAATTTGAACTTGAAACAGTTATAGATGAGTGGCACGAAGAAAATTTGGTTTTTGGCTACACCACGTCAATTTTTGGAAAAAGAATGACAATATCTGGCAAAGACAACTTTCTTGAACTCTACAAACAAGAAATACCTAAAGGCTACTTTAATGAATTTATAAGAGCGAATGCTAAAGTGGTTCTGTTTTTTGATTTACACAGCAAAGAATTTCAACTCGATAGCCTTGTAGATGACATCAAAAGATTTGTAAAGGGTTATTTTTCAGGGTTTGATATTCAGTTTATCGTCTCAGATGCTACTGGTAAGGAAAAGTTTTCGAAACATATGATCGTCAGACTATTTAAAGAAGGAAAGGAGTATGTATTTATGAACGTTTCAGAGGTTTTGTCGTTTGTCCGCGAACATTTAAATTTGCCAGGCGTTGATTTGAACGTGTATAAACCCGGTGGTTGTCTCTTAAGGGCGTTCGGGGCATCTAAAGAAAAGGTTGACGGTAAATTAGTATTTGATGCTAAACACACCGGACCTAGAAAAGAACTTGACCTTATCGAGCATTTCGTTCAGTGGCCCGGTGAACTAGGCCTTTGTATCAGAACATTTCTTGCCAGCAAAAATCTCATTGCATTTGAAGAGGGATCTAGTTTAACTTCAAATAACGGAAGTATCGAAAGCGAAAGTGGGAATGCAGATCCAAGAGATACTATTTTTGTCAAGTTGCTGGCAAAGTTTGGTTTTAAGTACAAGAAGATATACGGAGCGAGAGAGAGCGAAATCAAGGATGGTTTGATGGTTATCTATGTTGACATCGAACCCTTGGATGTGTGCCCCTTTAACGTAATGCATAAATCAAATAAGACGTATCTTAGAATAACTGTTGTTTCTGCAAGCTTAAAGTGTCATGGTTGTAGACTTACGTCAAAAAATAAAATTGTTGAAGTGGTGCTTAAGGATGTCTTAAGTAAGGATGAAATATTCGCACTGTTTAGGGGTAATGTATTACAGAAACAACTATTAAGTAATACCCATAACCTATTTTTATCGAAGGATCCTGAGGCTGGCTTGCCAGTATATAATCGTTCAGAAAGGAGCGTACATTCAAAGGTTGGTTCACCCGAACAGGTAAAGGAATTTTTAGGAATTGAAAGTATTAACATGGACACATATAACAATCTGTCTGATTGTTCATATTCTGTGATATCACAAGATAAAAGTATTGAGCATCTATTCCCAAAAGAAAAGCATATAACGGCATGTCAAAAAGAATTGAAACGCTTCACAAAAAATTTTCTAAAAGTAAACATCTATCAAAGTATAACTTTCAATACGACAATAAACACGTTTCTAGTTGACAAGAATAGGAATTGTATGGAGGCTTTGGATGAGATGTCGAATAAGCCAAACTACATGGAATTAGTCTACGATGAGGGTTATTTTTTGAAGTCAAAACTAGAAACTGACCTTGACCGTGAAGATTCCTTCTTACGATTTTTATGGATTCACCTACACCTGTGTTGTTTGCTAGGTTCTTAAAGGTGGTATTTAACGGAAGAGCTATTGTGGTTGGAGATAATTTATATGTTGCAAATATTAACAACATATACAAAGAGTACAACAAGGAAGCAACTCTTGGAATCTTAGCATATCTGTCTGAACAATTTCTTAAAGGATTGGATGGTTCGCGGAAGTTATTGAAAGCTCAGCATGCAGCTAAGGATTGTCAAGATAGACTCTTTACTAAGTATCGTACCATGCGCTTACGCCTTCAATCACCCAGATTCCTCAAATCAACTATGTCTGTTTTATTTCCTTATATCAGGGACGAAGAAAAAGGTTTGGAATTCAATACTAAGTTTAAGTTACTCCCTCTAAAAAAAGGTGTTTTCGACTCAGAACTAAGAAGAATAAGAGAAACCCAATTGGACGACTATATAAGCATCACACTACCTTTTACTGAACAAGATCTTTTATTTTCAGATCATAAAAAAGTAGCGTATTTATTCCTTGACAACATCTTCAAAAATGAATGTGAAATTGAATATGTATTGAATGAACTAAGAATAATATTATTTGATGATTCGAATGATAAAGTGTATTTCTTAATAGGTGAAGGTGCCAACGGAAAAAAAACTTTTATAAACATGCTTAGAATAGCCTTAAAGAATTTAGTTGGTGACTTACCAGTCAAAGCTCTGTCAAAATCAAAAACTTCAGCGATGAATCGCTTTTTTGTAAACCTCAGGAATTGTAGGATTGGTGTTGTTGCGGAATACGATTCTCAAATACTTCGGGTCGATATTATTAAAAGGCCTGCTAAGTATGAAAGAATCACGGTAGGATCACTATATGCTAACCCAGTTACTTTCCCTTTCAAAACTAGACTGTTATTCGTTGGTAAAAACCTACCTAAATTTTCGGCAGTGGTAGATTATGCTTTAGAAAGAAGAATGAAGTACATTTACTTTGCTAAGAATCTGTCGATAAAAGAAAATATAAAAAACCATCTTGAATTATCCAATGAATCTGTAAGACATGCAATAGGACTAGGCCTATTACAACTAATTTTAAAAGAGCCAATAAATAAAGAACTGCAGATTCCAACTACTTTTTTGAGATATTTATCCTATGCATTCGGAGAACTTAAGGCTTTTGTGAAGTTTCTTGAAAATGTTATACAAGAAGCTACAGATGGCTACATCACGTTCTTTGAAGTTTATTGTATGTATCACGAACTTGACACTGAACATACTTCAAAGGATGTTTGTAGAAAACCAGAATATAGTACAAAGTTTACTGAATTCAAAAGCTATGTTAAAGCCAAGTTCAATCTCGATGAATCTCATACGCGTTCAGCTGACAGAAAGTCCATAAGAGTCTTTAAGAATCTAAAAATCGTTTCTGATAACTTAAACGAATTCAATTAAAAGGTGTTTGAAGTTCTTTTATTTTTGATTTTTAGTTAATTTTTGTTTAAAGGGATCCTTTTTTTTCGAGGGAGATCTGTTTTTATACAGATAATCCCTCATATTCTTATATAGCGATCAAAGGCTTCCCCCTATGTTCGTAAATCCACTCATTATTTCCAATACTAACCTTCTTTGTTTTTAATTTAATTATATATCTTGTCATTTATACTATTTTTTTACAATCTCCCTTTATTTCCAATACTAAACCTTAAAAAAAAACTTTGGTTTGAACAAATAAACTATTCTTTTTTTCTAAATTTAGAAGAGATTTTTCAATTTTTTTTAGATAGTTAAATCATTTATTTTCCTTCCTATTTTTTTGAAAAATTATATACTGTATTTCACATAATATAATTCATATAAATTCAATTCGTAAAAAAATAAATATAAGTGTGCTTTACTATTTAATTGAAAACTATATAATGCAACTTCCATATTTTTATTACCTAAACTTAGTAAACATCAAAATAACTTAGGGATAGAAATTCAATTAATTTAAACTATTAAATGAGCTCTTTCATTTTTTTTTGTTCGAAAGCTTTTTTAAATTAAGACTATGGCTCTATGAGATTATAACTCGATATGGAATTCGAATTTTGTTTGTCATAATTTGCTTCCTGAATTTAAGATTTAGAGTACCCCAGCAGAAAATTTTCACGGTATCGGATATTATTGGCTATTATAATAGTTAGGTTGTTTCCAACTCAAATAATAGACATGTGTTTTAAAGGCAATCACGGACTCTGTAATTAATGCTTTGCATTTTTACTAAAATAAATCAGACATCTACTACAATAAAACGTGATATAGTTAGTTTCTCTGTACTCATGCTTCGGGCGAGTATTTATAAAAACCTGGCTCTAAGAAAAAAAACTTTATTTTGATTTCATTTTTACATTGTGTACGCGCTGATATATACACGAAGACCGTATTGGTTACTCAAATCATCTTTTTCAAAGTCTTTGCATTTTTTTAACAGCTATACTTTGAATTTGATTTAACGTTAAAATTATATTTGCTTTTTCTGTATGATATAGTATTATATGTAATCTTTAGGGTTATTCAAGTCAAGAGGTTTCGAGAAGTATGTCTTTAAAACATAAGTCGTGGCATATTATATTACTCCTAAACTCGATGTTATCAAACGGAAATTTAAAAGAGTCTTTAACTGACTGTAAAGTCTTTTTGCTAATCTAAACAAATCCCGATGTTTGTTTAAGCGTCAATCACATTGATAATAACTTAATATTTCATTTTAATGGGTATATATCTGCAATTTATGTCTAGTATTGTACAAATATTCTAAATATATTTTTTTCTGCTTTATATGTTATTTTCTTCGAGATTTGAGTAATTTTATTTCGAAATATGTATACGAAATGAAAATTCATAAAAAGGAGCAAAAAAAGCAGAATTTAAAGATATAAATACCTCTATACTTTGGGTACGGAGAGCAGTGTAAGTATCTAAAAGCTTTCGATATGCTTTTGATTTAAAAAGTTTTCCACAGCAAAATCACAAAGTGACAAAATAAATATACATAATGAACATTAACAAATTTTATTGAATCACACTAATATTTAACACGTTCTGATTAATTTAAAAGACTGATAGAATCAAGATTTTATTGGTTATTCAAATAAGGTAAAAGTGTGTGAAATCGGGTGTTGTATAGGACTAACAGGAGTAAATAGAACATAAAGGCATGTTAATAAGGTGAATATGTAAAAATAAAAGGTACAATTAAAATCAATACCCGGATTAGAAATAACGAAAGAGAGGCGCTCATACATGGAGAGAAGCAACATGAGCCCTTATTTTAAACATAAACATCAATAATTAATAATATTTTGACTCTATTATCATGAAGCCTACACTTAACATCAGCACTACAGCCCTGCAAGAGCCTTGGCCGCTCTCTGTAAAAGACCACGGTCTTTTTCCGGTGGGTCTATTTACATTTTCGGGTTTCATAACAAGGGGGTTTTAAAGTGTGAGTTGTTAGATCTACGCCCAATCCAACCCGAAGAGCCAGTCTCTAATAGTCTCCTTTTACGATAAGCAGAGAATAATCCAAACTAATTCTGCATCCGGCATGGTAGGAAAAGAAGCTTACAATACTATATGAAAATATTCATGAAATTTTCAAGATATTATGTATGCAAAGGAATACGAGCCGATAAGTTAAAATCTCACAATGATCTTTTTCATATGATAATAAAACGAAATTCGAATTAAGTTCATCGATTTTTTTTTGTAAAGTATAAGCAAATTAACGAATCAGTGCCAAAAGACGAGCAACTTAAAGAGGAAAGTAAAGATTACTAGTAAAAAAAACCGAGAAAACAGCTCAAAAATAGTGCTTCTGAAAATACTTAAAGCAAGCTTTGATATTCTTCAATCATAGTTCAGCTAAAACTCCTTAAAAATAGATCGCCTAAAAATTGAAAGTAGAATATAAGCTCATGTATATTTTATGAAATTGAAAATAAGTCACAAGTCAGCATATAAATAGGATTCGATTTTTAAAGACAAACAGAAAATAGATCCACGAACACTTCGAAAAAAAATTGCATAGAGCAAATTTTTCCTTTGTGTTAACAGTTGATTTGTTTAGCTTAAGCTCAATCGAAAAAAATATAAAAGGAAAATACTCTAGAAACACCTAAGTTGTGCTGCAGAATTTTTTTTTCTATTATAGATTATATCCAGCTGCTTGCTTCAGAAAGAAGATTAGATTTCTTTGTAATCAAAAATTAAAGAATCTTGCAAATAATAACAAATAATTTTGTAAAAAGTATTATAAATTATACTCTTTAAAGATAACTGGGCTCTTTAAATGTGAAAGATTGAAAACACTGAAGATAAACAAAAAATTAGTATAAAATGCGTCATTGTATTATATTGAAATGCGGTAACAAGAATAGATTCTTTAAAAAACAGAAAATTCTTCAGAAAATTTAATAACCAAGAAAGTTTAAATAATAAAAATTCGGATCAACTAGTTTCGATGGTAGTTTAGATAAAGGTATTTATCTAGATGGTTCAATTAGTTTGCGCGAAGACCAGGGTATTCCTTCTTTACCAAACAACATACGTGTATACCAACATCTAGAGAGTGATTATTCATATATATTGAACATTTTTTAAGCCACCAAGAGGGTCTTTGGCGTAACATATACCTCTGGAATTCTTAGACCATCTAAGAAAAAGAAGGTAATATTAACCCGAAAAACAGGC
This sequence comes from Hamiltosporidium tvaerminnensis, assembly GCA_022605425.2. Taxonomy (NCBI): domain Eukaryota; kingdom Fungi; phylum Microsporidia; family Dubosqiidae; genus Hamiltosporidium; species Hamiltosporidium tvaerminnensis. Next base: position 587,647 of record JAKIMF020000011.1, on the reverse strand, counting down.
AAGCAAAATTTTAGAAATAGTAAAATCTTGCTCTATAGTACTACAACATTTATTCAAGCAGAGTTTTTAAGATAAAAATTGGTCACTTAAAAATTAGAACAAGAAATCATTATAAATTTTTTTAACAAAGCAAAAAATCAGTAGAAAGCTGTATCAGGTCAATTTATCGTCTTAAACTTGTTGCACTTTTTTATTCATAGAGACAATGAACGACCAGAGCGCGTAAAAAGGATTTTAATATAGATTATATATGAGATTTGGTCTAAGTCTGAAATATCTCATGGTTTTTTATATTATAAAGAATGTTGGAAAATTCGGAAATTAATTGGAAATAATTCACATATGCTTTATACTTATTTTTCAGGTTAAATGGTTTGATGATGGTACTCATTTTGCTTCTCTCGACCTTAATTGATTCAAGTATGCTTGAAAAATAGACATTAACCTATATTTGAAATACCCAAAATTTATAGTTAGAAATTAGGTTTCGTTAAAAGATTCAAATAACAACTTTATGAAATAAATCATAGTTTTGTTTTGGGTTAGAGATTGAACTAGAACATAATGAATCTTAGTTAAATTTTTGATTTAATTGCTATTTTCTAAACCAATAAATTATGAATTATTAGCTTAGTTATCTGAAAATTCATCATAAGTAAATAATTTATAGAATAATTGTTCTGCGTTATAGGTATTATATCTAGAATACTATAATGTGTAGCTAGATCTTCATATAATTCAAAAAAGTTTAAGCAATTGATTGTTTAAAATATATAAGATTTATGTGTGTCGAGGATATGAATCAAATTCGAGACTGAATAGATTGTGAAGTTACCGCATCTAAGCATTTAATACAAGAAGATTCGATTTACAAATAACCTAAATTATCACTATATGGCACTCTACTGAAAACGCAGGTGTTAAACAATCAATCAAGTAAATATAAAATTCTAATATCAGTATAATAAGTAAATTTGGATTTATAATATGCGAAAATGGGTTTTTATAAATTATTTTGGATAAAACGAAATTTGGCACTATAAACCGGACCAGATATAAATAGGATGACTGCTGGTTGTAAGATTCTTCATCGCTATATCTTATAATAAAGTTCCATTTTCAAAAATATTTCATTATAAATAATAAGAATTCAATTTACAATTTTGAGTTAAAAATTTGAATTAAAGAATTAGAACGAAAAGAATTGGGTTTTATACAATCAGTATACAATAAAAAAGTACTTAAATACAATAAAATAAATATTTAAGCAAAGGTAAGGAAAAAATATTAAAAAAATACACGAGTTTCAAATGCACCTACAACGGAAAAAAAATTTGGGCAAAGAATCTTGTGGTTTATGACTTGATTGTAAATTGGTTGAAGCTTATTTGATATATTAAAATAGTAAATCAATTTTATAAAATTCTTGTTAAAATTATTTCTACACTTTTATGCATTCCTTCTACTTCACCAACTATCAATTTCTACTTCAAAATCTAAAAATTCGTTTATATTTAATTTGAGCTTTCTAATGCAGTTCTTCTGTTAGAATAAGAGATGCTTTTCTATTTTTGTTTATGCTTGGCACTAACCATCTTATTCATTACCGTTGTATTATAAAAGGGTGTGGGATGATGTTCTTTAGCCTTTTCAAAAATACCCATTGACCAATACTCTCAATTAGCTTTGGAATTCGGTCACAACCGAAGTCCTGTTGCAATCAAAAGAAATTGTTTTAACTCTCGTCCCAAGTACTATAAACCAAATGTATGCTTCTACATCCTTGGGTATTTGCTCTTTTCGGGCATGCTTTCTTGTATTTTGGCATAATACCGTCTCGGATATCACTTAAGAAATTATCCCAATACTACATTTATAACAGGGTCTACATCAGTTAATAGGCCATAGTTTTGAATTTTTGGCAGTTTTGACTATTTGAAAGGAGTACTGAAAATAGTTATCGATTCAAAGCATTTTCACTTATTTTCACTCGTATCTAAAAAAAAATTATTGTGTCTATTTTTCTATATATTGACATCGGTTTTTATTCCTGTATTCACTTCTATCATCGCATACCGTTCAAAAATTTCTTGGAACGAGTGTCTACTATCGCGTATTGTAAACTTAAACATACATCTGCATCGAAGAATTAAGTTTGGGAATCTAACCAATATATATTTACGCCTGGTATAGTCATGTTCGAGTGATTTCTTATATCGGTGTGTCAAGGTTCGGATATATCTGACTTATGAAAGTTTTTATACGTTTATAATGACCATACTGATTTATAGGTGGAAGAAAGATAACCACATTAAAAAATTTCTGCTTGGCAATGAATATGTACAAATCGTGTGAAATTCATTGCTGTCTTTGTGGATGAATATATACACTGGTTCTATAGTCAATTTCTCATAATCTTGAGTTACATAGATTAAAAGAAACGAATCGAAACTTTTGTTTTTTCACCTTCGACACTGAATGGTAAAAGAGGAATAAAATAAGTAAGTAAGTCAATTAACTGATTTATATTCCAAATATAATCGCCGAAAGAAATGTTCAAAAAAGAATACATTGCAATCATACGGAATATAGAGCCCGTATATGCATTTTTTTCTTAAATCATTCGTATAACACATTTTCATTATAAAAGAAGTTTTGAAGCTTAAAAAAAAGCTTAAATTTTTTATTGTGAGTTTTGTTTGATTAATTTGTGATTTTAGCATCTAATAAGTTATTTTAGTGTAATCGTCCTGTCGATAAAAGAGAGTATATTATGAAACTTTGATGATAAAACTTTAAGTTTTTTTGTGAAACAATAAACCGATTATACTTCTATAGCTTGATTTATTCCTTAAAATTATTTTATTAACTTATTTCAAAAGAAAATTAGCATTTAATTTTTTAAAATATTAATTTTTCTAACAATATAATCTAAATGTTTAAAATTTGAAAAAAGTTAATCGTCATATCAAGATTCAATATCGATAAAAATTTCCAAAAAAGGAAAATTTAAAATTCTAAAAGTATATAATATAAAATTGAAGCATACCCTCGTAGAAATGTCAAAATTATTACGTGTCACATTATTTTTTATTTTAAAAATTACTAAAGGAACAAATAAAGCTAATTCAGAATGTCTAAGGAATGAATCACTACAAAGAATGATTAATGAAGCCATTGATGATAATCAAGATTTTACGAAGGATAGAGATACTATAGATATTAAAGACGTGGCGACTTTCGAAATGATTGATTCTGATACAACATCATTCACATCTACATTGAATGAAGAAAATTTCGTAAATGTGTTGAATAATATTGAAAATACTAAAGAATTTTTTGGGAAAAACAAATGTGGTGGTTTTTTTATTCCAGGACTAGGGTTTAAATTTATTGATGCTAATTCTCCATTATTTCTAATCCATCATAGAATAAGCAGAATCAGAATTGAGATTGATTTATTTAATAAAACTATGAGAGATTTATCAAACAAGATACAGCAAAAAAATTTGAATTTTGCTATTTTTGATTTTATAATTCATTCATTTGAAGCAGTAGGTTCTTTTAGTGAATCTAGTATTAATTCTTTTCATATCTTTATTGTTCAGATAGAAAATATATTGAAAGCATGCGGAGCAAGTCAAAAACTATTTACTTTAGTATTGAAATTCGCTGACAACCATTGTCAAGACTTTGAAAGTACTATAGGTATGCTTAATGATAATTTGAAAATGATTTTGGATAAATTTTGAGAAATAAAATAAATATCTCGCTTTTTAATCACTATATTTAATTTAATATTTTAAACAGTTTTATTTTATACGTAAGATTTACCTTGACTAATTTATAAAGTGTATTCTATTTCTCATTATCAAATTAATTTTGATGATTTTACCATGATATTTATAAGCTATTTTTGATAATTGGGCTTTGAGATATATTATTTTTATAGTATCTATTTGAAAGTAAATATGGTTTTTTTTAATTTTAGTATTTATGTGCTTCATTTGAATATAAACTAAATGGTTGGGAGCTTCTTGCACATTTGCATTATATTCACTACTATGGTTAACTTCAAGTAATTTTTTATAAATACAACTCATGGTTTAATTTTAAGCTGCTTTTTTTGTCAATATTTTTGATTTATAAAAATTTAAAGAAAATATCTGAGGTTACAATAATATTATTCAATCAAGTGTAGAATATGGATAATTACATAAAAAACTTTCTGCTTGGCAATGAGTGTGGGAAAGTGGTGTGAGATCATTGTTTGGATTTTTGATGGGAATAAAACCACACTACATCTTCGGTTGTTTCATGTGAGTTGTTATGAGTAGGAGAGGATTAAAAAATATAGAAACCTTTTCTACAAATTTATTTGTAGTTTTTTATGTAACCAGATTGCAGACGGCAGCTAACTTGTAGATAATTGCCATGTAAAAGCAGGAAACCTAGCTTTGCTCACTCGGGTTAGAAGACTTAGCGCCTGGTAGATATAAAACAAAAAACCATTAAAAGCTGTGAGCTAAGTAGCAGGTTATACCTGTTGGTATGACATTGCACTGTCTAGGTGGACCTCATCTAAATCTCCAAAATATAGCTTAGCTAGAAGATTATTGTGTTCAGAAAGTGTAGAGTGAGTGGGAATGCTGCAAAGTCTTGGAGGAGCCAGGTGGGCTTCGGCCTTCGATCACACTCCATGCAACAGACATTGACGAACTCTGGGCAACCTTCTCGCCTATTAATTAGGTTCAACACACTTGGTAATAAAGGGCTTTGGGACGTAGGTATCGCTTGGAGTACTGATGGAGGGGTGGGTTAGTAGTTATTTATGCTAAACCCAGAACTGCGTTAATGTCATAAAAACAAATATAACACTTGCCACTGTTTTAAAAAAGATGTGATACTTTTAAATAAATTATTTAACTAGTCATCACAGGATTTTAAGACAGTAGCATAGGTTACAATTTTTTCATAAAATTAATACATTTCTAGGTTAAAAGAGGAAAATTTCGTCCTAGGAGAATCAATATCTCAAGTATGCCTATAAAACAAAGATGTCATTTAAAAGATGTGCTGAATGAATGCTATGGATTAGTGTTTGCCGATTTTTCGTAATTTTGATGAGTGAGAAGCAATTTGAGTTCGAAATTAGGTTTAGACTCGCCTAGACCAGTCATATTCCACTTATTCTATACTTTTGAACTAATTATTTCACCGGAAAATAAATATATTTGTGACTACTATGAAATTTATATAAACTTTGAGTTTTCAACAATAGAAGTTTCCAATAAGTTTCTTGGCTTTTCGAAGTGTATATTTTTTTGTATTCCAAGCAAGTTTATTTTAATCTGAGTGAGTAATACAAGTTCTCCAAGCTTTTGCACAGTGTCAACCACCAATCCGCTCATTCGCTCAATATAGCTTACTTAAACCTTAAAAAATATCCGAAAAGGTTTCCTATTGGGCAGATTCTCTCTTTTTTCTACAAATTTCTATAGATCAACCAAAATTAAAGTGCTTTTTTTATCAGAATAAAAATCAAATAGTCGAATTTACATTAAGATTACGCACTGATTACTAAGCGGATAGTTTTTAAAGTGGTTATTATTCCTTCACTAACGGAAATACTCGCGAATATAAAAGCAACAAAAAATACCCAGAACAAGTACTCGTTTTGAATTTTATATTAGATTAAGCTTTGAGAATATGTACCATAATGTATTCGGTTATGTGATATCAATATATTAAAATTTTAAAGTTTACATATGGATTAATTTAAATGTCATATTAAAATATTTAAAAGCTGCCGGATTGAATAAAATAAAGGTAGCTTCTAATAAAGTAAAATTATGCTCAATTGTAATATTATATTTTTCCTAACTAATATAAAAAAATATAAAGATGTTTCAAGCCCACGTGTGGATTTAAAATTATTAATCAATACATTGATATTTTTCACATAATAAATATCAGGAATCAATATTCTTATACGGCCACGAGATTTTAAAATCAGGTTAAAGATCGACTTTCTAGAAGTGATGATAATTCTAAGTCTTTGATTTGTTTTTATTTTATTTTATTTTATTATATTTTATTTAATAACTGGAAAGGAAAGAATTTTGAATCTTCATATCAGAAATATGACGGTAAGTTCTTATTAAAGTGTAAAAATGAAATAGTGAACGATAATAAGTGATTTTTCTTTTCAATTTAAAACTTCGAAGTCTTACAAAATATATAGAATTTGTAACACAACAAATTTGTATATATTACCGAAATTGATACTTTAAATATAATATATGATCCTAATCATACTATTGGAAGGGTTTTTTTCGAAAGTTCTGTTTTTTATGAACTTAGGTTTTTCAAACAAAAATTAAAAGTAATTTACCCAATAAAAATATTTTTCATGTCGAATGACTAAATTTCTTATGAACTTATGTTTCAAATAATTTCTTCTTAAAAACTATGCGTTATTCATATAAAAAGGTCTATGCTATTATAAGATTTACAACAGAATATAAAATTAATGATATACCGAGAAATTCCTCACAAAAAAATTTTATATATTATTCTAAGCTAAATTTTAAAAAGGTTAAGATATAATTTATAAAAGTATTTATAAGCGTATTCATTATATATTAAATAAATTATTGTAAGTTTTTATTAGATTGCATATAAAAAAGTACTAAAATCTAAATATTCGGCAAATATTTTATATTGGCATCATTATACAAATCAAATGTACATTACCAAATTTAAAATTTAGCCTTAATCCGGATATAATTAGAACTTGACTTTATAAATAGCTTAAATATTTAATTAAAGTATATTTCTCGAATTTCACGATTTGGATTAATTGATGGTTTTTTCTTTGTTGATGATTTAAAGTATCTCAACAAATAAACTTGAATTTATATCGATTTACTAACTTCTCCTGCGGCACCCAGATAAAAGGTATCTCTGATAGATGCTGGCTCTATCTTTAAAAGCACCAGGTCTGGTAGCTCTTGTAAACAAAGACTCGAATTTCAAAATAGTGGATAAATATGACTCGTAGTATTGATTCATTTCTTCTGTTCCTCTATCTCTTGGAAGTAAATAAATTATAAATTTATATTTTATGAAAATTTATCTACTCAATATATTGCACTAGAATACTACAACCATTAGAATTAAATTTCTAAGAATCTCAAAGCTAGTAGTTAATCATATAAAATGTGTTCTTAAATTAAATAGGATATTTGTTTTTATAATAAAACTATATAATCGTTTTTTTATTGAGTTAACAGTAATTAGCAGTAATTTAAATTATTCCTATCTTAAAATTACATTTTTTCTACCGAAAATGAATTTATTCTTAGGGGGATTATCAGAATACCTAGGTTCTACATGTTCCTAATTTCAGAAATACTCTTTTATTTTGATTTTTTTAGGATTAAAGATGTAGGCGGTACATTTATTGTCAACATTTACATATCACTCTTATTTATTTGTTTTCTGAAAGTATTATAGAAACTAATTAAAGGTATTAAAGTTTTCTAAACATTTGGCGTAATCTTAGTAAAGATAAAACATAGTTGTGCAGCAAAAACATAATTTCATAATATTATTCCCCAAAAATAGTCTTTCTTAATTTGATGTATTGTTTAGTTTTAGTCACATTTTTTCGTTCGTATTTTTGGAAGTAACATCCAAGATAAAGAAGACAATAAAATCTTTCGATTTTTAAAGTCGCACTTTTTTTGATTCACGTTGCTTTCTTCTTCTGTATTACCTATGTTGTTAGATATATTAAAACTAAAAGATATTTATTTTTATATGGAAAATAATTTAATTCGTCATTATGGTCTCAAATTTCACTGATTTGCTTTTCTGCGGTCTTTTTTTTGTAACACGCATAACATAGAATCACTATATAAATTTTTTGCCTCACTCAATTTTTTCTAATACACAATTTTGTTTTGCTTCGCTAAATATAAAAACGTTTTAGCTTTTAATAAGTTTCGATCCCTAAGATGTTTTTTGTAACTCTATTTCAGTTATAAACATTTTTTTTTTAAAACTGACAAAATTTAGCTCGCAAGAAATATATTTATTTCTCCTAAAACGTTAATCAATGAAAAAAGCTCCATACAAGAATTTCTCGCGGATTTCGTGTCATTTCTACTCAAATGAGTCTTCTGTTTGCACAATCCGTAAAGATTTCATTCTTCCTGTACTAGATACATCCACTTTGGCATTAAGAATTTCGTGTATGTATAATTCAGTAAATTTATGCAAGAAAATCGTCAGATATGGCCGTTTGAATTTAACCAAAAATCTTGGAATAAATATTTGGTAAAGTCTATATAAATCCAAAAAGAATCAAGGCGGCTCTATCAGCGTTTTTACCCATACAAACAACAAAAAGATATTATTACAAAACATGCGTATAATTTAGATCGAAAGAGTTTGTTGAAGGGGTTTTTGAAAGAGATATTGTCTAAAGCGTATTTTTGTTTAGCTGTAATCTGCCATCGATAGCCAACATTTGGCTAAGCACTTCATGTACGAATGTTTTCTGAAGCTTTTCCAGGGCTCGATTGCTTTAGACAAAGGTTCCCTAAAGAAGAAACAAAACGGTTCTTGAAAAAAAGTACTTCAAGAAATTCTAGTTTTTAATATTAAATTATGTATTCGGTAGATAGCTCTGTAAGATTTCTCATGTCAAAATTATTTAAGAAATCCTTGTTCTTTTTTTTCATAATGGTTATATAAAAAGACCAGAACTTTAGATCACTAAGGAAAAATGTAAGAACGTGTTCCTAAGCAGTAAATGCACAGAACTGAAACAAATCTACAATCAATATACAATTAAATTTGATTTGAAGTTAAATTTATCTGAATTACAATAATATCTTGATGGCTAAGGAAGTATATTTAAAATAACTTCTTATATAGAACGCTACTGGGCATGTATAACCAATTGCTTGAATTTCTTTTAAGAACAACATCTTTTATAATTTATAATACTGCTTTGCAGATTAAATCTTACGATAAAGTTTGTTAGCTTTTGTTGAGCCTATATACATAAGAAATATTTTGGCATCTCGCCAATGACATACAATATATAAAAATTTAACAAAAGAGGTGTTTAAGAAGAACATGCGTTAGTTTATATGTCTTGGGAACATCACGATCATTATAAAAAAATACTAAAAGGGGGGCTTTAAAAGCTTACGACAGAATTCGTGGCAATGAATTTTTCACAGATCGAAAGAATATATTTCACAAAAAGTCTAAAACTATGCCCTGGATAACTCAGTGAGACTTTCTCAAATGTTTAAGGAAGAAGTTTTCACAGTATGAATCCCCAAGACGTGTTGTAGATGCTAGAAGCCAATATGTTTTAATGGTTGGAAAATGATAGAATATTTGTTTAAAATTTAAAATGAGACGGAAAACACTAGGTTTTCTTAAAAACTTTAATTAGAAAATTTTGTTTGCATCGATACATCTCTTGCGGGTCTTAAGAACAATCAAAGCAGCTAAAAACACGAATATAGAAAATATTTAGCAAAAAAACAATACACAACAGCCATTTTTTGCTCTTGATGACGCAATAGGCTATGTAAATTATTGTATATGAACTAAAAAATGTATCTGATAGAACAAATAACTTATTTTATAAGCGCTCAATTATAACAATTTGGGCTGAATTTGCTTATTAAAGAAAAAAATAGCACATTGTTTTTCAGTAAATTATTTAGACTATTTTTATGAGTATTTGTTGTTTTGAACCTATACCTGGTAATATAAGAAATTTGAAACAAACTATATGATATACATAGGCGAAAAATGCAGCATGATAATTGTAAAATCAAAAATATTTTATTGTAATTAGGAAAAATAAATTAAAAAATAAGAGTTTTAAGAGAACGAAATACGTTTTTTCTTGATAATAAAAACAATAAAGAATTTAAGCAACAATCTTGAAGCTTTCAAAACAATTTCGTAATCTTAAGTAAAAAAATATTTATTTATAATCGGAAATCATCATCGGCACTATAGCCCCGCACAAATCTTGGCCGCTCTACGTAATAACGCCTAATGATCCTTTTCCAGTGGGTTTGTTTACTTTTTCGGGTTTCGTAACAAAGTGGTTTTAAATTGTGGGTTGTTGGCCCTACGCCTAATCCCGAACAGGAGAACCATTCCTTTTAATCGCTTCTTACGATAAGCATAGAATACTCCAGGCCGATTTTGCACTCGTAATTGTGGTAAAATTAGAAATCATACTTGGCAAACTTAATTTGCTGCTATTTTAACATGAATCTAATTCATCGTAGTAAACATCGGCCCACTTTAACCTCAAAATTTGAAATTTTTTTACAGCGTTCTTGTTCAAAAAATATAAAAAAAAGTCGATCAGTGATAAATTTTGAAATAATAAAAAATTACTTGGTTTAGCAATTCAGGATTTTTACAAATAGATTGTATAAACGAAATGAAAGTATAAAGGTATCACCGATACAAATGCTTTTTCCTTAAAAAAGGTCACGAATTTAGTGTGAAATGCGTGTTTATAGACTTACTACAACGCGATGCATTTTTTTAAGTGAGAAAATGGACTGTATATTAGTTAGGTATAAAAATCATTAAGCTTCTATCTATAATAGAATATCTAAAGCTTGTTGGAGAGTATCAAGCGTATTTTTTATATTTTACATCTCCTTATTTACTTTTATAGTACTATCTAATTCATTTATTTAGAAAAATATATATAAAATGAATAATGACAAATGATCAAAGAATATATAAATTAGAAAAAAAAGAATGGAAGAAAATCCAGAAAGAACTTTTAATGTAGATAAATCATAGAATTGATATTTATGATATTCGCTCTAAATATAGACTATTATGTAGATTTATATTGTATTCACATTTAATAATGAAATTAAAAATGCTCAAGCATTTGAAAAGCAAATTTATATGCTCTTTTGGTTGGATAGAACACGAGTTTGTCAATTCTTTCTCAACATTATCTACTTCGATGGCTAAATTTTCAATTACATTCTTAAAAACAATTTTATTGATATTTCCGGAACTTATAAATTCCTCGTTTTGCAACAAAATCAAATAATATTTAATAAACTTTAGAGAAAGGTCTGGATCTATTTCAAAATTTTCTAGCTCTGAAAAATCAAAGAATATATGAGCCACATATCCGGTTTGTAAATCTACATCTATAATACTTTTTTCATAGATGTTAGAAACAGTATTCATCAACATATCATCCAAAAAATATATTGAATCTATTAAAGCACGCAAGAAATGATATTTATTCGCTTTGTTTAAATATAATTTATCGTTACTAAGATAAACACATCCCATTTCAGTTATTCGTAAACTTATTATAAATTTTTTTGACAAATTAAAATTTTTAAACAATATTTTTTTCAATATTGTAAAAAATATTCTTTTGTGAGCGATAATTATATTTGTAGCACCGTGCCCATAACTAAATATGTCTAAGCTGTTTTCTTTAGATAAACCAGCAATCATTTCTTTGCTTGAAAAGAGTAAGCTTTCTATAATTTTCATTCCAACAAAAATATTAAATATATTCCTCTCTTTTAACCGTTTTTCTGTGAGCAGTTTGTAAATAAAATCTTTTAACATTATAATTCCAGGAAAAAATGATATCAATGGAGAATCAAAATCTATTATTTTTATTTTTGAATATTTTTTACTAAAAAGTGACCAAATTCTTAGTCTTTCTTCATCCGTTGTTTTAGCAAATCCCTTTATTTGAATTTCATTGATTCTTATATTATCAAGTATTCTTGAATGGAATATTACTGCAGAGGCATTTTTGATGTTTTTAAACGTATAATGATATTCGATGAGAGGTAAAAAGTCTCTGAAATTTCTGAAATAATTCAAAGAATTCAATCTGTGGAACAGAAAATTAACTATTTCATTGTCCGATAATAGTCTATCTGTCTGAATACATGGAACAAAAGCCTTAGGTCCTTCGGCAAATCTAATATTTGAAGAGGATTGAAAGGATGGATAATAAATATGCCAAGTATATACATTTGATGTTAAATGAGAAACTTGATTTGAGTGTACTGTGTACATATTAAATGATCGGGCTTGTTGGTTTTGATAAAATTGTTCATTATAGAATTCCGTCGGATGTTCATATTTTCTTTCAAAATAATGAGCATTTCGAGCAGGAGTAGCACGGAAATGATTGTATATATTTCTTGTTATATTATTTTTAGGGTTATTAGTTTCATCGTTCGGCATACAAATAAGGTCTTTTAATTCTAAAACTTGATTCTTCTTGTTATCCTCTACATATCGATCATTTTCTTCATATGCCTGATTAATATCTGTATTTTTTGGGTTACTTTCGGTAACTTTTTTGATATCAATCTTTTTACAAACTCTATCACCAGGTTGATTTATATCTTGACTTTTCTCTGTAACTTGCGTAGTATCGGATATGCTACCAAATGTACGATAAATACATGTCAGCAATATGATATACCGAATGAAACTTAAAACTACCATGGGGTTTCTAATTCATTTATTCTTATATACCAAAATATACTCGATTTGGACAAATTATAATTCAAGAAATCCAGAACGTTTTTTTAAAGATATTTTTATATTCTAAATAGATAAATTGTTTGGTTAATATGTTATGACATTGAAAAAATCTTTAAACGTAATCGAACTTATAAAACACTTAAGTAAAGCATTGTTAAGTATTTCCAGTGAAGAAATAAATAATTTCAAAGTTAAAAAAACCAAAATCGTAAAAATATGAAGTTTTTTTATATATTTAATACATATCAAAGGATAAAAATATAACTCTTAAACAATACATAATAACTCTTCAGTATAAAATTCATTTGTACCACTTTATATATTATCTCTTTATTTTTGATTTATATTTTCGCTTTTTTTGGTATTTGCTCAGTTCTTTTTGCTAGGATCTCTTCTATTTGAAAGCAATTTTTTGAATTTATTCATTACTATTAAAATTTCAGAATCAATCATTTTAATCTTTGCTTGTCCGTTTCATTCCTTGTTCGTTTACTGTATTATAGCGAGTATAATAAATCGACTAAATTTGTGCTTAGTGTATTAAATTTCCATATGAGCACATTCAGCTCTTATAAGCATTTTGTCTGACAAAAATTTTTTTAACCAAAAGAAATGGTTTCAATTATCATTTTAAGTTCTTCGACAAAAAGATATATTGCTGTTAATATTTGTTTAATTTTATGTACATACGTTGTTTTCTGTGAACATAGTATTGTATATTATTACTAGAGAATCGTATACATAATGTATATATGGTCAGTTCAAATAGTCTAGTGGTAAAGATATCAGAATTTAATTTTTAACAAACGAGTTCGCTGCTAGGTACACTCTTTATTCTTCGAGCATGGAAGGTTTTCATTTAGCTGACAACCATAACAATCAAAAGAAAAAAGTCTAGGAAACGCCTGTAAGTCAGCAAAGCTTCGATTCGTATATGTCTTGTCTTTCATTTGTAAGGTAAGGAACAAGCCAAATGAAATCTATAAATATGACTTATATCATACCTAACCAACCTTGTTGCCCTATTATTTCGGTTTAAGCTATGAAAAGCAAATTATGCAAAGTAAAATCGATATTAAAGTGTTTAACGCATATATATTATATCTTTAATAAAAATATTTGTTTATTATTCCGAATTTCGACATCAGTTTCAATTATGATGACTACTTCTATTTTAAAATTAGATTTCAAGACTAGAACAAACAGACTTCGAATTTGCTTAAAAACTTAAATTTATAATTATTTGAGTGTATTAGTGCATTTCCTGGATTACCTTTGTTTAATTTTGATCAGTTTTTGCTTCATTTCACACTTTCCTTTACATATTTCATATTTTTAAGATAATCACATTTTTCTGCACTCCAGAATACATTTTTTTTCTTTAATACGTAAAAATATCAGTTCCGTATTGACATATATTTCTTTTCCTAAGAAATAAATGAATTTATATACGCAAAATATCTCATTATTTCTAGTTTTATATAACTTTGAATATTTTTTTTTGAATTTTTTTCATGAATAATATCAATTTTTTATGAAATAGCTGTGTCACTGCAATATATAAATTTAAAATAAGCTTTTGATAATGAAAACCTGAGCTTTATTATTGATTTTCTCTTTAATTTGCTCTTTTTATTTATTCCCGTGATTCTAAGGTCTGTAAATAAATCTGTTCCAACTACAATCTATATTTACCCTGTCTTAGTAAATATTCCGATATATCAAATAGTTCGATATTTTCATCCTAACTCTTTATTTACTTTTTTTCTTCCCACATCCCAGGAATCATTTCATCTAACTTAGATAAATCAGCCAGTTCAAGTCGAAGTACTCTTATATGATAGTCAATATCAAATATTAAACTTAATAAATCTCATGAAGATCATTCCTTTCGTATATTTTGGGGTGACAAAGTTTTCCAACTCTTAAAACATTATTAAATTAATAAGCTTTTTCATTATAAATCCAGTATTTTTTTTACCCCAAATTTTATTTTATAAAATATTTACCAAACAAAAAGAAACCCCTTTAATATCTCTGTTTATATTTTCTTTAATATATCCCTTTAAAATTCCCTTTAATATATCCCTTTAAATTCCTCTTTATATTTCTCTTTATATTTTTCTTTCTAGGTCCTCTTCTTTTTCTTTTGCAATCCATAATAATTCTTTTAAAATAATTTTACACTTCTCTTATTCTTTTACATTTCCCTTATTCTTATATTTCTTTAATATTTTCTTTTATTCTTTTGTATTTCCCTTATAATTCCTTAATTTTCTTATATTTCTTTTACCATCTTATATTTTTTTAATATTTCTTATTAATTCTTTTATTCTTTTGTATTTTCCTTATAATTCCTTAATCCTTTAATATTTTTATATTTTTACTACTAACAATCACTATAAATTCTATTTTCAATAGCCCTCTATGCCTATTGCTGTTATGGTTGTAATAGATAATTCTATGTATATGCAAAACCAAGATTACTTACCAAGTAGATTTATGACACAAAAAGAGTGTTTAAACACCTACATATCAACAACACTAAACGATAGTGTAGATTCTGCTGTAGGAATAATACCTACCTGTCAATATGTACCTAACATAATGATAACTCCAACCAATGAAAGATTCAATTTAAATCAATTTTTACACAAACTTCCTTTACACGAAGATTTTGATATTTCAAAATCTTTTAAACTTGCGTATTTGGCACTGAATTACCGACAATTGGAAGAAAAAAGTATTTTGGTATTTCTTGGTACAGAAATACCAACTAAGTTAGAAGATGAAATGGTAAAAAGTTTTATCGATTCTATTTGTGTTGCACTTGAGTTAGGAATTACAGTCAGTGTTGTATTCTTTGCTGATGGTATTAAATATAGTGAATGGGTTAATGAAGAAATAGAAAGTAATGGATTTAAATCTGTTGTTGTTAAAGAAAAAGAGTCTTTTTATGATGCAGTGTGTAGTTTGACGGGGTGTAAGAGTGAGGAATTTGAAGATGATCCTGAACTTGCATTGGCTATTAAACTATCATTAGAAGAAGCTAACAAGTAAACATTTATGTTGTATTTATAGTTTTATATTTTAAAGTTTTTTATTATTTTTGTCTTTATTCTTGGTATCTTGTCTTTTATTGTCTCTTGTCTTCTATTGTCTTTTCGTCTTCTATTGTCTTTTCGTCTTCTATTGTCTCTTCGTCTTGTATTGTTCCTTCGTCTTGTATTGTCTCCTCGTCTTCTATTGTCTCTTCGTATTTTAGCCCTTGTCTCTTGTCTTTATTCTTTATCTCTTCGTCTTTTATTGTCTCTTTTTTGTTTAGCCCTTGTCTCTTCGTAGTTGTTTCACTGTCTCTTCGTATTTTAGCCCTTGTCTCTTGTCTTTATTCTTTATCCCTGTCAGTTTCATCTTATCTCCCCTTCCCTTATCTATTTATCTTGTTTATTGACAAATTATTTTAAAAAAAAAATTTATGAATCAAATTAAAATTAAAATATTTTTGTGTCTTTTGTCACTTCGAAATAAAAAAAAATGTAAAAAATATTAAAAAAGAAACAAAAAAGTGTCCCCCATGAAATGTTTGTATTGTTCGCAGACTGATTACATGTATAAATGTGGAACGTGTAAAAAGTGTTTTTGTAACAATCCGTGTTCTCCTATAACACATATATACCATCATATTGTAAGTACAAAACATTTGAATATAGAGATGGTGAAATGTCATAAATGTCAAAGTAACGATATATTTAGATTGTATGTTAAAAATAGTGATATATTATATATATTGTGTGATGGGTGTGTGGATGGAGAAGATGGGTATAAGCAGGTGGTTTTTGATAATAGATTGAATGTGGGTAAAGAAGAGGGAGGAGCATGTATGGAAAATGTGCTTAAACAGGGTATTACAGGTAGTAGATCGAATGTGGGTAAGGAAGTGGGTGATGAGAATTTGAATGGTAATAAAAATGTATATTCGAATGGTAAATTAAGTGAAGGAGGATATAAAAAGAAAGAAATGCAATTGAAATTTACTGAGGAAGAATATATTTCGTTTTTTACTAAATTGGTTCAATTAGAGCATCAGCAAGAAAAAATTCTTAAAGAAAGTTTGAAACAAAATGGTATTAAAATAGAATTTAAAAAAGAAAATGAACGACTATTTGGTACTTTTGTTATACCACAGAGAGATTCTAGAGTTTCTGTTGGAGATGAATTGTATATTGTATCTGAAGTTGATAGTGGCAAGAGTGGTGAGCGAGTTTCATCGAGGGCGTTTGTTCATTCGCTGTCGAAATATTCTGAAGAAATTATTGTGGAGGTGTTTAGTCAAAAAGTTGTGTCTTTTGAAAAATTTTCAGTCGAATTTATTGTTAAAAATGTTGGGTATGACAGAATGACGAATGCTATTAAAAAGATATTTAGTAAGTGTTCTAAGGAAATTGTTGATATTATTATGGGAAATAATATTGAAGAAATTACGAATAAAAAAATTAATGAAAAATGCATTAACAATTTCGTTAATAATATTCAAGATATAGCAAAAGTTGATAAATGCATGAATAAGAATGAAGAAGTATTGACACCGCCAAATTTTCCAGCTTTAAACCAAACACAATTAAATGCAGTAGCTAAAGCACTTTCATCGCCACTGACACTTATCCAAGGACCACCTGGCACAGGGAAAACTATTACGACGGCTGTAATCACGTATAATCTTATTAAACGCGATAAAGGTCGAATTTTGGTCGTAGCTCCTAGCAATACAGCAGTAGAAAATCTCACTGAGAAAATTTCAAAAACTGGTTTAAAGGTTGTCAGAGTTGTAAGTAAAAGCATGGAAGGCGTCGTAGAAGACAAGGAGTGTCTCACACTCCATGAGCAAATCAAAAGAATCACACAAAACAAAAACCCGAATTCCTCGAATCACACAGTTGAGTTACAAAACGATCATCAAAATAGTCACGATCGTAAAAAAATGATGGATTTAGAAATTAAATTACTGAAAATGGCTGATGTAGTCACCTGCACATGTGTCACCGCAGGAAGAAAACCACTTTCATTTCTTAAATTTACAACTGTAATTGTAGATGAGGCTGTTCAAGCCACTGAACCACTCACTCTTATTGGATGCACGATGGGATGCCAAAAACTTGTATTAGTTGGAGACCACAAACAACTCGGTCCCACCATTTTAGATATCGAGGCCAGTAAATTAGGATTAAGAATAAGTTTATTTGAAAGATTAATTAAATTAAATTTAATTCCAGAATTACTTGCTATTCAATACAGAATGCATCCTATCATGTGTGGCAGTGTCAGTTCATATTTTTACAATGGTATGCTTTTCAACTGTTACAGCGGTGGAGGAAAAATAATTTCAATATTACCACTGCCATGTTTTTTCCTATGCGTATACGGAAAAGAAGAAGTAAGTGAAAGTGGATTAAGTTATTTAAACAGAGAAGAAAGTGTACGTGTCGGTGGAATTGTAAGAAAATTATTACAGTGTGGTGTACAAGGACAAGAAATAGGCGTAATTACTATGTATGAAGGACAAAGAGTATTGATAAGTAAAATGTTTTGTAACGAAGGAGAAGAATTTTCTAAAGTAGAAGTTGCAAATGTAGATGCGTACCAAGGAAGAGAAAAAGATTACATCGTGTTTTCATGTGTGAGATCCAACGATACAAATACTGTTGGTTTTGTTGGAGATAAAAGAAGAATGAATGTAGGATTGACCAGAGCTAAACATGGATTGGTTATTATTGGTAATCCATTTACTTTATCTGGTTGTAAACACTGGGAATGGCTGTTGAAATGGTTTGTGGATAAACGCATGGTTTATGAGGGGGCAGTAAGTGATTTGAGAAGAGGTGTTTTGTTTAAGAAAGGTGTGTTTGATCTAAGAGCTGTCAGTGAAAGTATTGATATGTAAACATTTTGTTTGTTTCTATCATTTACTATCTATATTGGCAATTAATATTTAATATTGGTACTGATGTATGTAAAGTTGACGAGTATTACTGATTAGTAATATTTATATTTCTATTGATATCTAGTTGTAATATTATGTAATGATCTATGTCAATGTATCTATTAACATCTATGATGTCTGAGCTGTTATTGAAAACAAAATTTAAGTTAATTTTTTTATAGCTTAGAATCCTATATTTTCGAAAAATATATTTTATTTGGTATTATTGTTCGGTATTTTATGTTTTAGGTGTTTTTATGATATTAAATTTAAACCTTAAAAATTATCTTAAATATTTCTATTTATAATTTCTTATCTCTTTTAATATAAAAAATTTAATTAATTTAATTTCTTTTATCTATTTTTTTATATTTAACCTTTAGTATTCTATTTTAATATTTTTTTTTTAATTTTGAATTTAATTCTTAAAGAAGAGTCGAAAGAAAAAAGATGGACGCGAAAATTTATAAAAAAATGAGGAAAAGCTGTTAAGTACTTGAAAAGGGATTAAAAAATAAGAATTTGATGTTTCTGATGCAGTAAGGACTTCGAGGGATTCAATTTACTTGATTATTGCTGATGATACCATCTTTTATCAATAAATCGCTCCTAGACTAATCCTGTCTGCTTTTTACAGGCCACCTTATTTCTCTTACCTTGTTATTCTGTGTTTAGATTAGCTGATGGTATTCTAAATTCTAATACATCTTTTATATAAGACGACAATCAATCATCATATTGGGCTTAAACTAGACTATATTACATCTGAAAGCAGAAATTGGCTGGTATGTGGTTCTAGAAATACAAAAATGTGAGAAATATCCAGAAAAAGCTGATCTAAAACGCTAGGATATTTAAGAACCACCAGGTATGTATATACTATGGTTTTATTGCAGAACTAAACACTTTTTATTTTAGCTAAATAAATTAGATTTATTATATACGGACTGCGTATCTAATATCTTTACTCGTTTGGCTGAGCCATGTTTAGGACAAAATTTCTACTTATAAACCCCGAAATATAGACATGTTGGTAAGATACTAGAAATCTCGGATAATAATATTGTAAATGTATTGAAATGAAAGTAGAGCTATTAGAAAATTGTTTGATATATTCCCGTCAGATATAATTGGTCTTTATTCGGAGAATATTCTGAGTCTCACATATAGATGACGATGCCTGTACAGCACGTATTATTCAAGCAGTATGAATCTTGATGTAAAATACAAATGAACTTAGATTTGGTTGAATACGGAGCAAAGAAAATAAGTTGATAGGTTGATGATTTTTGATAACTTTCTCGAGAAAGTCTAAGTATGAAAAACTTTTTGGTTTAGAAACCGAACATCATGGAAGTTCTCGGTTCAAACTTAAGCGATATAAATGATTTTCTTGGATATCTAGATCAGATGAATAGTCATTTAATGCCTGGTAAAATGAGCTATTGATTAAAAGATTAGAATTTATTCGGAATTGTAAATGTATTTTTGAGTCATTCTAAAGTTATTGTATTTTCGGCTTTCAAAGCCTAAAAAATCCGAGAATATGGATGAGCGAGATGAATATTAAGTTTTCAATTTAAAAAGGGAGACAAATAATATTTGTGCGGTGCATTAACATAACTGTATTCTAACACCTTTTCTCATGGGTTGTTTACACAATTGATTTATTAGTATAATTTATTGGGGTTTGCCTCTAAAGTCTTTGGAATAATGTTATTTATAATTTCTACATCAAAGAACCCCGTGGCTGATATGGATGGTTTTACGTCATTAATAGATTTTTATTTCAGAAAAAAAAGGTTTCAGATTGCCGAATTATGTTCTTTCTTAGATATCTGATTTTTAAAGATATTCCTCTTAGAGGTTCTGACTACAGAGCAATTATTTGCATGCCAGAGTTGTCCACGTTAACTATAAGAATTAGGCAATTCTTTTAGCTAGAATCTAATACTTATGAGTGGCTACTCTTTATAATACAGCTAGGATTTATAAAAAGTGACTAAAGACCTAAAAATAAATACTCTTTAACGTTGCTAAAGATTTTAAAATAAAAAAATTCTAATGCAACAAAAATTTATCTAGAAAATACCAATTATTTGATAGAGCGTCTCTATTTGACTGAATTCATTTAAAAAATATCTCACAGATTTTTTTCTGAAATTTATTATGGTAATTATATCAAAAGCAAAACATGGTTTATGAGTAGAACCTAAAGAAACATTAACACAAAGATTAAAAAGGTTATAATAGCAAATCTATGCGTTTTCTGTGGTTGAGGTTTGGTCTGGATCCAATGAGCAGAAAACTCAATTTATAATACACAAAACTGACAGTTTATACATACGGAGTTTTCCCACTACCGAGCATCTATTATTTATGTATTATCTTAATATCTTCTTGTATAAAATTAAACATAGAATAGATGAAAGGTAAGATAAAATTATTACATAGCGATTTTAGAGTGGTAAGGTTGAAAATGTGAAGAATCAGATATGGTACCACGTGTGAATATGCTGAAAATCTTTTAGAAGTTGGTAGAAATTATAAATATTTAAAAATAATGAAAGATGGAAAAGTAGTTCAAGTCGTAGCTCATTTTAAGAGGTAGAAAGAAAACAACATTAATTTTATAATTTAATTAGACCTAAATGATTTAGGGTATATAATTTGATTTCAGCAATCAAGTTATATATGATATTATAAATTAAATATCATTTCAATTACTTCGACTTATTCTGACTGATTCATTTGATTTCGAAGATGTTTTACGAGCAACTATGCTAAGAATTATAGTATGTCTCATGCTAAGATCTCTATTGTAGTTATTTTACGGAAACAGAAATTATTTTAAGTCTATATTGTGTTTAGTTAAAGCGAAATAATGATTTTGCTGCTCATAATTTGTCTAAAAAGGGTATAAAATTAAACTTGAATAGCCACAATTCAAAGTTAAAATGATTATAAAACCTAATGTGTACAAACAATTTTGTATTTAGAATATTGACTGAAATAAATTCAATGCCAAACCTTAGAAATCCATTGACTAGCCGATAATAAAAAGAAATTTAATCCAAAAAAATATCATGCAAGGATATATTACTAAATAAGCTCAAATATTAGTACATAGCCATTTGGTATGGCAAGGAAACAAAATTAAAATAAAAGATGAAGATTTTTCTGTTATATGCTAGAGCATGCATGTATTGCGGGAACTTAAAAAATTATCATTATTGCAATCAGTGGTTATATCGTAGATTATTTAGCTCCTCGAGATAAAATTTTTTGAAAAAAATCTTATCATAAAGGATAATGTAATTCGTTTTTCATATTTTCGCTTACTTAATATCTATGGATGTGCGTCAGTATAAGGGTTATTGGTCACACGCTTCAAGTAATTTATCAAAACAACTATGCAAAAGCGAGAAAAAGAGTATTATAAACGATCAATGTAGATTTCATAAACATTATCATTTACTTTTGTTCAACTATGAAATTGATTATGAATGGTAATTTAAATTGAATCAAACCATTAAAATCGCCATAAACTGTTTAAAAAAAATGATTTTTGAAATATGATCGTACAAAAATCATCTGGATTTTATGTATAGATGTTATATGCAAAAATCTAAATGAGGTAAATCGAAACAATATTATGAAAAATACCATAAATGCTTTGCTACGAACTTATTTTATACATTAATGTATAGAAAATATATATTATCTGCGCGCAAAAATTTAATCGAGAATTCTCATTTAAACAGGGAAAAAATACTATTCAAAGTCTATGGCTGTAATTTGTTATAAAAATTGGTTAAAATAATTAATACATTACGCTTCAATGCATTAACGATATACTACTCGGGAATACTTTAACACTAACCCTAACCCTAAATGTTATTTACAAACAAAACCAAAATTATCCACCTCTAATATCTAAACAAAATATTTGAAATCAAAGCATTGACTCTATTAATATAGAAAGAAAGAAAGAAAATTATGGGAAAGAGATAGTAGGGTATATAAAAAACGCAAAGACAAAAAACTATGCTTTAAATATATATTAAAATATATAAATACAAATTGATTATTATTTTTAGTAGTTTTGGTTTGTTGTGATGTTCAAATAGTATTTTGGAGTGATTTTATATTTAAATTATTTCTTAATATTTTACGTAGTTTTTTCAGCGAATTAGATTAAATATTTCTTTGTACTTAATTTTAAAGAATATTTTTTCGAACAGTAATGTATTATTTACATAAACAGTGTTTTTTTTATATAACTAGTTCGTAAATAAAAGAAAAAAGAAAAATTTCTTATTTTCTTTAGATACATAAATTAAATTTTATATGATAAATTAAACATATGAACTACCAAATTAGTTAATATTTCTAAAGGAAAAAAATATAAAATCGGATAAATTAAATATTTTTTTTTGTGATTACCGAAAAAGGAAATATTGTTCTAAAAAAAATATTTTGAATAAATTATGATGAATTATAAATTGTATCATATCCCCTTCTGACAAAGATATGAAAAATATTTCATTTATTATTTTAATCTATAAATTTTCAAACGTTTGGCCTAGTTGTTTTCTAGAAAAAAATAATAATACCACAGCTGTCTCGGATGCTATAAATATTGGAAATTTTTGTGAAACAGAAAATGAAAAGGCTGATACAATGCCAGATATTATAACGCTTGAAACTGATGGCGGTGAACTTGATACATATAGAATACATTATATAGATGAAGGATCTAGTGCTAATGTTTATAAAGGAAAAAATTTTCAAAAAAATGAAACATTTGCGCTAAAACTGTATCCTAAAGACGACAAAAATGGATTTGAAAATTAGGAGAAATTTACAAATTATTAAAGTCGGAATATGTTCCGAAAATTCCTGGAACCGCCAGATATCAAGAAAAGTATAAAGTTTTAATTCTAGAGTATTTTGATTGTACTTTATATGATTATTGTAAAAAAAATTTAGCGACAAATTTGGAAATGATTGTAATAATTAAGCATATTTTATTTGGATTAAGATTATTAAACGACAATAAAATTATACATAATGATTTGAAATCTAATAATATTTTTATTGTAGAAGATTTACAAATCAAAATAATCGATTTTGGATTATCTTGCACTGAAAATAATCTATATTTCATTTTCGAGGATTATAACCCAAAAGAAATAAATAAATATATATATATTTCGCCCGAAGTAAGAAATTCTACAATTTACACAACCAAAGCTGATATTTGGAGTCTTGGTTCCTTAATTAAAGATATCGTATCTGATTTGCCATTACCATATTTTTACGAGGTAGATCTTGAATACATCACCAAAATAATCAGTGCTTGCCACTCTAATGATTTCATGAAACGACCTTCGGCTAAAAGTCTTTCATATAATTCCATTTTTGATATTATGTATCCTTTTTTAGATATTCTAAAAAACGAAAGTATTGAAAAGTTAATATTCTCATCGTTTATGTATTTTATAAAAGATAAAAACAAAATAATATTTTGTTTCAATTCGATACGAATTTATCTCTATTGTATCAAATCATCGTCAAATCAACATACTATAGACCAAAAACTGTTTGGATATTTAAACGATCATAAATTTTTAAAGTCGGTTTTTAAAGACAAGCATATCTTTTTATCTCAATACAGATTCTTTTTTATCAGTATAGATGATTCTAATCTGTTTTCTGTCATGGATTTAGATTATAGAACTCTTATTATGGTGGAGGAATTTTGCAAAAATTTTGCTTTACTTTTGGAAAGCCCAATATCTACTGTAAATTTATTTCAAGGAATTTATCAGAATATTCAGAAACTTGAGGAAAATAAAATATTTAAAATTCTAAAAAAAGAATTAGAACAGGATTAAATCAGGAATGTCAAAATATTATTTAAGAAATTCAAAAATCTCAAAAGTGATAAATATTGTGTTTTACTCGATATAAGATTTTCATAATAAATAATGTTAGTAGTTTTTTTTATTTCCACAACTCTATACAAATTTAATAAATTTTTAAACCAGTTAAATCAATTTGTATAAAAATTTTCAACAAAAAATTTTGCAAATTCTTTAAATGCAAATTATATGTGCAGGATTCCGAATATGATTAAATAATATATATTAATTTTTCCATTTTCACTTCAAATATAAAATCCCAAAATCTAAATTATAATATATATCCTAAAAATAAAATCAAAAAACTTATTAAATAGCTCTCACTTAGATACAAATTTAATTAAACCATCAAGTTAATTTTGTTTATTCTAAGTACCTTTTCTATAAATATTAGTGAACAATATTAAATTATCCAATAACCAGTTTAGATAACAAAATAATGTTAAAAGAAACAAGTTTTTGTTATATTATACATCTATATTCTATTTTATTCGAATGATATCTATTACTAAAATCAAATCTAAGACTTGGTATATTGGAATTTATAAGAATTTTATATTCATTCACATATATTTAAGATTTAGAACGAAATAATCTATGTTTAAATTTTCAATAATATTTTAATAAAAGTATAAAATAAACAATGAGTATTCTTTGTAAACTTTATTTAAAAGTATGACACCTTTTTAAAACAGTGGCAAGTGTTATATTTGTTTTCATGAGATTAACCCAGTTCTAGGTTTAACATAAATGACTGCTACCCCAACACTCCATCGGTAACCCTGCGATACCTAAGTACCAAGGCTTTTCATCTACCAGGTTTGTAGAACCTAATTAATAGGCGAGGCAGTTGCCCGGAGTTCGTTAATGTCCATTGCATGGAGTGTGATCGAACGCCGAAGCCCCCCCTGGGCTCCCCCCAAGACTATGCAGCATTTTGACTTACTCTACACTTTCTAAACCCAATAAACTTCTAGCTAAGATATATTTCAGAGATTTACATGGGGTCCACCTAGACAGTGCAATGTCATACAAACAGGTATAACCTGCTACTTAGCTCTCCCGGCTTTAAATGGTTTTTTGTTTTGTATCTCCCAGGCGCTAAGTCTTCTAACCCGAGTGAGCAAGGCTAGGTTTCCATGCTTTTACATGGCAATTATTTACATGTTAACAGTGTTTACAGTCTAGTTACATAAAAAACTATAATTAAATTTGTAAAAAAAAGTTTCGCCATTTCTTAGACCTATCCTCCTCATAACAACTCCCATGAAACAACTAAAGATATAGTATAATTTCATTTCCACTAAAAATCCAAACAATGATCCTCACACCAATTTGACACACTCATTACCAACCAAAAAGTTTTTAAAGTTGTTTTCCTTCCTCTACTAGTTATTCTTTGTAATATCTATGAGATATTTTTAAAATATTTTTAAAAATTTTACTAGTTTAAACAAAATAGGTTTCTAGAAATAAGATTCTAATATTATGGGTGTAGTTATATTTTACAAAAACTCCTTGAATTAAAAAAAAATTATAAAATCAATTTTTACACAAAAAAGTCAATAATCCCTTCATAAGTTTTTATTAAATGCGCAAACATTAAATCAGATATAATATATTTTATTTGTCTTAATTTCGATCCGAGAAATACATTTAATATTGTGTGTCAATCATATAAAAATAAATGTGAAAGCAGTCCTTAAAAATAAAGCAAAACTAAAAATTATTATATAATTTTTTAAACATCTTTTTTTATAAAACTGATTCTTAAAAACAATAAATGTGTAAATTCAAAATAAATTATATATTTTGAGAAAATTATAAATCAGTTTTCCTATGTGCTTCTTAAAATAATATGAATAATTTGCGAAATGAAACATATAAAAGTGATTTTCATTTAAAAAATTTTGAGATCTTACTGTAGTAAGATATTTTTTTAGAAATATATACCTTTTTGTTAGTAATTTCGAAATAATTCAAATGAATATTCATGTTTTTTTTTGAATTAATATATTCATAACTCAAATTTATTATGAAATATTTTTTTATTGGCATTGGGTTGTTCATTTATAGTTTTTTCTATATAATCTAGAAGAACCACAATTTTTATGTTTGCGCTTTATACAAAATCCACTTCAAAAATATTTTTTTTAACATAGAATATTCAAAATCTAAGACCAAAACATAGTATAAAAATTATTTCTATTGTCATAATATATGATGTTTTATATTTATAAGAAAATTCTTTTAAAGCGAAAATTACTTACTTACTTATTTCATTCCTCTTTTCCTTCTCAGCGTCGAGGATGAACAAATTAAAGTTTTCTGTTTGTTTCTTTTAATATATGTAACTCTAGATTATAAGAAATTTCTGTATAGATCAGTGTGGTTTATATCCAACTGAAAGTTCAATAAAATTTTTCGAACAATTCTCACACTCAATGTAAATTAGATGGTTTCTAAAGTGATAATTCTTCTTCCATCTTAATTTCAAAACCATTCCTAAAATTATAATATCTTGTTTTTAATATAAATTTATTTATATCACAGAAAAAACGAATTTATATTTTAATTAAGTCCAAAGTATAAATTATTTACCTACTTAGATTAATTTTTTGAATATTTTAGGTAGAAATTTTTTATTTTGTTTAATCATCGATATAGTATGATGTGTCATCCTTTGAAATTTATTAATCAAAGAATCTTAAAGAAGCATAGAATGATCTAAGTTAAATTTAAAATCAATGAGTGATCCTATATATTACTAACATATTATAAAAGCAGAATATTTGAGAATAGTTTACAAGATTAAGCTTAAATATTAAATTAGAATACTAGTTTGAACAATAATATCTTTCATAAAAATGTAGAATTTATTTACAAAACAAAAGGAAGTGGTTGAATGTTGGTATATTCGCATAGTTTACGTTCTAGTTCATCGTCGAAACATATACAATCATTGTTCAATGAAGGAGAACTATTTATATTTTTATAAAAACTGCTTTCATCTGATTCAAAATCTCTATGTACAATGGGCGGTAATGGAGGAGCCATTTTGTGCCTTCGATTATTTTGATATGAATTATCGTAATTTCCATCTCTGTAATGATCATTTTCTGGGTATTTTTCTTTTTGATATTCTGGATATGAATTAACAGGAGCATGATTAGATCCTTCATAGTAGTTTTTATCTGGATGATATTGATCAGACTCCTGTCTTTTCGGCTTATGAGAATTATACCTTGGGTATTCGTCGTGTCTGCTTGGAAAATAATTTTCATCGCGATATGAATTGATCGGATGGTTCGGTCGGCTTGGATATGCTTCATCTGGATAAGGCTGTCCTCCTCTATCTTCATGCCGACGTGGATGATCTCTAGATGAATATTTTTTTCTATCAATCGTCTCTTCGACTATCTGATGATATTTTTTTGGAATCCATCTAAAATATTGGCCTCTAGAGCTTTCAAAGTTATCACATATTTCCTCTTTAAGATAATCTGAATGATGATTTGTCGAAATGCATTTTCCCATTACTTCTAATTTAATGCGATTATATGGAACCATTTTCAAGGAAAATCTTTGATTGGCAGAACCATGTTTCTCCCATGAAATAAGTTCATACGTAGATCTACTGTCATCTAAGACTAGATTCTTTTTATCTGTTGCTGCCAAATATAAAATAGAATCGCCTCCGCCAAAATGTTCTTCCATTAAAAATAAATTTGGCATTTCATCATTTACAAGATATATTCGTTGGTCGTTATTACTATTCTTCCTATCATAACTTAAGAACTTTTTCTCATCAATCGAGTACAAATATCCTTCTTCTTCAATACCACGAACAAAATATCTAAATCTCAATAAAAATATTGTAAATAGTATACACTGCATCATATTGTTTAGTCGATTCAATTCTAATATCACCATATTTCTTCTTTCTCGCCTTTATAAATTATACATTTCTTCTAAAACAATAATAAAACAATCTGTTTTTAAATTTATTTTTAAGATAATGCCTTTGATAAATTTTACAACTGTAGATCAAAATATTTTTTTTGATGATTCTGTATGCCATAAAAAGAAAACATATAGGTCAATTTTGATATTAAAAAATAATTAATTTAATCTTGAATTCAACTATTTTAGTAAATATGTATAAACAAATTCAAATACTATAAAAAGCACAGGCATAAATTCATAATAAATTTAATCTATCTAAATTTTCAAAATTTAAAAAAAGTTTAATTGATGGTTCAGCTTATATATCCTTCCTTTCAATTTTTTTTCTTCAAATATATCAATCAAAAAAACATTTCAAATCTTTAAATTTCATTGTAAATCAAATCTAAAACAATGTTTCATAATAGATAAACGTTTTTTTTTCAAACACTTATCAAATATATCTTAATATTGATATATTACTATTTTAGAATCTTTTATTAAAAAAAATAATTCGTTTTTTGAATATTTACATTAAATTAAAATATTTTCATTGGAATTTTCTTTGAAATCGCTAGTGTGAATTAAATAAAATATTCACTGTTTTATTGTCACATTATTTGATTTCAAATAAACTTTTAAAACCGTATCTTGAATTAAAAAGGTCTTTTAATTGATTGTGAAGATTCAAATAAAATTTTTAATACTAAAAAAATTAAATTTGAAAAGTTTATATCTAAATTTATAAATCATACTTAAGATTAACATCAGCTTAGTCAAATAAATAGAAGAATAGTTTAAATATAATTAAATTTTAAATTTTCTATCGAATAAAATATACAAAGGTGAATACGGAGTAACAAGCTATTCATGAGATTGATTTAATTTAAATAGTTTAAATTAATGTAAAGGAGTTTTATAATATTTTAGGCTGAATTTCTTTTCTTATTTCTCGCTATTCAAGTTATAATCAATGATTGGTTTAAGAAGTTATTATGTTTTATAAATTGAGCCACGGTTTTTTAACCAAGAATAGGAATTAGAATTATTAAAATTACATAAAAAATAAGCAAATCCATACAATATTTCCCTCACAAATGCTTCGAACTCTCGAAAACCTTTTTTGCTTAAAATAAAATGACAAATGAAACTCCATGTCTCAATATGAAGCGATTCTCTGCCATATCTAATATATAACTGTATTCTAAGACAGACGAAAAAAATATTGGGTCTGTAGTTAATCTGGCAAAGGTGTAAAAGATTTAGTGATTAAATGTTAAAGCCCTTGTATATGACTACATTAGACGACATAATGAAGTGGCTATATATGCCTAATTTTACTTTTAATAAAGGATCATACATTTAAGCCATCGAAAAGATCAGGAATCTTTGTTTTAATAAATCTTAAAATTGTAAATTTCTTGATTATTTTGGACACTAGAATAAAAATATACGTGTAAATATAATAAAAGACTAGATATATTTATTCTGAAAAATAATTAAATATAAAAATGTTCTTTGATATTATGAGTGCTTCACAAAATTTGCTTCTAAAAATTAGAACACAAAATCTTTGAAAGTAAAACTTTTTAGCCAATGGGTTGGGTCTTATTTTAAAAATATTGTTCAAATGAAGCTTATGTGATAACATAAAACGTTATTTGTAACTAATTAAGATCTTTGCATCTTAATATCTGAAAATATCTTGACAATACGGATCTATATCCATCCGGTAAGGTGCAAAAAAAGTTTCGAAACTACCTTCCTTAATCCGGAAGAAATTATTGAGGCTTAACAGCGATTAAACTGGGACAAATTGATTTGTTATGTTAAAATAGAGCCGGGAGATACAGGCATCCTATTTTCTTATTAAAACATATAGAAATAGTGTGAAAGTGCTTAAACAGTTAATACATGAAGTTTGAGATCTCTAATAAAGCTTGTACGCTATCTAATGTTGATTCTAAAAAAATTATAAATATATGATTGCATAAGTCAAGGGAATAAATCCGTGAAAATATTGAGTAATAGAAAAAATAAGTATAATTTACCACAAATTTGGAATTATTTTCGATTTTTCAAATAATTATTTTCCTAGTGAGTTAGTTGAGAGGCCCCATGCAACACATTTGAATTGAGTATGTATCTATTGCCGCTTTTTATTTGAATAGTAAATTCTCATGGCTTTAGTACGCTAAGGTATTTAAATATGCATTCTATAGGATTTGAAGGATCAATAATTTCGAACCTAATATAAGTGAATATTCAATTTAAAATAAAAGATATGATATATGAAAGGTAACAAATGTTGAAACAGCTTAATAAAAACCAAATATATATTTAAAATCTAACTATTGTGGGATTTTCCTCTATAAAACAACGAATCAAACTCTTCTGAATAATTTTACTTAGAGCTTCTTCCAAAACAAGACTCTGATAAATTATTGTAAGGAAAATTGTCAAGTTTAATTTATATATTAAATTCAAATGCAATATTTTTAGTATATTTAACAATATAATATTATTTTATCTAATACGTGGTTTATTTCATTTAAAATAATAGTTTTTAGACATTTAGATAAATTTAATATTTGATTTGCTCACCTTTAGTTTCAAAAATATAAAAAGTACTGATATGTATATCATTGGTTTAATATTTAATTTAATTAATATATTTTTCAAAAATCCAATCTATACTAATGATTTGATATAACTTGGGATTTATACAGACCAGTTTAAATTAATGTAATATATGTTTCAATAATACTAATGATTTGAAAAAACTTGGGATTTGTAGGTTGAAATCTAAATTTAATTAATATATGTTTTAAAATAATACTAATGATTTAATAGAACTATGCCTATACAGACCAGTTTAAGTTTATGTAATATATGTTTTAAAATAATACTAATGATTTAATAGAACTATGCCTATACAGACCAGTTTAAGTTTATGTAATATATGTTTTAAAAATATACTAATGATTTAATAGAACTATGCATTTATACAGACCAGTTTAAGTTTATGTAATATATGTTTCAATAATAGAAGTTATATTTTATTAATCTAAATGCTAATTAATACATTCAAACCATAATATTTGTAATGATTTTACCTTAAATAGATTTAATAAATATGAAAAAAAATATAAATTCATAGTACAATTTTTTTTATTTGTTTCATTATGTATTTCTATTTACATGTACATTTATAGGAAGTATTTCCATGGTCAACAAACATATATGGTCCATCATTTAGATCATAATTCAAGATAACACCATCTGAATTCGATGGTGAACAATTGCAAATTGATCCTTTTGATGAAGTATTCATGAGAAAGTCATTGAAAACTTTCATCATATCGTAAGACATTCCATTTTTCTGGCCGGAACTGTTGTCACAAACACAGTAACTATTTACATTCGATGGATGGGCATATTTAGCCAATTCTTTCTGTTGGGCAAATGATTGCTGTGGCGCATATTGTTGATACTGTTGAGCTGAAGTCTGCGTGTATTGATACTGAGATGGCTGTTGAGTAGGTTGTTGGGCTGGTTGTTGGGCTGGTTGTTGGGCTGGCTGTTGGGCTGGCTGTTGGGCTGGCTGTTGGGCTTGTTGTTGGTTTGGCTGTTGAGCTTGTTGTTGGTCTATTTTTTGGGCTAGTTGTTGGGCTAGTTGTTGGGCTTGTTGTTGGGCTGGCTGCTGGGCTGGCTGCTGGGCTCGCTGCTGGGCTGGCTGCTGAGCTGGCTGTTGGGCTGGTTGTTGGGCTTGTTGTTGGTCTATTTTTTGGGCTAGTTGTTGGGCTAGTTGTTGGGCTTGTTGTTGGGCTGGCTGCTGGGCTGGCTGCTGGGCTGGCTGTGGAGCTGGCTGTGGAGCTGGTTGTTGAGCTGGCTGTTGTCCATACTGTTGTTGATATTGCTGTGTAGAAGGCTGTGTGTATTGCTGAGGTGTGGATTGCGGTGTGTATGTATTTGTACCAGTAGTAGAATAATTTGGTTGCTGGCCATAATACTTCATATAATAATTATAGTAACCGGCGGGATCAGATTTATAAAACGAACAATAAAAATTGCAATACGAATTCTTGTAATCAGTATTTGGATCCTTATTATCAAGAGCTGATGAAGTTGTTGAATCAGAACAAAATGTTTCAGTCAGTTTTCCATTCGAACTAAGATTAAAATAACCAGAAGAACCATCACTAGGATCGCTTTGTGAGTCTTGCATTGCATAGGAATACTTTACAGTAGTTCCCAAAACTTTACAACCTAAAAATACAAAACTTTGTACAAAAATTGAATATTTCATAAAAAGACATTTTTTTCTTTTTTTATACTTTTAATCTTTCAAACAAACTAATTACATTTCTTAAAATTTATTAGATAACTTTGAAACACAAATTAAAAAGTAAATTTATAAGATAAATATTTTGTAGAATCCTATCAAATTATCATCTATACCAATATAATTTATTTATTTATTTTTTTATGTTTCACATTCAAAAATTAAATGATATGTTATCTTACAAAGATATTCAAGTATTTTTGATAAATAATAGATATCAATTCATATCACCAAATCTTTTTTAATATCATATTTTTTACCTAAATTAACGTATTTGAAATATTTGAGATATCAAATAATATGAAAAAAAGTTTTAAAAAAGTTGTTTAATATTTTAATTAATATTTACTTCATTGCTTACTTTAATTGATTTTAATATTTAGTTTCAATTCTAAATTTAATATTCAAACAACTAAACTTTATTTAAAAGTATCACATCTTTTTTAAAACAGTGGCAAGTGTTATATTTGTTTTCATGACATTAACGCAGTTCTAGGTTTAACATAAATGACTGCTACCCCAACACTCCATCGGTAACCCCTGCGATACCTACGTCCCAAAGCCTTTCATCTACCAGGTGTGTAGAACCTAATTAATAGGCGAGGCAGTTGCCCGGAGTTCGTTAATGTCCGTTGCATGGAGTGTGATCGAAGACCGAAGCCCCCCCTGGGCTCCCCCAAGACTATGCAGCATTCCCACTTACTCTACACTTTCTGAACCCAATAAACTTCTAGCTAAGATATATTTCAGAGATTTGCATGGGGTCCACCTAGACAGTGCAATGTCATACCAACAGGTATAACCTGCTACTTAGCTCTCCCGGCTTTAAATGGTTTTTTGTTTTATATCTCCCAGGCGCTAAGTCTTCTAACCCGAGTGAGCAAGGCTAGGTTTCCATGTTTTTACATGGCAATTACCTACATGTTCAGCTGCGGTCTGCAATCGGGTTACATAAAAAACTACAAATAAATTTGTGGAAAAAGTTTCTCCATTTCTTAGACCTCTCCTCCTCATAACAACTCCCATGGAACAACCGAAGATGTAGTGTGGTTTTATTCCCACCAAAAATCCAAACAATGATCTCACACCAGTTTCACACACTCATTGCCAAGCAGAAAGTTTTTTATGTGGTTATCCTCCCTCCACTATTCAAACAACTAATATTATTATATTTTAGTAAATATATCTTATTTCCTTAGAAGTATTATTTTAAAAAAACGAAATTTTTTACTTCTTAAATTTATTTGTAAGTTAAAATCCTTCAAATTATTTAAAGAAATATATTTTTAAGAAATTGAATATTATAGATAAATTTAAGAGGTAAAAAATTTGGTTTTTTTTAAAATTTCTTTTCTTCTTTAAACCCCTTCATTTCTTTTTCTCAAATAAAGAATTATAATATATTTTCAAAATAAAATACGATTGCCTATGATGAATACCCTATTCGAGTATATTATAGAAGTTTAAACCCATTTCTATATTTATACATGCATGAGAAAAAATAGTTCTGAGGCATTCTTCTTTTTTAAAAAAACTTTTTTTTATAATTTTTTATAATTTTTTATTTTGAAAGAAAAAAAAATTAAAACTAAATATCTTAGGATTTAAATAATTTTTTTAATTTAATTCTGTATTTTTTATCATTTACTATTACATTTCAAATTTAGTACTGTATTTCTAATTTTTATTTTTATTTTTTTATTTTTATTTTTATATTTTTTAATTTTTTTTTTTTTTAATTTTTTTATTCTGGGGAGCAGATGGTGTGTGTCAACATTGCGGGAAGTCTGGTAAGACTGTAGATCATCTAGCAACTCGATGTGAAAAAATGCTAGGCCATGATTACACTAGACGGCATAATGAAGTGGTTAGATGCCTACACCTACTTCTCCTAAATAGATATAAGTTTAAGTCTTCAAAACGAATAAGGAGTCACTCAGTTCAAGAAATTCTTGATAATGAGTATGCAGAGATAAGAGTGGACACCAGAATTAAAACTGATGTTAAAATTCGGAATAACAGACCGGACATATTTATTTTAGATAAGAAGAAGAATAAGATAACACCCATTGAAGTAGGAATCACTTCCCAAGATTCACTTCAAATAGTTGAAACTGAAAAACTTAGGAAGTATGACCTGCTAGCCAATGAGTTGGGTCTTATTTATAGGTGTAGTGTTGAGATAA
Organism: Hamiltosporidium tvaerminnensis; assembly: GCA_022605425.2. Taxonomy (NCBI): domain Eukaryota; kingdom Fungi; phylum Microsporidia; family Dubosqiidae; genus Hamiltosporidium; species Hamiltosporidium tvaerminnensis. The sequence goes on along the minus strand of JAKIMF020000011.1, from coordinate 552,661 downwards.
TCCCTTATGTGATGACCTGGGACGGTATTGTGACAAAATACCATAAATCTCATCTTAAAAGACTAGAAATACCCATGAATGTAGAGGCATACATTCAGTCTATAGTACTTAAGAAAACAGTCGAAACAATTTCCTTTGATCGACGAAGAGGACTTGAGTCAGGACTAAATGCCGAAGAGAGCTGGGAGAGAGCGTCAATGGGTGTTATTATGAGATCAGAGATGCATGAGGAACCAATACCCCTTTTAAAAGAAGCGAAAACAGAGGAAGATGGTGCAAAAAATTTACAACCAAAAAATATTACATCCCTTATTTTAGAAGGAGGAACCACTTTAGAGGAACCGACCAATAACATAAATGAAGAGTCGGATTTGGAAGAAGAGACAAAAGTGGTTAAAGAGGTCAAAGAAAACATATAAAAAATGTTAAAAATATTTTAACCCAGAATTTTATTAAATAAATTTTTTATTTTTTATTTTTTTTTTATATTTTATTTTTTTCTTTCAAATTTTTTATTTTTTTCTTTCAATTTTTATTCTGTATTTTTAATACAAAAATAGGAAGAATATTTTATGATTAAAAAGCTCTTAATCTATTCTTTAGATAGTATTTTAACAAATGTTTTAATAAAATATTCTTCCTATTTTTAATCTGGAATAAAGATTTGTTATTTACATTATTTTTTCCTGGGATTTAAATTAAGAGAATGAATGAAACTAAATATTAAATGTTTAAATGAATTTTCAAAAAATGAATCAAAATTTTATTTGTGCTTCTTATATTTTATTAAAATACTTTTGAAAAAGATTTGTTTAAGATTTCATTTCAATTATTGAAATACAGTAGTTTCTATTAAAAAAAAACAGTTAAAAAAAATATTTCATTTCAATTATTAAAATACAGTAGTTTCTATTAAAAAAAACAGTTAAAAAAAATATTTTTTAATATTTTATTTCAATTATTGAAAATAAAATATTTTATTTGTTTAAAACGGAGACTTTGAAAGAATAAAACATCCAACGATTTTAAAATAATTTAGATGTTCTGAAACCCCTCATGAATACAGAAGAAAGATCAGAAATGTTACTACTAAACGAAAAGCTAAATAAAGCTATAGAAGAAAAATCTTTATTAGATACAAAAATAGAAAGTATTGAAAAACGTATATCTTTAGTAGAATTACATAAGAATGCAATACTTGATTGTATATGCATTTGTGATGGAAAAGATGTAATGAAAGAAACTTTTTCAGACACCTCATCTGATTTATTTTCATTGGAAAAAGATTTGAAGGAAGAAACTACTAAGAAAGAAAATAAACCGATTATTTCTAAAAATCTAAAAGATTTTGTAGAAATTGAAAAATCTGAAAATTTTATGGAATATCCTGCTATTTTTACAGATAAAAATGGAACTTTTAGTGTTTTTAATTTGGGTAAATTTCCAAAAAATAATAACAAACAATTTTATTCTTCAAAATATTTATATCCGATTGGTTATAAATCTTTTAGAATTTTTGAAAGTTTTTTATCTAAAAATTTTAGATCTCAGATATATGAATGTACTATATTGTCAATTAATAATTGTCTTGATATGGAAATAAAAGTAGATGATCAATATAAGTTTAGTGGGTCTTCTATTTGGAGTAATTTTTGTCAAAAATTTGAATATCCGTTACCTTTTTGTAATGTAGAAGAATTTTTTGGATTGGAATGCAAAGAATTGATGAAAAAAATAGAAAGTATTGGTGATATAACGGTTTTTGAAGGGTATCAACCTATAGAAATGAGAAAAATATAAATTTATTTTTTAATTTTCTATTTGAGGTTATGGAAATGTCTCAATGTACTATTTATCTATAATATGTATTAAAATTTAATATAATGTTTTATTTGAGGTTATAGGAATGTCTCAATGTACTATTTATCTATAATATGTATTAAAATTAAACCTAATGTTTTATTTAAAGCTTTTAGAGAGGTGAAAACAAACTATTGTAACTAAAAATATAAACCTTTAAAATAAAAAAAATATTTTTGATCAATTTACTATAAAAGTTTTATATTTTAATAAATTAATTCTTAAAATATATTTTTTTTTATTTAAAAGGTGTTTATATTAATCTACTTTTTGCGGGAGGATGATTACATTAAAAATTATCTGTTGGACATATTGAATCTATGAACGTAGCGTGAAGAACATTGTTCGGATCTTCAATGTAATATAAATCAAACTAAATTTTTGGATTTTTGTATCCGGGAATATTTTACAAAATTGATAAAAATTTTCTATAAACTTAGTTTGTAGCTTTTTATTTAATTAGATTTTGGCTTACGATTGAGCTTATAAGTTTATTGTCCTGTAAAAGCATGGAAACCCGGTCTTATTTATCGAGTTAGAGTACTTGGCGCCTGGGAGATACACAAAAACAAATTATAAATCTAGAAAATCCAAGTAGCATATTATATCAGTTTGTATGTATCGCAATGTCTAGGTGGTCCGATGTAAGTCTCTGAGATATATCTTGGTTGGATATCTATTTGATTCAGAAAGTGTAGAGTAATTAGTAACCCTGCATAGTCTTGGGAAGTCAAGAGTTTGTTTATACTTGAGTGAACATTCCAAGTTACGATGATTGACTAATTCTGAGCAAAAACCTCGCCTTTTAATTAATTTCTACATACCTCTTAGATGAAAAGCTTTAGAATTTATATATTTTAATAAATACCGAATGAGTCTGAAAATTAATTTTTTATATTAAACCTAGAACTATGTTGATTCAAGGAAACAATATGACATACATCATACTTTAAAATCTTTAATATTCGTTTAAATAATACCATATAGTATATTATTCATTTAAAAATTATTTCATTTCAAATTTTATTGTTTCTTTTAATTTTTTAAAACTTATAATTCGATTACGAAATATACTTGAATTCATCTAAAAATTATTTCATTTCAAATTTTATTGTTTCTTTTAATTTTTTAAAACTTATAATTCGATTACGAAATATACTTGAAGAAAAGTCTTTTTTTTGTATTTTGAAAAATTTAAATAGTAAAATTAACTATAACTTTGAAATATTTTGTAGTAAAAATAAATATACTTGTATTCAAATAATTTATAATTGGTTATTTTTTCATATCAAATAATTGTTGAATCTATGATATATTTCAAAGTAAATTTACAATTTATGGAGCTATCATATGGTTTAAATAATATATAAAGCAAATTCTTAATAATTCGTAACTTCTTAAGTCATGATTATAATTAATAAGATGATTCTAAACATTTATATTCATATATGTATACATTATAATTCTTAATAAAAATTTAAATTATTAATTCGAATGATTCATGATTCAAGCACTTTTTTAGAATAATTATAAAAGATTGATTTATAAAATATTTGTCAATATGAATTTCTTAAAGTAAGTTATTATTTATTTTAATCTTCAAATATATTTTGATTTCTATAAAACAGAATAAATTATTCATATAATTTTATAATAAAAAAAATGAGTCTTTTTGTGGGAAATAAAGAATATTTTATATTTTGATTATAATTTTTTTGGTCAAAATATTCAGGATATTCAAATAATATTTAATATAGTAAGCTTCATGTACTTGGTGAATCAATTAGCATTCAAATTCAACTTTTTTTTTGGTTTGGAAATTAAATGAAAATGAATAATAGGTATAAACAATAATTAAATTGTATTCTGTTGGGTTTAAAAAAATTATAGGTCTTCACATGCCAATAATAGATCGGCAGAACATATTTTTGAGATTTTTTTTAACGTTTCAAATTTATGGAATCGAAAGTAAATTCCGTAAATAAAGATACAAATATAAATAGTTGTTTAAATAAACTCTTAAACCCGAATTCCATTTGATTGATAGATTATAAAGATATTGGATTGATTATGATCACACTTTTTACAAATTCAATTTATAGTAAATTAAAGAAGATTTGAATTTTCATTCAAAATGAAAGTTAAGAATTAAATTTGAAAAAATGCGCCATTCTTTTTAGAACACCTAAAAAATTTTAAAAAATTAAGGAATTTTTCAATTGATTGTGATCTATAATTAATCGTACGAATCTGTATGAAATATCCAAATCTATAAATAGTATACTAAAGTATAATCTATATATCAAAAAGAATACATAAATAATTGAAAGATATATAAATAAACAAATATATATTTTAAGGCATATAATTATGTAATATGTAGCAATTTAATCTAGATTAAGCACTTCTTTTATTTAAATTTATAATTAAACATTTATTCTCCTAAATTTTTGTCTATAGATTACAATCTATATTAGTTAGAATGAATCATACGATATACAGTTTCTAATATTTTAATTTTTAACGAATGAAATCACTTAAACTTCAATATAATTTTTAGATCATTAAATGGGTAGCCTTGTTTACTTCTGTGATTAGACATTTTGATCTTCAGAAAGTCATAATCTAATTTTAAATTAAAAAAAAATTAAAATTTACTAATTATATTTCTTAATCATACTTACAATTAAAACTTGTGTTTTCTTAAAACTATATATATTTGATATTATAGATTCCATATTATGAATTATTTTTTTATATTTGGCTTTTTTCAATATTTAATTGGGTCAATAGATTCAAATACAAAGGAAAACGTCGAGCAAATAAAGGATGATAATCAAGGAAGTAAAAACGAAGGTGATAGAGCACATGGTTTTGAACAAGAAAACAATTCTAATAGGCAAAATACTGATTTCGACCAAAATCAAAGAAAATTATCCGAAGAAGAAAAAGAATTATATTTTACATTGAATGTAATTGCACCGACATCTTTTTAAAAAATATTGTTTTAAATAAACGATTATTTTTATTTGAATATTTCTTTAAACCTTTACTTTGATTAAAAAATATCATTTTTTTGATTTGTACTTATATTGGTAAAAATATAATTTATATTTTTGTATAAATTTTTTGTTTATAGTAATATAAATAATTTTTCGATTTAAAAATTCAAAAGTATAAAATTTATAATAAATATTCTAAGATAGCTAAGTATTTGGTTAATTTAAAAATATTTTTTATATTTTAATTATAAATATTCCAAAACTTAAATCAGAAAACCTAAAGTAACAAAATATAAATTTGAGGGCATATATCTTAAATGTTAATTATTTTTCAGATTTCCTTAAGGATTTTGTTTTGTAATCAGTTTAAAACATTCCTTTTATGTTCTTAGTGAATTAGTAGAAAAAACATAATAATTGGACTTGGTTCAGCAAGATATTAAAAAATATTTTATTTTCTTGTCTTTTTTTCATGATTGCTTTAAATGTCACATGCTATCATATTTTTTCTTAATTTTTTTTATACACAAGCTTATTATTTGTGTGTTTATAAAATAAGTAAATCTTTACAGTTTTTACCTTTCTAAAACCTTATTTTAATTATAGGGTTTTTCAATCAATATAATAATCCTTGCAATCAATACAATAATTTTTCGATCAATATAATAATCCTTGCAATCAATATAATAATTTTTCGATCAATATAATAATCCTTGCAATCAATATAATAATCCTTGCAATCAATATAATAATTATTTTTAAAAAATAGAAATTTATAAAATAAAAATTTAAAAAATAATTCATTCATTATAAAATTAACTTCCATGTCAAATTCTTTTTCAGGTAAAAATACCAACGAGAACAAATATGATTTTCATGTAGGTGAAACACCAGAATGTATAGAGTGCGAAAATGACAATGTTTTGAAGTGTCTTGTAGAAACATCGGGATCAAATGATGAAAATCTCTCCATAACCACCATTCCAACTCTGAGGAAACAAAAAGTTTCTATTAATGATCGGGAACGCACAATTGAAAAGACATTAGAATGCTATTCTATGTCCGCAATTGCCTCGATGTATCGAATAAATTACCAGACGGTTAATAGTATCGTTAGACGATATTTAAAAACTGGCTTGGTATTTGTCGAGAAAAGAGGTGGTCATAGGCGCTCAAAGTTAACTTTGGAAATAAAAGAGAGCTTACAAACCTATGGAGATTTTGAGCGTAAAAAACCCTGTATGAGTTGGCAAAATGGGTTAAATGTACATTTAATGTTGATGTGTCAACTAGTACAATCGATCGCGCACCAAGGGAGTTCCGTTACACTCCAAAGCGTGTAACATTAGTGTCTGAGCGTAGAATACACTTTCGACAATTGAGCTAAGAACCAATTACGCAACTAGTTTTCGTGAGTTGGAGGTTGATAACGATGACAAAAACTTTGTCTTTTTAGATGAAGTTGGGTTTGCAGTAGTCACACGCCCACGTAGAGGTCGTAACATGAGAGGTGAATCTGCATATTTATCTGCAACAACAGCTCGAAGTAGAAATATTTCAGTAGTCGCAGCAATGAACAAATATGGTATGATATACCATAAGATTCATGAGAGAGCCGTAAATGATAAGAATTCAAATTATTCATTAAGGAGATTAATGAAAGTTGTCAAAGGCAAGGAATTTTGACTCCAATATTTGTAATGGACAATGCGAGAATTCATCACTATCGAGGATTGAATGATGATGAGGAAATTGCTTCGTATCGAATAAAATATCTTCCACCTTACTCTCCTTTTCTTAATCCAATTGCGAATGTATTCTCAGTCTGGAAAAATAAAGTAATTCGAGTGGTGCTCGTACTGAGCCTGAGTTGAGAATATTAATTTATGAAAAATTTAATGAAATCACGGGAGAACATTGTAGTTCTTTTTACCGTAAAATGTTAGGATATTTGCAAAAGGCTGAGGTAGGGCAAATGATTCTTGAGTAATAATAAATCTCAAGTACTATTTATAATTTTATTTTTTAAATTTTTATTTGATAAATTTCTATTTTTTTAATTTTTTTTTTAAATTTCTATTTTTTAAAAATAATTATTATATTGATTGCAAGGATTATTATATTGATTGCAAGGATTATTATATTGATCGAAAAATTATTATATTGATTGCAAGGATTATTATATTGATCGAAAAACCCTATATATAGTATTTCTATGATCGATTGTTGTTTATTTTTAAAATATGAGGAAAATATTAGAACCTTTTTTCTATTTTTTTTCTGAGTTTTCGATTTTAATTGATCTATAAAGCATATCGATGCTTTTGTGTAGGTTTTGAGAAACCACTGTATAATAAAGTATGAAAGAGTGTTTTTTTAACCACCAAAACAAAGGCATGACCTGTTTATTTTACTATGTGTTTCGCAATTAAGTTTCTGCGATTCAAATTTGTTTTTAAATTCTTAAAAAAAAATATTTCACGTAATATAACTTCTGAAATTTAAACTCAAATTCATATTTAGGTTTTTATTATAAATAATTTTTATTTTAAAGTCGAAATTTATTTTAGAAACAGTATACCGAAAATATTATTAAAAAAATATATCTAACGTTTTTTTTTGATTGATTTATTTACTTACTCAATGGCATTACACCTATTAAGAACCATAGCCTCATTTATTAATAAGTTTCACCTTTCACGATTAAATGCTAATCTTTTCCATTCGTTTATACCAAGGTTACTGTTTATTTTTAACATTATCTATCCATCTAGTTTTGGGGCGACACCAGGTCTTCAACCTTCGGAATTAAACATACACACGTTTTCGAAGCTTTTTTTTGTGGGTGCTGGATTGATATATATTAATATTCTTGTATCTAAAACAATGGTTTTAAAAGTTTAAATAAATCATTCTAATAAAATCTTAATAGGCTGAATAAAAATAACGACAAAAAAACATTTATTTAGAAATAGGTATGTGAAAATATGTTTTGAATTTTTCATTGAGTAGAAATTAATCTGGATCTATGAGGCAATCCTCAGTATTCTGAATTATAACAGATTAAAAGAACCAAAAGGAAACATAGAGAAATGCCTCAAAATCAAATGATTTAACGCGGTGTTCTGGCTGTGACTTTTGAGAGATAAATGCATAAGGTTAAATAATAAAATATAAGAACACGTGAATGTTAAAATGATTCGATTTCTTTGAATCAGGTTTCGTAAAAGAGGAATAGGTTAATAAATGCCAATATTTGCACCAGCGACAGAAAATTTACGTTCCATCTGTTCTCCTTAACACCGAGAAATAAAAAGCAGTATTAAGTAAGAATTTTCAGGAATTTGTATAAGAAGTTGAAGATTAATAACTAATTTAAAATTTTTCTAAAAGAGGTTTTAATTGCCCAGATTTAAGCTCTATCCCGAAATAGTTGGTAATTACAATGCAAAGGAATGAAAACTAAGCCTTGGTCCCTCGAGTTGGAATAATTATCGCCTTAGAGATACAAACAAACAACTTAAAGAAGCAAGAAACCTAAGTAGTTGATTATATCTATCAATAAAATTTAAACTTCAAGGTTGAACCCATGTAAGTCGCAGAAATAAATCTTAGCTAGAGGTTTACTTAGCTCGGTATGTGTGAGAAAGTAGGAATCCTGTTAATCTTGAGGAGCCATAAGTGGATTTTCATCTGAGATCAGACACCAGGGAGAATAAATTAACAGACTTCGAGCGGGTTTCAGCTTATAAAATTTTTTCTATATACACTCGGGTGGAAATATTTGGGATGTTGGTACCGTAGGAGTACTGATGGAGTCTTCAAAGCTTGTATCGATGTCAAAACTAGAACTAAGTCAACGCCATTAAATTATTTAGCATATTCCACATATTTTTACACTTGATATTTTTTAAATATAAATTTTATTTTTATATAGTTAAAACGAACAAAATTTTAAATTTTTAGCATCAAAGTAGAAAACCGAGCAACATATTCACTAATTTTTTCGCTTATATCCTTATGTATTGTCATGGTTCATGCTTCCATGATCATAGTTCCCCCTTTATTTCTAATAACCCCCATATTTTTTATTAGTTCATCTTTAACCCCTTCAGATTAAAAATGAAGTATTATGTTTCTAAATATTATAGGGGAAAAGTGAAGTAAATGTTTATACACTTTTAATTATATCTTTCCTTCAAAAATATTTTGGGCTATACTTATTAAAATTGGAGCATTTCCTTTTATGTTAGCATTTCTTATTTTAAAAATAGCACATTTTTAAAAAAAAAGTAGTTCAAATCCGCTTTAGTACGCATTTTCAGAAGTTTCGTTTTTCCTCATTAATGTTCTCCAATTCTATCATATTATTAATAAAAATATTTGTTACTGTAAATACAGAATCATTATAAAAAAATAAAACTGAGCGCGTTTAGTCTTTGTATCATGTCAAAAGCCTTTTTTGAGCAAAACCTTATCACAAATCAAAGAATTCTTATTGGTTTATTTGAACCTTTATTTTCTATGATTTTTTTTTTAATATTTTTCAAAATGTTTACAGACTTCAGTATCACTTTCAAGATTCTGATCGATTGCAGAAGCAGTTATTGTTGAAGATTGAGCAATGTATCTAGACTAATTTACTTCATTATATATTTCTGATGCAATATCTAAATTCCATTGTGTACATCTTATATCATGGTTTCTTGATGCTTATACCTTCGAACTAATTTTTTTGAATATTACTAAATTATATTTTAGTTTCTCAGTTACAATAGTACTAGAAAGAATATTATTTAATCCAAGTTGACCGAAAGAAGATTAAAACGGTGTTTTATGTATGTTTCCATGTATTTTCTATTATAAGCCCATATAATTCATTTAAAAACCAATCCATCTTTTTGTACCAGTAACATATACCCTTTTTTGATAACATCTTTTAATTGTTTGGTTTACCTGTTCAAATTATCCCTGGGCTTTTGAATTATGTGTTCTTCTAATATAATTTGAGTCGTAAAAACATTGGGCATGTATCATGCCATGCAGTTTAAAATTCTTTACTATTTTCAGATTGAATCGTTACCGGAGGACCAAAAGTATCAAATGGAAATTATATGAATCCTCTACGAACTGTGAAGTCTTGCTGATCGTCTTAAAACCCCTGAAATGCGCCGTATAACTGCTGATTACGTTTAAATCCAAAAATCCCACCACTTTGATCAGCGTATCTTCTAAGATCTACACAATCAACTATAAATAAATCAAATTTTCTTTTCAGATTGTTTATAAATTGACGGAATTTTTTTCAAAGAAGTATATCTATTACATACTCCACGAGGTTTAACATATTTAATCATGAATGTCTTGGCAATTTCATAATATTTTGGTCCAATTAATCCAATTATTTATATATTCCACAGTGTGCTACAGAATGTTCTGTCTCTATTATGCCTTTAATTAGCCTCTGTTCAACTTCAAAAACAACCTTCAACATTTGTTCGAACCCTTTAAACTAAAGATAGTCGCCAAGGATATAAATTGATTTGACTTTCTTCTCAAAAAAACCTTTGTCTTCTTTAGTGTAGTTAGCTGAATACTATTCAGTCTTCAAAAAAAATCACTATGATATTCTTTTCTTCTGTGTTTTAGCCAATTACAATCGTTGGCATTTTGCCATGGTTATTTTTTCCTATTAATAATAAAAATTAAAAAAATAGGAAATAAAGAATTATATTATTTTTGTACATTTATTCATTATCAATAGTAATTTGCTCCTGAAATTTGTTTTCTTATAACTCGTTATTGCACTAGAAACCACATACCAAATCTATAATATCAAACAATGCCAAACCTAAAAATTTGTATTGAATTATTTTTTATTATATTGCCTGTTTATCGTTTAGATTCAAAGACCATAATCTGACCATATAAATATAGAAATATCATAGGAGCAATGGAAATTTAAGTAATTTCAAAACAACCCGGAAACTATAGGATAGGAATTATTCTATAAATAACATATATCTATTATATATAAAAGGTGTCATCAATAAAAATGTATTAGAAATAACGAAGACACTATCGACCGTGGCATGCATTAATAATTTTGTTAAAAGATCCGAATCATATAAATGATTTTGAAAAATTCATTTTTGAGTCAAAATCAAATAGAATTTTGCTTTCATTTGGATTACTATGTTTTTTTAACTTTATAATAAACAATATCAACTTATATATTAAAAAAAATCAATTTTTGCAATCTCTATTATGAACAGATATCTGAGTAAATTTTACAGATTTTTGTATCAAATATATAGAAGTAATACAATGTGTAAAATATTTTTTGAAAAACAAAAGAAATTTATTTTTTCTACCAATAGATCTCTTAAAAAATTACAATGTAAATTTCTTTTAAAATATTAGATAAATTAAAAACAATATAAAGCATGAAATACAGAGTAATATTAGTAATGAAAAAATCTTTAATTTTTTTGAATTCGTAATTATTACAATATTTTACACTTTTATAAGTTTAAAACTCCACCCTGTATCCAAGAAATTCTTAGTAATCCTTTCTTCATCTTATTCTACCTCTTTTATTACATAACACTCTTTCACTTTCTTATTCCCTAATTCTTATTACACATTCTGCTTACATCACAGTCTATAAATATTTTTAAATTTCATAAAAATTTTAGATTTCTCTTTGATTTATTTTTTTATAAATAAATTTTCTTGTTTAACTTTCAAAATAATTTATTATAAGAAATAAAACAACCCTTACGAATGTCTTCATTTACACTTACAATCACTCAAACAATACCAAATCCTCTTCTTTCTAGACAACTTATTAAAGTAAAACTTGCACATCCAAACTCTTCAACTCCTAAGAAAGATGAAATTACAAAAAAACTTGCGTATCTTTTTCAAACAGATCCATCACTCGTTATAGTAAGAAACTGTCGTACAGCTTTTGGTTTACATGAGACTACAGCAGAAGCCAAAATTTATGAAGAAATTTCTACACTCAATTCTACTGAACATTCATATGTGATTGCAAGAAAAACAGGTGTTGTAGCAGACAAAGTACCAAGACGTCTTCGTAAAGATACAAGAAAAAAGAAATATAAAATGTTTGGATCTTTACGAAGAAATATGCGAGTTGCTGCTAAGAAAGAAAAAAGAAATAAATAAATTAATTTGTGGCGTTTTTTTTATTTGAATTTAATATTTATAATTTTTTTTTGTAATTTCTCGGTTATTGATTTGATACTCACTTATTAAATTCCTCTTTTACCTCTCGGTGTCGAGGATAAACAACTGGAAATTTTCCGATTGCTCTTTTAATCTGTTGAGACTCGAGATTAAAAGAGATTGGCCTATAAATAAAATGTGGTTCAAATCGCACCAAAAATCAACCAAAATTTTCATACCAATTTCACACACTCATTGCCAACCAGATAGTTTTTAATATTTTACCCTCTTTCACCCGTTTAAAGTGATAGCCATAGCCCTGGAAAAACGACAATCTATATATCATCTATTATTATTTCTACCCATGGAAGAAATAATGGATAAACTCAAAGAAATCGAAGGATTGATAGATTCAAGTAAAAAACTACCCCAAGGAATAATAGAATCTCTTGAATATGAATCAAAAATGCTTTTTACTTATCTTACATTAAAGATAGCACTAGGTAAACTTACAAATACATTGGACATAAAAGATTTGGAAAGAATAAAATCATTAAAAAATAATTTTGAAATTGTAAAAGAAAGAAAAAATGAAATTTTTGATGAAAAAGTAGAGAATGATGTTTTAAAGTGTTTGTATCAGAATAAATAAATATTTCATTTATTAATAAAAAATGATTAGAAAAAAATATTTTCTTGCTTTTTTCTAAGAAATAGGATTTACTATTAAAATTTATTTGGAATATAGTTGTATATTTGAGAAAATGGTGACTCTGTTTTTATTATATTTTAGAATTATATTAAAATCTTGTTTAGAGTAAAATAGTAAAATATTAACTGTCATTAATACTTTTTTAAAGTTATAATTTTTTTTTTCTTTACAATTATTTCTTTTTCTAATAATCTATTACTTATACAATATAATATCATAATATTATTTTAAAAAAAGCCAATTTCAATTGTTTGAAGCCATTAAGCTATGACATATATCTAAGTGTATAGTGTCTTATTTGTAAATATAAAATTGAAATAATTTATTAAGTGATTATCTGTGATGGTATTGTTACGAAGTACAATAAAATGTATCTAGTAAGTAATAAATACTATTAATAATCTGAGAATATAATTCAATATATCATTCTAAGATTTTTTAATCTTTTTTTGATCAAAGAATGCTGTTAAAGTAAATAGTAAATACGATAAAAGAGGTAATAAATATACATAAATTGTTGAAAGAGCGTGGAAGAGTTAATATTTTATTACATATATTAATTCTGATAAGAAATAGCGTGTTAAACGAGTAAATACATAGATTGTTGAAAGAGCGTAGAAGAGTTAAAATTTTATTAAATATATTAATTCTGATAATAAATAGCGTGTTAAACGAGTAAATACATAGATTGTTGAAAGAGCGTAGAAGAGTTAATATTTTATTACATATATTAATTCTGATAGGCAATAGCGGGCTAAAAAAGCAAATACCTAAATCCTTGAACCCCTAAGTTTTAATCAGATCAAATAAAGAATGAATCGGAGTAAAATTTAAAAGAATGAAATTGATTAATAAGAATATTACTGGATTAACAAATAATTGGCTATAAATAGTTCAAATACCTATAATTTAAAAAGAGATGAAACATTTTAGGCTCAATTTAAAATATATTTTATTATTTACTTATTAAAGTGAATGTTAATCAGGTTTTTAATATGTGAAAACAAGAATTTGATTGGAAATGATTAAGTATTTAAGCTTTAATGAAAATTTCGTATAGAAACCCAGCAAAAATAAATTAAAAAGTCTGCAATCGGCAAAGTTAAATTATTTAATATAAGATTGAGAATTAAATTAAAAGTTATATCAGAAGAAATTAGCTTTTGAGTGTTTTGTTTTCTTTATGGCTAAGAAATGTTAATATATAAATACACGAGGAAAAGTGTCCAGGATATTTCATGTAGAAATGTATTATGGGAAGCAGAAGGAAAGTTGCAAACCTGCAAACAGTTTGGAAAACAGTAAATTATAAGTGATTAGATGTCAGAATTTTTTCTTGCATGGTTATACCAGACGACATAATTTAGGAACTAGGTGCCTAAACCTACTTCTTCTGCTTATATTTAAATCTATGTCTACGAACCAATAAAGATCCGTTCAATTCAAGAAAATCTTTGAAATCGAGTATGGGGAAATAAACTAAGACACGGAGATGAAAACTGATGTCAAAAATTGTAAGAATAAACTCATATATTTATTTTAGATAAGAGTAAAAATATTATAAACCTCCTTGAAGTAGAAATTACTTCTAATAATTTATTAAGAAAAGTCCAAACCGGAAAATCATGAAAGTTGAAGTATTAGCCACACAGATTGGGTCTTATTTATAAATTCAGTGTTGAGATAATTCCTTATCTGATAACCCAAGACTGCATTGAGACAAAATGTCATAAGATGTATTATAAATACTTCAAATATCCATGAATATTGATCCATATATTGAGTGGATGATGCACAAAAAGAAAGTAGAAACAATTTATTTTGATTTACGGAGCGGACTGAGTCAAATTAAAATGCCTAATAGAGTTGGTAAAGAGCATTATGAGGTGTATACAAGCAGCCAAAATGCATGGGGACACAATACTTCCTTCAAGACAATCCAGTAACAAGGAATATGATGTTAAAAAGCAAAAATGAAAAGTAATATACTCCTTTTTAATAATAGAGGAACCACTTGATGAACCTAAAATAAATATAAACAAAAAGTCAGATTCAAAAGAAGAAAGTAATCTACTGAACTAACCGAAGAAAGATATAGAAGAGTATAAAAAATTCAACGGAAAATTTTAATAAAAATTATAAAAATGGTTTTTTATATTAGCTTAAGGGGAGATAACCGCTGTAAAAACTATCTGATTGGCTATGAGTGTATGAACATCATTCTTGACATTTTGGTGGGATATAAACCACATTGTATCAGTAAGCCAATACCCTATAATCTCAAATTATAACAGCTTAAAAAAAATAAATGGAAAATATTCATTTGTTCCTCCTCGATACTGAGAGGTAAAATAGGAATGAAATAAATAAAATGTATTTTATACCTTCAAAATTTTTTAAAACTATTTTAAAAGCAATTCTTGCAGATTTAGCAAACTATCAATAGAAAACCTTTTTCAAAATATTTCTGAACTATGTATATTTATTAAAAGAATTTTCTAAATCCAATGCAATTCAATATTCCCAAGGCTTGGTTCAGAAATTAAAATTTTTAGCTCACTATCACTTTAAAAAGGTTACAGATGTAACTTGTATTGACAATTATAATTTATAAGATTAAGTTTAAACATATGTCTTAATAGCTTGTCTTTCTTGAAAGATTATTGATTTCAAACTGTTATGAATTTTTATACCTCAATTAAACCAAAGACTTAATACATAGAAGCTTATTTGCATTGTATTACGATTTACATAAAAATCCAGGCTATATACAATATTTGATAATTTGTCACTAAATCCAATATATTCTAGTCGATCCTATACCTTACAAATAAATTCTTTTTATTTTATTCATAATATAGAATGTTAGTCATAAAATACTGAGTTATAACATCACAGCACTACTTTGTTGTTTTAAAAGTAAAAATTTGAATAATTTTTCTTAATATATTCGAAATATTTTTTCTAATTCATTTGTTTGATATGCCAGCACAAATTCAATGAAAAATATATTATTATATTTATTTGTATAATTCAGAATTGGAATATTCAAATGATGTATAATAGTTTTGAAACTAGTATTTAGATACTTGTACTAATACAATTTGGGTTTACCGTCATGTTGTAATTGCATGTTAGGTATGTGAAGCCTTTTTTTGCTTAGCAAAGAAAAAAAACTGAATACTGACAGTTTTTTTAATAAAACCGATAGTTGAATTACCTGATCGTAATAAATTATAACTTAATATGGAATATGTAAACATAAATTGCTAGCTACATTCAATTTCATTTGAAATATATATTGAAAATAATCACAATAATCTTAAATAAATTATTTGATCACTATATTTCAATAAAACATTAATAATGTTCAAAGATGGCAAATATATATTTAAAAAACGAATTTTCAGTTGAAAATCTGCATTCAATAAAAGAAAAGTACTTTTAAATTAAAACTTATAAAAATTATATTTGAAAAACTCAAATATTTCCAAGAAAA
Source organism: Hamiltosporidium tvaerminnensis (assembly GCA_022605425.2). NCBI lineage: Eukaryota > Fungi > Microsporidia > Dubosqiidae > Hamiltosporidium > Hamiltosporidium tvaerminnensis. The sequence continues at coordinate 536,394 of JAKIMF020000011.1, read as the reverse complement.
CAAATCAATCTAATCCTAATTACCCGTATGTTAAATACAATACTAAAATAGTTTTTGATAAACAAAGATTTCTTTTATTGACGCAATAAAAAAAATTGAAACTGCATTTTCTCTTTCATTGAGAAAGAAATAGCAATTAACTGAAATTATCTTTAACATTCTAAAATAAAGATATTGACAAAAACAAATTAATTAAATACTTTTTACCTAAAAATTCAATAAAGATATCGTTAAAAATTCTAGAATAACTGAATGCAAGATACTTCAAACCTCTATTCAATAAGTGTAAATATTTGATTATAAAATTTTGATTCGTTTGATTCGAAACACGAAATCATTGGTGTTTGCAAGAAATATAATGTTCATAATTTTAAATAAACTAGATAAAAGTGATTTAAATTCAATTATACATCACTGTTATTGAATTTATGTTTCAGAAATAAACCTTACCAAAACAATTCGCCAATTAAATCATTAAAATTGTATCAAAAAATAATTTAATCTGATAAAACATCTAAATTATGATTCAAATTTAGTATCACAACAATAGAAAATGTAAATTATTGTTGTAAACTCATCATTCAATTAAAATTGAATTTTTTTATGTTTCAAATAATTCAAAGTTCTACTTTTTAATAATTTAATCGTTCCTTCACTTCATATACGAGTATTTAAATTTTTATTTCATTGTAAACTTTTCCTAAATTTTTATAAAAAAATTTCATCAAAATTCTTAAGAATTTATTTTTCCGTAGAATTTTTAGATTTTGTATCATAACCCTTGTAAATGCCGGTTTATGTATTTGGTTCGAATTCAATATCCCAATTAGGATTGGGAACAGAAATTATAAAATCAAAACCTGTTAGACTATCATTTTTTGACGAAATAAAAATTAAAAAGGTGAAATGTGGTGTAATACACACCCTACTTCTAACAACTGATGGTAAGTTGTATTCGTGGGGGTGTAATGATGAGTGTGCATTAGGTAGAGATGGCGATGAAAGTATACCGGGGTTGGTAAATATTCCGGAAGAAATAGTTGATATGGCAGGGGGTGGTTCAATCAGTGTTGCAATAAGTATAAAAGGAAATGTGTATGCCTGGGGTACTTTTAGAAATGAATCAGGTGTCCTAGGATTCACTGTAGATATTAAAATACAAAAATATCCGTTAAAATTAAAACTTAAAAATATTGTAAAAGTCGAATGTGGATTCAATCATGTTTTACTTTTAACTGATAAAAACGTATTAATCACATTCGGTGTTGGTATTTGTGGCCAATTGGGGTGGAAAGTAAGTAAAAGAAATAAAAATTGTCTTATTCCTACCACAATATCTACAACAAGGAAAAGAAAAATAAATGAAAAATTTGTTGATATAAAATGTGGGTCATCGCATTCGATAGCAATAAATAGTGATGGTGAGGCATTTGTATGGGGAAAAAATATTTATGGACAGCTTGGACTAAACGATAGAAATTCAATTTATAAAAGACAAAAAGTAGATTTAAAAAATATTGTTACTGCTGAAGGAGGAGAAGACCACAGTTTCTTTGTTGCAAATGATTATAATATATTTTCTTGTGGTAGAAATGATTTAGGACAGCTTGGTTTGAATGATAAGTTACATCGAGATATTCCTACGTCTATAAATGTTATAAGAAAATTGAAAGTTAAAAATATTTCTAAAAATATTTTTGATTCAAATAATTACGAAGAGATTTCAAATTTTCAAATTCAAAAAATTCGATCTTGTGGTCATTTTACTATCATTCAAATAGAAAATACTTTATTTTCATTTGGGTTTAATACTTCTGGAGAGCTTGGATACGATTGTGAGACATCTAATTTACCAACGGAAATAGATTTTGATTTTGGTAATATTTTAGATTTTGATGTTGGTAATGATTTTGTGGTTGTTTTGACTGAATAAAATCATTCCTCGTTATTGATATTATTGACTAATTATTTTTAAGTTCTGATGTTTATAATGATTTTATGATTATTTTAGTGAAAACTTTCTATTCTGTTGGTATTTTTTTTCTTATCGTTTTATATTTTTATAAAATGAATATTTATATTTAGAATTCAGCCGTCAAAAACTTAAAGCTATAAATTTTGAAAAAAATTATAGCATATCGGTTGACTTAACAATATTATTTTATATTTATTTCTTAGCTAAGTATATTACTAATTCTCATTTTTATGTTAATATATATCCGAATGTTTAGTCTCAAGATTTCCTTATGTTCTTGTTTTATTTTTTGATCTTCCTTGTCATTTATATGGATTATTACTTCGTATTTTAGTCTTATATTTCCAATTATCCTTCTTATTCGTATTTTGATATATAGCGATACGAGTTGAAAACAAAAACCAGTATTTTAATTATAGAATTTTTTAATATATTAGTCTTAAATATGTTTATCTGTTGAAAAAATAGTTATTTTATGAGTAAAATCAATTCAATATATCTCACTTTTTACTACAAAAACTTTGTGTCTTAAATATACTATTTCGTATTGAATAAAATTTTCTTAAATATTTTTCATCTGAATCAATCGTACTACATTTATAGAAATTATTCGTTAAATCTTAAGTAATGAATTCTAGGTTTTTATAAACTCATCAATCTGCGACTAACATTAAAAAGAAATTTTTTTTAATTTTCAAAGATAATATATTAAATTTTCTTTATAAAATATAGTTTGTGGTCATATCTGCATCGATAACGAATGTTTGCAGTAAATCAATATTCTTTAATCCATTCATAGGTATTCCTAGAACAATGACTAAATTTTACAATATATTTGAAAAGAGAATTCATAATTTTAACCAATCTATTTAAAATCCAGTATATTAATTAAAAAGCATAAGTTTAAATTTTTTTGTCGATTTTTAACCCATTTATGATTAAGAATAATTCAGAGATTGAATTTTTTTGAAAATAAACTCCTTGGTTCAAAATATAGCCTCTGTAAAGTTGAAAAATACTTTAAAATATTCTTAGGCAATAAATTTGGAGTAAATATTTATAGTATTAATGTTCCTTGAGCAGATAATGTATATTGTTGCCTCTGATTTAAAGATGGTTAATTAAGTATTCCAAGAAGGTATTTTATTACTTATACCTAACAAATTCGAAACAAGGAAATCTTTTGGCTGTCTTAAAGTTCAATATTTTAAAATTTGTTTTTTTATTCTATTTTAGGCAGTCGACATTTAAAAATTATATTGACTGTAAATCTGGGGAAATTTATGTCTAGATTATCTCTAATAAAAAAATAAAGGCAAAAGTACTTTTTACACCTCAATGAGACATCATCAAACGCAGATTAACACGGATTATACAGGATTAAAAATTTTTCGAATTATATTTATTATAATCAAAGTACTACAAGCAACATACTTTATAAATCTAGATATTTGGTTATAAGAAAGTGATGCTTAAATTTTTCAAATTAATATTAATTTTTCTCTGCCAAATGGTAAAGTTTAGGTTTAATTAATTCGAAAAGCAAGGATTTAAACACTTTTAATTGTGGATTTTTTATAATATTTTTTATTTTTAAATTTTTCTTAGATTAGAAATCCATCAAAATAAAAGCGAATTCAATTTTTATTTTGAAATATATTTACTAAAAAATAATTAGTATTACGAAACTTTTATTTAAAATTATCACGTCTTTTCAAAACAGTGGCAATTGTTATATTTGTTTTTATGACATTAACGCAGTTCTATGTTTAACATAAATAAATGTTACCCGAAAACTCCATCGGTAACCCCTGCGATACCTACGTCCTAAAGCCTTTCATCTACCAGGTGTGTAAAACTTAATTAATAAGCGAGGTAGTTGCCCGGAATTCGTTAATGTCCGTTGCATGGAGTGTGATCGAAGCCCCGGGCTTCCCCAAGACCATGCAGCATTCCCACTTACTCTACACTTTCTGAACCGAATTGACTTCTAGCTAAGATATATTTCGGAGATTTACATGGAGTCCACTTAGACAGTGCAATGTCATACCAACAGGTATAACCTGCTACTTAGCTTTCCTGGCTTTAAATGGTTTTTTTGTTTTATATCTCCCAGGCGCCAAGTCTTCTAACCCGAGTGAGCAAGGCTAGGTTTCCATGCTTTTACATGGCAATTACCTACATGTTCAGCTATGGTCTGTAATCTGGTTACATAAAAAATTACAAAAAATTAGAGAAAAAGTTTCTTCATTTCTCAGACCTCTCCTCCTCATAACAACTCCCATGGAACAACCGAAGATGTAGTGTGGTTTTATTCTCACCAAAAATACCAACAATGATTCTCACACAGTTTCACACACTCATTGCCAAGCAGAAAGTTTTTTTGTGGTTATCCTCTCTCCAGAATGGATTTATTTTAAATATTTAATTATAAAACGAATATTTTAAATAATTTAAAAAAATCTATTTCTGTAAAATAAAAGCAATCTAACATATTCTACCTTTAAAAAAAATTACATTTTTGTAATATTTCTGTAAAAAATCTTTAAAAAGGTTACTTTCTAGTTTAAAAATGATTTTATTAGAAAGTTTTAAAGAGAAAGAAAAAATTTGGAAAATAATTTGAAGAAGGGCATGTGTTATTTTAACCCATCCTGATAACAATTGAAATATAATTTTTATTTTGTATAAAATTAGAATTTATTTATATAAACTTATAATTCCAAAATATAGTTAATCAAAAAATATATCAGAAAAACTGTAATAATGTTTTAAAAAAAATTTAATTTTTCGATTTTAATCAATCATTTGAACAAATAGATACTTTAGATAAGAAGAATTATAACGATTAAAAATATTTTTAGGTTTTTATCAAATCAATAACTGAGAAATTACAAAAAAAAATTTATAAATATTAAATTCAAATAAAAAAAACGCCACAAATTAATTTATTTATTTCTTTTTTCTTTCTTAGCAGCAACTCGCATATTTCTTCGTAAAGATCCAAACATTTTATATTTCTTTTTTCTTGTATCTTTACGAAGACGTCTTGGTACTTTGTCTGCTACAACACCTGTTTTTCTTGCAATCACATATGAATGTTCAGTAGAATTGAGTGTAGAAATTTCTTCATAAATTTTGGCTTCTGCTGTAGTCTCATGTAAACCAAAAGCTGTACGACAGTTTCTTACTATAACGAGTGATGGATCTGTTTGAAAAAGATACGCAAGTTTTTTTGTAATTTCATCTTTCTTAGGAGTTGAAGAGTTTGGATGTGCAAGTTTTACTTTAATAAGTTGTCTGGAAAGAAGAGGATTTGGTATTGTTTGAGTGATTGTAAGTGTAAATGAAGACATTCGTAAGGGTTGTTTTATTTCTTATAATAAATTATTTTGAAAGTTAAACAAGAAAATTTATTTATAAAAAAATAAATCAAAGAGAAATCTAAAATTTTTATGAAATTTAAAAATATTTATAAACTGTGATGTAAGCAGAATGTGTAATAAGAATTAGGGAATAAGAAAGTGAAAGAGTCTTATGTGATAAAAGAGGTAGAATAAGATGAAGAAAGTATTAATAAGAATTTCTTAGATACAGGGTAGAGTTCTAAACTTATAAAAGTGTAAAACATTATAATAATTACGAATTCAAAAAAATTACAGATTTTTTCATTACTAATATTACTCTGTATTTCATGCTTTATATTGTTTTTAATTTATCTAATATTTTAAAAGAAATTTACATTGTAATTCGTTAAGAGATCTATTAGTAGAAAACATAAATTTCTTGTGTTTTCCAAACAATTTTTCTTTTCCTAAGCTGAGAGCAATTAATTTTTACTACGCTTACCATATCCGATTAAAAAAATTATTTGTTCCCTTCAAAATGTTTTCCACATATATCGCAACGATGTATGTTTCTCATTGAGTCTCTGCGTAAATTTTACAACCACAAGGATCAAAGTGATTATAATCCAAATATATGAATACTTTTTTTTAGATATTTTTACTTCGAAGTTAAAAGATTCCGTGATAATTAAATTCAATTTTGATATGCCTTATTCAAGAAATTTCAGGATACAATCAGATAAATCATGGGTTTGAATGTATTTTTTAAATTAATTTGTTATATGAACTATTTAGAAAGTGACTAAATCATGAATTCAAACCGTTTTCTTACTTTTATTTTTGTAATGTAGGTAATAAAGGTTTCATCACATGTGAAACATTACAGATCAAATATAATCACATCAGTTTTTTTTTCACATTAGATAAAGAATTTAATATTAGACTCTTTTCTTAGCAATACAGTTGAGATACAAATAATTGACTACTATCTAATATCTGGTCATATATATATTTTTGTGATTTAATCATTCAATCCATGGGAAAATAAAGTTTTTTCAAGCATTTCCTCATGTATATTATTCAGAGATAATGAGATAATATAACGAACAATTGCCTTATAAGGATTTTATAGATACAATCAAATCTAAAGCTGCTTTTCACCATATAAGTCATTAAATCGTTTTTATTAATTCATCAAGTAAAAAATATTTTTATGTTCATAGAGAATGAAAGAAGCCATAATTTATTATTTGTAATATACTGATAAAGGATTTCCTTTTTATGTAATCACTGTTTCTAAAACAATATTTTGCAAATAATCTTAATTATTTTTACCTGAATTGTAATCTTAACTGTAAATTATTTTATTAAATGAAATATACTTCTTGATGGCCTTAAGTTTTAAAGACTTTTAAAGCAATGAAATAATAAAGGTTTCGGTTTTAAAACTTAATTTAAAAGTCGAGTATATACAAATATATTTATTATGAATGCTATATTTAAATTATTAACCAAATTTATAGTTCGATAAAATAATTGTTTATTGAATACGATATTAAAAATATTCTAATTGATAGCAAATGGAAGAAAATAAACGTTTTTGAAAATAACCTGTAAAATATCATAATATAAAACTTATATATTATCTATATAAAATAATTTGAAAAGGATTTTAATAGATATTAATGAGTCTAACCAAAATATTTGTACTTTTTTTTCGTCAATGTATTTATTATAGCTTGGCTATGTGTTTTAATACGGTAACAAACAAGATATTATGTAAAGTGTTTTCTAAAGATATTTGATTCCAAAGTTAAAAATGAAGATCAAATAAAAATACAAAAAATGTTTAAACTTATAAATATTTCGAAGATATTTTTACGATAAAAATAAAAAATATTTTAGAAGAGAATGAAAAATTATTTACCATAAATAGTAATTCTACTATAATTTTATTAAAAGTAATTACAAAAATATAATTTTATTAATTAATTAAATCTTGATTACTGGGGGAAATAAGTTTATAAATAATAAAATAGATTTTTAAATAATAATAGTGTATTACAACTACTAAATATTCAAGTGGATTTACTTCAAAGATAATGAGCAAAATAAGATTTTTTTGAATAAATATGAACAATAATATATAGAGCAAACCTTTAAAGGTTTCTCTAGGATTTATAAATCTTATTTATATATTTTAAGTCAAAATAAATGTCATTGGGTAAATATTTTTAGAAATAAGAATCGTTTAAGAAAATAACAGTTTCAAAATAATTTAATGTAATCACTGGTGAAATTGGTTTGGAAACTATCCTTTTTATATTTTGGATAAGGTAAAATCCGATTACATTTTCAAGTGTTCTATGAGGATTTATATAGAAGAAAGAAATACTATATTGTGAAAACCTTTTACAAAATTAGTTTATAATTTTTTAATTAAGTATTTTTTAAAGCTTGATTGATCTGATAGTATTTTGAATTTAAAAGGATCTGCCTCTGGCCTGCTATCATGGGTAGAAAGACCCGGTCTTTAAGAATACAAAAAACTTGTTCTAAGAATTGAGAAGTTTAAATGGAATAAATATTTATGTCTCATTGCGAGATTAAATCGATCCCAATATAAGTCGGGAAATATAGAATAGTTAGAATTTACTCTATTCTTAATGGGTAAAGTAAGAGAACGCTTTCAATCATGGAGAAGGGCTTGTATATGTTTCTTCCTTCAATAATAAATCATACACAGACACTAACGAATTATGTGCAACTATGTTGCTCATAAAATGGATTCTACAGATTTTTAAATCGAAATATTTAGAGTAAGTATATTACGGGATACTGATGGAGTATTGGGAAGAACTAGAAATCTATGTTAAACCTATAGTTGCGTTATAACCAATAAAAGAATTTTAGAATGCAAGATTAAAAAATAGTCGCCAATAATCTAGTGGTGAGGATATCGGAATTTAATTCAGATGTTCCGGATTCGATCGGTTGCATTCTTTAAATTTCGTTCGGAAAGTTTGCGTGAGGTTGACAACCTAACGTCTCCAAAGAGAATTGTCTTTGCAACGCCTAGAACCTAGCAAGGCTATGATTCATCGTTAGATTGTGTTCCATCCGTAGGGAAGAAGCAAGCTATTAAATATATAATAAAAAGATCAAAAAATAAAATGTAATATTTAATAAATAATTTATTTTTCGTCATATGTTTTTCTATAATGTAGTATTTGGGTGATTTTAAGAATATTATTAAAATTAAACTGATAGGCGGGCTTCAAATTCAAAATTTTCTCATTTTTTCATGATATCAGCCATTTTGAATTAAGTTCGAACTTGTTGTAAGAATAAGACTTTTCTTGAGTATTCAATAACTTAATAGCTTTGAAATCCCAAAATGAGAAGATAAATTTACAAACAAAAATATCATCAAATATAAAATTTTTTAATCAAACCAAAATTTTTTTAAAATAAACATAATAATATAGTATATAAAGATATTAATTTGTTCTAGAATTATTAAAGGGTTACTAAATAAATTAAATATTTGTTTTTTTTCTAACCGTTACTTTTTGATGAAAATATATTTCGGACATTTATTTATTTTCATGATTATATCTCTTGTGAAAAATACAGTTGTAGAAAGTCCAAAGCATCCGACAGACGAAAGTATGGATGGTAAAGAAAACGGAGGCTCGTCAAAAAAATTAGAACATTCGAGCAATGCCACTGATACATCTTGTACTCGGTCAAAAGTATCTGAAATGGATGGGACAAATACTTTTATTGATGGAAACCCCAACAGATCAGAAGATGAAATTGGTGTTATTACCACGGATGTTAAACCATCATACTTTCTTCTACAAATAGGAAATGGGACTATGCAACAAGAGCCAGGGGCTGAAGTTGGATCAGATTCGAAGGCAGATTCAATGAATTCTTCCGATAAAATATGTGGTTGTTGCGGTAAAAAAAGAATCTGCCGTATAAACTGCTATTGTTGTAGAAGCCGTGGATCTAGTAAACCATCGGAATGCTGTACAGATTCGGCATTTATTACACACTGCACTGATGAAGTCGTTTCTTGCTTTAGAACATGTTCAGATGACGTAATCAAAACAATAGAATGCTGCTTTAATTATCCCTTTAAACAAATTCGAAGATGTTGCCATCATCATTCACAATGTCTTGAAAGCTACTGCGATGACCATCTTACATGCGATGATGATTGTTGCGATGATTGTTGCGAAATATTGTGTAGCCCATGCTGTTGTATTTGCAAATGTCTGGTAGCTATTCTAGGATCCGGAGATTGATTTTTAATGGAATAAACTGAATTTTATTTCTTAATTTTACATTTATCTATGACGTTGAAATATTAATTAGACTAAAATGTCATTAATTGCTAATTTTTCAGTTTCAAAAATTATTTTTTTTAATTTGCTTAATATGTACACATTTGATTTAAAAAATATAATTTGCATTTTTTTTAAAAAATTACATAATTCTTCTCAATATTTTTATATTTTTTAAATTTTACACACATATAAATTTATGAGTGTGTGATTGTTTAAATTTTGATATTGAAAACACTTTATAAAAAAAATAATATGACACATAATTATCCAACAAAATGCTGGGAACAATAAAATTATTCATTTTGTTGATAATATAGCAAAAAAATTATATTGAAATATAGATATTTTATATTTTTTATTCATTTATTTCACAGCTTTAATTTTCAAATAGACACGAATTATTTTTTCATAACAAAAATAGAAAAAATCAATTTGAATATTTTATTGATCTAATTACCCAAAAAGGAAAATTGTTATATTTTTGCAAAAAAAAATTACAAATATTTTCTTTTCCAAAAGAATAAAACAATAGTACTTTTTGTAAATTTAAAATGGTTTTTAAATTGATAATTCTAATATTTAAATGTTTTTTTATTTGATTGAAATAAATATTTGCATCTTGTGTTAGTTTCTTGATATTTATATATAGAAAAAGTAATGAATGGATATTCGTAAACCATATATTCGAAAGTTCTTGTGTTTTTTAAAATGATTCATCAAAAAAGTATTTATTATTTAATGTTCATTCTAAGCTAGAATGATTAAAATAAAAAATATTTTTTTTGAATGTCAACTAACTGCTTTCATTGTTATAAATCGAGATAAAAATGTATTATGAGAGGTAAACAATATATATAATTATCAGAATGTATATTCGACTATAATCATGTACATATAAAATTGACTCTTGATGTTTGAATCAGAATTGATTATATTTGTAGCAAAAAATGTTATCAGCTGTCATAATATTGATTATTTGGTACAAAAGTGTTTATTTCAGTCATAAATGTCCATATATTTGATTAAAGATTTAATTACAGTGTTTTTCGTAATTACATATGTGTATATAAACATGTTTTTAAATTGTTTTTTTGCTACTTAATAAGCTATTACACATCTCTCTAAGGCATAAAATAATATTTTTACAGTAACTCCCTATTTGGAAAAAAAATTAGATCGATCTGAAGGAAAATTGATACCAATAATCTTCTTATAGGAAAAATAATATATAGTTAACGTGTTTCATAAACTCTTTTATTAAAAGACAGAGCTTTTCTTTATAAAACTTGCATATGTTCTAGGTGCCTCGACAGAAGCAGGAAAAAATTGTATTTTAGGCTAAGTAAACATGTGTTTCATAGCTTATTTATAAATATATTTCCTTCTAATAATCATAAATTATATATAAATATGCTCTAGTAGATTCAAATACTTTTTTTGAAAAATATCTATGAGTTAATACCATGTATATATCAATACTGATAGGATTAATAATTTCAAATTGAACATTAATAAATATTGAAAGCAAAAAACGAAGCTGCAATTTGATTTCTCGATTTAGTATTTAAAGTAATTATTTACAAAAAACTGCATTATACATCTGAGACGAGAGAATATCATGTTTTTAAAGAACATTACTAAGAATATATGCTGGCATCTCATAAATATAATATGTATTACTATAATATTATAATTTTAATATTAAGTTTTAACTAATAATTTATTCTTTAGTTTTAAACATTACAAATAGATATATTTCATTTTTTTGCATGTGTTTAATTACAAAGTATTAGCGAATGAGGGAATATTGATCAGAAGATATAAACGAAACAAAGATGTTTTTTTTATTAAAACAAACCAATTGAGATGATTTTACGATGCTAAAAACCATCTTATTAAAAAAAATTAGGCAAATTAGGGCTATTCACTGACTTATTTTTATGTTGGATGAATTCAACACTGCTTTTTTGGTTAATCCTTGAAAATTTGTATAAAGAAGAAAGGGTGGTGTATTAAACAATGTGACTTTTCTAAAAACATATTTTGTATTATTCATGTGATTTATCTCAAATTCTGGTGAAATTACAAGAGGTTTATGTGTAAAAATGAGAAAATAACTCTTACCTTTCGATTTAGAAGACTTAGCGCCTAGAATATACAATGAACCTTCGTAAAAACATAGGAAACCTGAGTAGTAGGATACACATGTTTTTATCGCAATTTAACTTCAGTGTGAATCATATGTAAACCTCTGAAATATATATTAGCTGAATGATTATTTAGTTTGAAAAGCTTGAGTAGGAGGAATGCTGCTGTTTTTTTTTTTTTGGGGGGGGGAAAGGTAGGTTTATGCGCTCACACCACGAGCAACTAAATCGAAGAATTCTGAGCAACTGCTATCCTTAAATGGTTCTACATATATTTAGATGAAGCATTTAGATATAGGTATCTGACGAATAATCATATCATATTTAAAAACTAGGTATCTATGCTCAAGCCAACCGCGTAAAGTTTATGAAACAATACTTCTACCCCTTTTTATATAGTATGCGATCTTTGAATAAATAATTTTGATCGAATTTATTTATTCTAAAATGTTACAAATACCAAATAAATGGTAGATCTATTCATATAAAAAGCGGTAAATACTTCGAAGTAATCTTTAAGTATTCTAAAACATAATTAAAGTTATTGGATTCCCTTATAAAATATAAAAGTACATTTTATTAAAACACCAATGGTGGAAGAAAGGAAAACAAAGAATTGGATCAATAAATTAAATAAACCTTTGATTAATAGTAAAAACTCTTTGGTTAAACTCAATAAACCTCTTTAATTTCGATGATAGAATCTGTCTCTATCAAAGATACCCTTTATCTGGGTGATTCGAGAGAGCTTACGACAACCCAAACGATAAATATTGATCAATCTTTTTTTTATCACAACCAGATGTTGATAAATCTCAGAAAAAAATTCGATATTTGCTATAAAAGAAGATAAGTGATAAAAAAAATACTTTTTATTCCCCTGGCGACAGCAAATAAGATTAATCTAGTTAAAAACAAAAATATTTTTAACATAGAATCGCAGGTAACATGATAGAAGGTAAGCAGCACCTCAAACTATAAAAAATAGTATGAATTAAAAGAAAAACAATAAAACAAGTGAGAGGTAGTAAAAGGTAAAAAAAATAAGATGAGTTAAATAAATTTTCATTTGATTTTACTGAATTGTTTATATATTTCTATAGTTAACAACCTTTATTTTTTTCGATAAAATCATCCTTAAAAATTAATGTAATAATATTTAAGTGTTTTTTAGTCTTATTTGGTTCGCTACTTGAAAATATTTTTTTATCAGGTTTTAGAGCATATTTCTGCTGTTTCTACTATTTTTATTACAATATACATATTAAAATATAATTTACCGCAATAAACAGAACAAATTAAGATTTCAAATATGGTTTTATTGTTTCATCCTATAATAAAGTCATATACATCGAGTTTTATGAACAAATTTAGGCATTCTAGTAAATTTAACAGAATATAAAATCTAAAAATTTTAATATTTGTAAATAAAATCAATCTAAAACTAAATAATCATTTATTTGATTAAATTAGTTTTAAGGAACGTAGGAAACGATTCTTTTGGTGTCATATAAATTATTAGATGAAAATGATTTTTATTACTAGAAATATATTCAAACGGAAACTCAAAATTATATATTGGAACCCTTAAATGATACGAAAATAAAAAAATAATCTATTTTCGACTAATGATTGAGAATTAATATAAAATTGCTACTATACACATTAAATTATGAAATTTCAAGCATAATAAAATTCCAAAAGGTCATATTTAACTGATTCTAAAAATAATTAAATTTTTCTTCTAATCCAATATTTGAAAAAAAAATACTATAAAACTCATATTCAACAAATAGTCCAATATTCTTATAAATCTAAATTATAAATCTAAATAACATTGAATCTTGGATAAAAAACAACAATGTTATTAAATCGAAACTTATATTCTGATTTAAATTGCTAATTTAATATTAACCTAACGATTTAAGCTCTTTAAATACTCGATAATATCTTAAACTAAAGTATGATTCAGTGAATTAATTTTATTTAATATTGATTACAATTCTAGTAAATTTAATTATGATATAAGTTAACCCAAAAAAATTTTGTGTTATTTTTTTCATAAAATAGGTTTGACTTGAAAATATTTTCTTTAATAGAACTTTGCAATATTATTTTTTGATGAAATAATTAGCGAATATTGATCTTAATATTATCAGAAAGATATTTTAAAACTAGTTAACGAGACATTAATTGTATTTAATTAAGAAATATCATTTATACTTGATCAAACCACATGATATATAATATTATAATCCGAAAAAAAATCATCGATTGAGGTTTTACGTAGTGGCTTTATAAAATGAAAAAATCTTACTCTTTAATATGATTAGAGCGTGATTTGAGAATCATTTGAACCAACCATACATATATAATTATTATCATTTTAAAAGGACTATACTAGACGACACAATGAAGTGGTACGATGTATACATTTGCTCTTGTTAAATAAATATAAATTCAAGTCTTCAAAACGAATCAGAAGCCACTCTGTTTAAGAAATTCTTGGTAATGAGTATGCAGAGATAAGAGTGGACACCAGAATAAAAAATGATGTCAAAATTCGAAATAATAGGCCAGATATATTCGTTTTAGACAAGAGACGAAATAAGATTACCCTCATTGAAGTAGGAATCACCTCCCAAGACTCACTTCAAATAGTTGAAACAGAGAAACTTAGGAAGTATGACCTATTAGCAAATGAGTTAGGTCTTATTTATAAATGCAATGTAGAGATAATTCCTTATGTGATAACATGGGACGGTATTGTGACAAAATACCATAAGACTTATCTTAAAAGATTACAAATACCCATAAATGTAGAGGCATACATTCAGTCCATAGTACTTAAGAAAACAGTCGAAATGATTTCCTTCGATCGACGAAGAGGAATTGAGTCAGGACCAAGTGCCGAAGAGAGCTGGGAGAGCGCGTCATTAAGTGTTATTATAGGAGCTGAGATGCATAAACAGCCAACACCCCCCTTAAAAGAAGTGAAGAACGAGGAAGATAGTGTTAAACAAGTAAATTCAAAAAATATTTTACCCCTTATTTTAGATGACGTAACCAGACCAGAGGAACCGACGATAGACATTAATGATAAGTCGGATGTAGAAAAAGAGAATAAAGTGGTTAAAGTGATGGAAGAAATTAGTTAAACGGGAGAATTTGTTAACCCAGAATTTTATTAAATAAAATCATTTTAAAAGTCTTATTAAAGCCGCATGACTTCACCCAAATTTTTACTATCTAAAACATAAAACTACCTAGGAAAAACTTCATAATGATATTCAAAGTAATTTTTACTTCTGTTTCAAGTATAAACTTATTTATAAAAGCAAAAAATTTGTGTCTGAAACTTTTTTAAAATATATTATAAATATTTCTAAATTTAAAGTTTACATACTAATATAAAATTATAAAGGGACATATTTCGAGATTAAAGATTAGAGTTTAAATCCATTTTCTACACATAAAGCGTTAACGATTTTAAATACACCCAAAAAAACGTTCTTATAAACTAATATATGCCGTTTGGTTCCTTGTAATTAAGAGGTTATATTTTGCAAATATGTGCATGTTGACCAATTTATAAATTTTACGCTATATGTATTTTATGATTTTTAAGCCATAGAATATAACATCTTTTTTACAACAGTGGCAAGTCTTATATTTGTTTTTATGACATAACACAGTTCTACGTTTACCCTATAAAACTACTACTTTAACACTTCATCAGTAAACCCTACTATATCTACATTATAAAGTTTTATCTGCCAGGCGGGGCGAGCCTATTGAATAGTCAAAGAAATTGCCCGAAGTTTGTTAATGACCCTTGCATGGAGTGTGATCGAAAACCGAAGCCCATCCTGGTCTACAAGACTATGTAGCATCCACTCAATATACACTTTCTGAACCCAATAAACTTCTACTAAGATATATTTCAGAGACGTACATGGTATACACCTAGACAATGCAATATCATACCCATAGTTATTACCTGTACTTAGCTCTCCCGGCTTTAAATAGGTATATTAATTATATCTTCCGAGGTCTAAGTCTTCGAATCCGAGTGAGTAAGGTGTTTTCTAGGCTTTTACATGGCCTTTACCTACATGTCCAGCTACAGTCTGCAATCTAGTTACATAAAGCTGCAGACTAAATTTTCAGAAAAAGTTTCGCTGTTTCGTAGACCTTTTCCTTCTCATACAAACTCCCATGAGACAGACCAGGATATAGTCTGGTTTTATTCACACCAAAAATCCAAACAATGATCTTCACACCAGCTTCAAATACTCATCACCAAGCAGAACGTTTTTTAGTGCTTATCCTTCCCCACCTAACCAGAAAAAAATATTTCACGTCTAATAACATAAGATGTGACAAAAAAAGGATATAAATGATCAAAACAATCTTATTGATTTCATAAAAAACCAAATCAAGAAACTCAAAAATCTCTTAATTTGCAAAAACGGCACTTTTAGATTATTAAAAGACAAAATCAACAAAGAAATTTCGTTTAGATGCAGTGCAAACGAAAGAAAGGCGATATAGGATATTTTCACAAAAAAATATTTTTTTGTGAGATTTTCTTCATTCGAATTAAGACTATATAATATGCGAAGGCAAATTAATAGCCAAGCAGAATAAAAAAAAAACGTTTTCAATTTTTTTGGCATATATATGGTTAATTGTAAGATGATTGACGAATTTTATCAAGTACTTCTATCTTCTGCTATGATTTTATACTTCTTATAATTTATAATTTATAAATCATAGATAATAAATAATAGAAATTGGTGATAATATAATTAATATATTCTGCCTGAAATTCAAAACATCTAGAACATTTATTTTCCATATCTTTTAATAAATTATAGCATTTTCCCAAGCTTTTCGTCAAAATTAAATTAAAAATTACTGAGTAAAGATTTCAAGTTAAATTGAGTTAGGAAACTTTAGATGACTCATGCATCTTTTTTTGTTTGATATTTTTTTTGAAATTAGTGTGAAGCTTCGGTTTCGCAAATACCTTCATTTGTATTATATAGAGAGCTAGTTAATCTAGAACAACAAAAATCGAACGGAATTAAAATTTAAGAAAAATTCCAGGTCTAATTATAGTTCTAGTCGAATAAAATGATAAATAATATGAACAAATGCTTAGTGCACTTATTGCTTAAAATTATAAATCTAACAAAAAAAGATATATAAAAGCAAGTATAATAAAAAAGCCACAATATGACACTATAAATTATATTGATTTAAACCGCTATTTTGAGGGGGTTTCTAACACTAATGTACAAACTGTCGTTAAATGTTTTCTGATTTAAATAAATATAAATCCGATTTAATTTGTAAATAAATTAGAGTCCCATATGTTCC
The DNA here is from genome assembly GCA_022605425.2 of Hamiltosporidium tvaerminnensis. Classification (NCBI taxonomy): domain Eukaryota; kingdom Fungi; phylum Microsporidia; family Dubosqiidae; genus Hamiltosporidium; species Hamiltosporidium tvaerminnensis. The sequence continues at coordinate 519,182 of JAKIMF020000011.1, read as the reverse complement.
ATGATAATTTTACAGCTTGGAACATTTTTCTTGTAAGAAGTTACACATTAAAAATATTATTAAAACAATGGAAGAATTGAGAAAATCATGTTTGCTTCACCATTTGAGGCAATTATACAAAGTCAAATCGCAACTCTTAATGAACTGTACTTCTAATATCTTGAATATCACAAGACGTTCAAAAATATATACCCCTTCATATGTTTCATTCATCGATTTAAATATCTAATGATAGTCTTTTTATTGTGATCTATTTATCTGCTAAGCGTACCTAATAAAGATTTTGAGATATTTCAGCTTATTTCCTGCAGGGAGGGGATTTTATAACCTATTATTAATTTCATTACGATAAATTCGATAGTGTTGTTTGTTATATCAACTGATATGGGATATCAAGCTTTCTCCTGTCTACTTTGCATAATTATTATTTATAAATATTTAGTTGAAATATATCGTCTCGATGACATATTGCTTTTTAAAGTGACTACATAATAATTTCCGATGATAGAATTCAAAATATACTTATATTCAGATGTCGAATCCATATTCTATATTCGGAAATAGTAATTTTTATGACTTAAAAATGATTGAAATGGGATATTATTAAAAATTGTGTGTTTTAACACTTCGATAGTTTGAATTATGTTTCAATTAAAATTATTTCAAAGATAAAACTGTAAATTATATTTATATTTCTGTTTATAGTATCTCCAAAATACCTAAATTATTTTATAAAAACACATGATTTCATTCTAAATAGAGAAATTTTGTAATACATAACCTTCATTTATAATCTAAAGATTTTTTTTATTCATTATATCAAGATATACGTTATATATTAATTCAGGTATGCTTAGTAATAAAACATAAAATATTGCTTACTTGAGTATATCTAAAAAATTTCAAACTATAATACTGTCTGGGAAAAAAATTATAGTAATTTATTCGCGATATATTTTTATGAAATTTAAAAATCCTTTAAAATTTTTATAAAAAAATGTTTTAACTGATTTATCGCGCTTTTTTAGTGCAAAATTGTCATTTAGTTCACGAAAAAGAAAAGCTAAACATGAAAAAAATTAGAATAGCCTATTTTGCGAGGATTTTTGGCTTTGATTTAGTGTAATTACATAGAAATAATAAATAACATTGAAAATTTTTATAGCGAAGCACCAATATAATTTATATTTTGATAGATTATAAGATTTATTCAAGTTTAGAGACAAATAATTATTTTAGATTTGAAATCTAAAAATTATATTCAACTAAAATTAATTTCACATTCTTAACCATATTTCTCCTAAAATTACGATCAAAGCCCATTCATATTCATTCAACGAAGCATTTCTCTCACTTGGCCATGATTTTTCTACATTATCTACCACCCTGGTAATATTATATTCACCGTCTGTAAATATCTCAAAATATTCATTTGTTTTAAAAAGCGAAGAATATAGCCTGAATATTTTCTCCTCATTATTGTTTTGTAAAAAATATAATTTTAAAATACAAATTTGATCATTAAAATTAGAATTATACGAATATTCTCTCTTAAAATCATTTTCTTTGATTGAATTTTCTGATAATAACCTGCATTCAATAAAATAATCTTTTTCGACCAATAATTCCCCTATAGAACATATTGCCACCTCCTTACATGGTCTTTGTCTTGCAAGCGAGCTAAATATTTTTAAATTATACGAAAATATATCTGTGTTTGATTCCACGGATAATTCTGCATTTGGTAGAGTATTTAGAAATCTCCAATAGCTTTTAATATCATATTTTCCTTGTAATTTTAAAAATATTTCATTTTTTTCTTTCAATATAAACTCTACATCTTCCATACCACCAGAATGTCTTGATAGTTTTCCGGAAAACTTTAGTTTCGTGTGCAAAACTTGTTTATAAGTAATATTTGATTTTTTGTACCGGCCCAATATTTTTTTGTCTGGAAATCCAACTATATTTCTAAAACCAAGTTCTGGGTCGAAAATCATAAACCTGTAATTTGCATTGCTGCATCTGTAACAATAATTAGCAAATTCTATTATATTTGTATAAAATTTTCTAAAAACCAAGGTAACTTTAAATATAGTATTTAAAAGATGCTTTAAATACTTCTTTGACACACCTATCTGAAGTCTTTTATACAATGGTGCCCTGTTTTTCTTATCGATATAATTTATTCCAAAGGCAAAATTATTTGCTCCGAATTTTTTTAATTCAAAAATATTTTCATTTTCAGGATTTTTACTTGATCTTAGCATCCCACACCGATATTCTATAAATATATTAAAGAATGTAGTATTTGATGATCTTATAAGATCTGAGAGTAGTTCAATTAATTCTAACGGCATACAACAATCTTTAATCCTTATATCATAGAAGTCGGAATCCGAAAAATATTTTAAAATTTCTTCATTTACTTGATACATTTCTTTAAATTTTGTTGATATAGCTTTATCAAATTCTTCGATCGTATATAAATTACCTCTTAATATAAACATAGCTAATAAACAAAATATAAAGGAATAATTTTGGAACTTCCTTACTGACCCACGCATTTCGGAAAAAATCGAAACAATTAAATGAATGTATATGTTTTTTTTATCTGATAAAAATCTTTTAATTAAATAAAGAATATATTAATTAATTCTATGTACCAAAATGGATTTACATAGAATAGAATTATTCTTAATCAAAAAGATTTCGTTATATTAATATTTTTATCTGAATCTACATAAAATATTTCTAACATATTTGCATTTCATTTAATTTTTGTTTCGTTCGAAGTTGTACTGATTCTACGAGATTTATGAATTCTTATAAAACCGTAATTATATTTCTCAAGTATATGTACTTAACGAAAGAGAGTGAATAAATTTAGCAAATACTGATGTAAACTTAATGCATTTTTTATTTTTAGTATGATTATTGACTAAATAATATTTTAAATACATTAGGTCAAAACTAGAGATCTTTTTAGTATTAATTATCTTAAAATAACAAATATATTTTTTTCATTTGAAAGCCAAGGCACTAAAGATGTACAAAACCGTTAATTTATATTTAAATATTTGGTTTTTTACATATATATTTGTTTAATATCTAGTAGACTGAGATATTCTTAGATATATGTGTGAATCTATGCCTAACATTTCTTTTTTAATTTTAATTATTAATGAAGAGCCAATCATAGAGTTTATTTCTTTTCACAAATGCAGTACTAACACATTTTAAAATACATTATAGATAATTGTATTGAATAGACTTTTGCAGACATGTGATATTATATAATTTTTACTAATTGTCGAATTTCAAGCAACGTTTTCTCAAAGCTAGCAACTTAGTCTTCGCGTAAATTTGTGAATATGCAGAACTTTCTGAAAACAAAACCCACAAAAGATAAGAAGTATGTCTTTTTATGAAGATGTATTGCGTTATGATTCTACACATTTAAATTAGAATAATTACACAATTGATGACTTAGCCTAATAACAGTTTGAAAAAAAAATTACAGCATATTTGGTAGATATTTTTTATCTAAAAATGTCACAGTTTTTTAAAACAGTGGCAAGTTTTAAATTTTATTCATGATTTTACCGAATTTCTGGTTATAAATATAAAAACATCCTAAAACACCATCAATATCGATTAGATGCCTACTCAAATCTTTCCATATAAAAGGTGATAAAAACCTAATTAATGGTGGAGTAAGTGTCCGATATTTGTTATTGTTCGTTACATACTGTGATAGTGTTCAAATCCCAACCAAGCTCCGCCCAAGAATCCGCACATTCCACCTTCTCTACACTTTCTGACCCGAATAGACTTCCACCTAAAACATATTTCGAAACTCACATATAGCAAACCTAGATATTTCAATGTCATATAAACAGGTATAATCTGCTACTTTGCTTTCTTGGCTTTATAAGTACTTTGTTTCTATTTCCCAGATCTTAAGTCTTCTAACTCGTCATAGCAAGGCTAAGTTTCCATTGTTTTACAAAGCAATTATCTACAATATCACTCATAGTGTAGAATATAGTTACATAGAAGAATCACAAACAAAGTTTTTAGAAAAATATTTTTCATTTCGTTCTTCTCCCACCTTTTTCTCTTTAACAAATTAACAATACAAACTGAAAATGTGGTATGGTTTTCATTCTACCAAAAATCCAAACAATGATATTCAAACCAATTTTATTTAATCATTTCCAAACAAAAATTTTTATATGGTTATCCTCTCTCCACATACAAATCTTACAATAAAAAACCAAATTCAAATATAAACTTAAACCAAATCACAAATCACAAATCTTACAATAAAAAACCAAATTCAAATATAAATCGTAAAAAAAACTACAAATCACAAATCTTCAATAAAACAAATATATTTCTAAACCTCATCATCTCACATTATAAAACCCAATATAAAACAGTAATATAAAACACTAAAATAAATATTACACCTCCTTATCTTATCTCTCACACACACCTTTCCCACTAAAACACAAACACTCCTCTTCTCAACAATATATATTTTTATATTTTTCTCTCATTTAAAAATAATCATCCTATAAATTAATCCTTTACAATAACAATCTATGACCAAAAAATTATCACAATACCAACCAACAAATAAGAAAATAAAAATAAATACAATACAACCAACTGATATACTTACACCTTTACAAAACACAAATTACAATGAAAATGAAATAGCAAAGTATTTACAAGAAAACAATAGAGAGAATAGCAACAAGAATAGAGAGAATAGCAACAAGAATAGAGAGAATAGCAACAAGAATAGAGAGAATAGCAATAAGAATAGAGAGAATATAAATGGTATTTGTATGAGTAGTAAGAATATAAGTGTCTGTAAAGATATTTGTAAAGATAGGAATAGGAACAGTAAGGATAAAGATAGTAAATATAGTAATAAGGATAATAATACTACTAATACTAATAATACTACTGATAACACTACTATCAATACTACTGATATCACTACTAACCAACAATATATTGCTAACCAAAGTACTATTACTATTAATACTACTGATATCACTACTAACCAACAATATATTGCTAACCAAAGTACTATTACTAGCAATACTGATATCTATGATACAAGAACTATAAATTTAAATATTATAAATGCTTTAATATATAACAACCATGGAAATAAAGACTTAGATAACACTAATAATAACACATATCTATCCAATAGTATATCTAATAATAACATATATCTATCTAATACTGATAATACAAATATATTTAATATACACTCTGTTAATAACAATGACTTAAGAATCACACGTATAAAGTTTAAACAAGATATATTAAATATAGATATGGATAGAGATAGAGATGTGGTAAATGTACAGGATGTGGGAGGAGAAGATATACAAGATATAATACTGATGTGTGTGCGTAGACACACACAGAGGAGAGTAGAGGGTGCAGGGGGTACACAAAGAGATATACAAAGATTGATAGATGTGATAAGACAGTTGACGTGTAATATAAGAGAATTGCGGTATTTTGATGTAAATCCAATTATTTTTAAGTATGGTGGATATGTAAAGAGACTGAGTGATGAGGAGTTGTATTTACGGATGTGGGGTGTTTTTAAGGTGTTTGAGCGGTATAAAATGAGTGAGTATGAGATAGAGAGGTTGAGGGTGGTAATGTACAGGGATATTGATATTTTAGGGGATGTGTCTGAAAGTAGTTTGAGTGAAAGCAGTGATGTTAGAGAGAAGTATGATAAAGAAGAGGGAAGGTATCATAATAGAGAAGAGAACTATAAAATTTTAAAAAATGTAAAGAAAAGTTATAAGAATATACAAAGACTCTGTGATATTTGTATGTCTGAGTATAAAGAAAGTGATAAATGTATAATTTTAAGATGCAATCATTATTTTCATTATAAATGTTTAAAGCATTGGTTACTTATAAATTCTACGTGTCCTTACTGTAGGAAGGGTGTTGAGTAGTAAGATTATTAATTTAGATTTTGGTTACTATAAAAGTAATATAAAAGATATAACTGATAAATTAAATAATTATAAGGGATTATAAAATAAAAAAAAGCTGATATATTAAAAAAATAAATTGGAAATATTTAATTATAAATAAAATGATACAATAAAAATAAATAACATGGTCAATAAAAATAAATAAACTGATTTATCAAATTAAATGATCTTAAATACATAAATAATCTCAAATAAATTATTAAATAAAATAATCTTAAATAATTAACTATAAGTTTATGCTAAGAGTCTGTAAATAATCATAATATGAGTTTTAAACAAAAATCTTAAATAAATAATTAAATATAAGTTTAAGCTAAGAGTCTTTTAATAAATATAAATAATTTCAAATATGAATTTTAAATATAAGTTAAAATATAAGTTTAAGTTAGGTTTATTTTAATAAATAATACAGATATATCTCTTTTAAATATATATTTACTTATACGGGATATAATTTATAGGGAAATCTAGAAATATTAGTGATGGACTGAATATTTCTAAAATATAATTATATGATGTGTATGTAGTATTTATACCTGAAATAATGAGTGTGGCGAGACATGAAGAAGTATAAAGAATAAGTGGTTTGGTGTTATGTATAGTTGAAAGTGAAAGGTTTATTGTGTGTAGGTTGTGTAGTGTAAAGATATAGTGTAGTACGGGTTGGGGTATGTGTGTTTCTATAAGGAGTAACTCTTGTAGATTGTGTCCAAAATCTGTAATAAATATGTCTGTGAGTGTGCAGTGTTGGAAATTTGGAGAAATAATTTTTAGGCTTTTTAGATTTTTGAAGTGGGAGAGTAAGGTGGTGTCTGATTGAGAAATAATGTGGTTAGAGTATGAGACACTGAGTATTTTTAGTGGATCGAGAATGTGAAAATATTGTGAAAATGACATTTGCGACATGTAGAGGGGTATATTAATACTGATGTGTTCCAAATTAGGAAACGATGAGATAAAAGTGTGGGTTCCGAATATTTTACAGTCGAAAATTTTAATGATTTTTGTGTTTGTAAAGTTTATAAGATAAGTGTTCTGTAGAAATATTGTTGGTAATATTGTTTCGTAGATGTGTATTTCAGTTATAGATGTACATTTTTGTAGTATTTTGTAGAAGTTGTTTGGTATGTTTGTTCTTTCCAGGTGTATAATATTTACTGGGGATGATATTGTCGTGAGAATTGTGGTTTTTATGTCAAAATCCTGTATATGGCAATGTTTTAGAGTTAGTTTTGATAAGTTTGGTAGTTTGAATAGAAATAAATATTCTTTTTTATTTAAACGTAAATTTACAAATTCAAGTTTTTTTATACTAAAATATTCTAAATGATTTAACTTTGAGGATATTTGTAATGGATTTGAAGTTTGTGATGAATTCGTAGATGGTTGTGAGTATGAATGATTTGATGGATTTTTTAAATGTTCTGATACAGGTGGTGAGGAGGAATGATTAGACGATTGAAAGAATGAATTTTCTTGTGATAGATGTGTAAATGATCTTGAATTATTTGTTTCATTACATTCTAAACAAATATTTTCAAGTTTATTGAAAAATTTAAGATAAATAAATATATTTGTTATATTCGTTTTAAAAATACATATTTTTAAAGATTTTAAGAAATTTCCATAAAATAAATTGACTAACACAGTCAGAAAATCATTATACGATATAAATATATTGATGGATAAGTAAAAATCTGTTAAAGATTTAAAATCAGAGACTATTTTGAAAAAATTGGTATCTGGTAACCATCGTACAGATAAATATAATACCTTTAAATGTGCAAATATATGATCGATGATGTTTAAACAATCAAAATCGTTTGTTGATTTATTTACCGATAAAATACGTATTTCTTCTATATTTAAAAAATCTCTCAAGTAAAACACATACGGCAGAAGAAATTTTCTATCGAAAATAGTTATTCTTTTTATATTTTGCTTACTATGCGTAGACTTTAAATGTAAAAACAAAACCTCTGTATTTTCTACATCGTTTAACGATATTTTCTCGATACTTTCAGGTAATACATCTATTAATAGATTCAAATTGTCAATATAACTTCTAAAATTTATAAAATTGAATATTATTTCTGGTATCTGACACATAGTTAGTAAATATGAAAATATTTTCCTAAATTTATTTACTTTTAATAAATCTAATACATAGAACAGTATATCATCGGTAAATCGTATAAATGAATTACAAATTATTAAATTGTTATTTTTAAACTCAATCACTGTATTCGATTCAAATTCGAACATAATATGTAAAATATTTTTATCTGTAATATTATTTTTTAAAAATTCATATAACAATATTAGATTATAAACATTATTATCGAATCTATAATTTATACTATTGGTATTGGTTTTGTCTTTAGGTGATTCTTTGGCTGTATTAATATTATGATCTACATTATTAATATCTCTACGATTTATATATTCCTTAACAAATTCATTTGAATCAATTAAATTAAAAATAAGTAATTTAAAAAACCGGTATAAATTAAAATCCATCGGAATATCTAAAATCTGAATCCAATAAATTATATCAATTAAAATATTAACATTGCAGAAGGAAAAATCTTGCACAGAAAGAAGCCTAACGAAATATTCCATATCTCTCTTCAACTCTACACTTATAATTTTAATAACAAACTTACTCAGATCAATACAATCTTCTTCATTCTCTATATCTCCCCTGCCTTTATATTTAGTGCAAATATCTTTAATGCCTATACCCTCACTGTATGTATTACAATTTATAAAAGCGAGAATTCTTTTTATTTCATTAGATATAATGTTTATATTTTCACTAAACAACTTATAAATATGCTCTGTCTCCTCAATATCTCTCGTATCTTTAAATATACTTATTTCTTCAATCATGAAATTTATTAAAAAAATATAATTATTAAATCCTTTAAATAATCTCCTTTCATTTGTTATATCATATATATGAATTATATTTGTGTCAGTTAGTAAGTTGCTACACTCTAATACAATGAAAAAGATTAAACTTATAATGTAATTTATTAAAATCCTATTTTTCATCCTTATCAGAATAAAAAAAACATATTTAATATTTCAATTTAATTTATATTATATTATATTATATTAAATATTTAAATTTAATCAAGAGTATTAGATTTAATATCTCTTTTTTAATTTAATTAATAAGCTTTATGTTATACGAAGTAACAGAAAATATAATCTTTAAATCACCAATTAGATTAAAATTTAGAAAAACCATTTAAAATATTAAATTTTAATATCAAAAAGATAGTGCTAATATTAAAATAAAAGTATAATTCTTTGAATTTTTTTATATTTTTGATAAATCTTCTATTTCTTTGAAACAAAAATGTGTTGAAGAAAGTGGTTACCGTGGAAAATAAATGAATAAACAATTTACTTTGATAATGCCGATATATTACAAAATAAAATATTATTTCAAAACATCTCTCAAAATCCTCTATATCGCTTACTATATGCCTTAAAAACTTATTCCTCTCTAAGCTATCACGGATCAACACATATTTTTGAACTTGATGGTTTGCTTCAACAAATATCAAATAATCTTGGTTAGATTATCTATGTGTAGACATTATATGACATCAAAAACACTTTATTTAGTTATTATCCTAAGAAACTGTATAATTCTACACCGAAAAACAATTGACCCAGAAATGATAACAAGCGAAAAAAGCCTTGAAATGTTCTTTTTTTGCTATATTTCATATTTAAAAGACTTAATAAAATTTTTAGACAATCTCACGAGTATTATACTAAGAAATTTACATATTTCATCAACTCCCGATGTAAGCAGACTTAAGAACATTATTAAGGGAAAGAAATATAAGACAGAAGTAAAAATATAAAAAAGTAAAATCGCCATATTTCCAACGGTGTTATGTTTTTTACTATCAAAAATTTATAAAAATCTCGGGTGGAAATATTTGAGGGAAACCGAGATTTTCTTAATAAATTAAAACCATGAATATTCGACTTTAAAAGTATTCTAAAGAATTGGTAGAAAAAAACACTAAGATATAATAAATTAAATGCCTGTAAGTATACAGATACCTATAACCCTTGAGTTCTTAAGAAAGCTACGCGCAACATACAAATCGCTAAAGGTTGTTATGACGAGTCAATATATCCCGAGTTACTTTATTCGGTTACGAAAGAAACATACAAAGTAAAATTTATCCTTTGGTACTTCCCAAAGATTCTTCCAAGAAGACCTGTATCTAAAAACTCTTTTCTAATAAGAAAATGACTCAAAAAATAATATAGTTGTTAAATTTAAAGTTAGCAATGAGAGTAATCATTGTGGAACTTCGGTTATGAAAAGATGTGTTTCAATATTCGCGGAAAAACTTATGATTTACAAAATTACAGGCTATTGAAAAACAATCTTACGTTTAAGTTATTCATCAATCTGTTTTAACGTAGATTATCCAAGTGTGTTACATCTGTGAAATTAGACAATCGCAATATAACTTCAAGTCCTGGTTTATAAAATGAAAAAGTATATTGAAGTAATCTTCTGTGATAAGTATCCAATAAGAATTGTATCTTGTAATTCTCAAACGATTTTTACTCGTTCAATTAGTTTATAAATAAAATATATTGACTTTCAACTAGAAAGCTTAGAAATAAATTGTATAATATTTTTTTAAATAAAAAACTTCCAAACTTTTTAAAATATTCAACGCGATTGCAATAATTTAAGGTATGGAATGTACACTTTCAGATGGTTGGTTCTACTCCCGGCTTACGTATTAATTACAAGGGTAATTGATATTAGAGCACTGGCCACAGATGAAACACTAGTAGCAAAACCTCTATAACTTAACGATATAAGACAAAAAAAAGTTGTCCAACTTGAAGCAAAAATATGTTGTCTTCTTTTGGTTTATATTATGTAAGGTAAAAGGTGAGCAACTTAAACTACAAATTCTTCGAATGTTGCACAAGATAAATACAATTAAAAGAAATTTTAAGCTAAGCCCATTAACTTTCACTGCGCATATAATTCGTATTACCTTTGATATGTGAGTAAATCCTAAAAGTTTTGATGTCGATCCTGAAATTTATTGAGATAACAATATTCTTGTCTGTAATTGAAGTAGTATAATCTGATAAATCATAATAAAAAAAGCCGGATAAGGAAATGTACACTGAAATAAGTTTCCTTCTTTTGTCTTTTATATTGTATATGAGTCGTTAAGCCTATATGAGAAATGTAAAAAAGTCATTCTATATACCGATAATAATATATATAACCAATCAACTCTCACTTCACTATCCATCTTAAATTTAAGGCTTTCACACCTTCCGATTCGCATTTAATGGTGTTTCAACTACATAATTTTTAGTCCAAAATATGATTTGAGATATACATCGGCAAACCCGCTACAATTTAATGTGTTGTGAACGAATAACTAGATTTTATAAAAGGTTTATATGTACAAATATAATCAATATTTAGCAATAATAAAAATCAAAACCAAACCTAATTTAAATATCCAGGAAACCAAAAAATATGCTATTAAAAAAGTTAGAAGTTTGCTGCATTAAATGCAAAGAATTTATTCCAGATCATAAATTATGACGTAATACCATTAATAAACAAATGTTATGTGTACTTCGCCTTGAAATAATTGATTTTCTTAAATTTTAGAATATAGAAAGTGTATGACAGATAATATTAAAGTAAAATACAGACCAGTATATAAAGACCGTTTTTACCTAAATATGTCTTAACGTCGAAAAGACTTTAAAGTGTTTATTTATTTATAAACAAAAAATATATTTTTACAACTTTTGCTTGTCAGTTAAAAATCAAAAAAATACACACAAGAAGCGACCAATATTAAAAATATTCCCAAAACCCAATTTAAAACGATAAAATAACATTATATTACTTTAATATAAGTTATAAGAAGATATCACAAAATATATTTTATGTAAAATCTAAACGCCAAATAAAAAAGCTGTAATATAAAAATTACATTTAAAGTTTTATAATACACAAAACAATAAGTCAGTTACTATTAGTAATTGTTAGTAACTTTTACAAATAATATAACAGAACACCAAGCTAAATAATAAATAATCTGTTACTTCCAAGATAGATATGTATTCAAAGATAGTATAAATTTTCTCATAAATCTTAAAACCCGTTGTTTTATCTAAATAGTAAAATGTTAAAAAATCACCATCACAAGTATAATAGCACATAAAGATATTTTCTTTATAAGTTACTTCCTTAATAACATAGCTCATAATCTTCACACTTAATTGATTACCAATATATTTAATAAAATTTTTATTGAAAATAAGTTACTTCATATATACAAGTTAACATTATACAAAAAAATATAATAATCAATTTAAATATTAAATGTAGGTAATTACCATGCAAAAGTATGGAAACCTAGCCTTGCTCACTCGAGTTAGAAGACTTAGCGCCTGGGAGATATAAAAATAAAACCCATTAAAAGCCAGGAGAGCTAAGTAACTGGTTATAACTGTTGGTATGATATTGCCTTGTCAAGGATAACCCTAGTTATGCCTCTGGAATATATCTTAGCTAGAAGTTAATTGGGTTCAGAAAGTGTAGAGTAAGTGGGAATGGTGCATGGTCTTGGGGGAGCCCAGGGGGGGGCTTCGGCCTTCGATCACACTCCATGTAACGGACATTAACGAACTCCGGGCAACCACCTCGCCTAGTAATTAAGTTCTATACACCTGGTAGATGAAAGGCTTTGGGACGTAGGTATCGCGGGTGTTACCGATGGAGTGTTGGGGTAGCAGTTATTTATGTTAAACCTAGAACTGGGTTAATGTCATAAAAACAAATATAACACTTGCCACTGTTTTAAAAAGATGTGATATTTTTAAATAAATATAGATTTCTTATATGCTTTTAGATTTCTTATAATTTCTTATTTATTATATTCTTTTATATTTCTAATAATTTCTTTTTCTTATACTCATATATCATTTATAAATACTTCTTAATATAAAAATATTTCTTTACTTTCCTATTATAAATACCCTTTCCTATTATAAATACCCTTCCTTCATGCTTAAAAAACTTTCCTACTTTAAATACCTTTCTCCTTTATAAAAATTTTTATTTTCTTTTTTATAAAAACCCCATGGCAAAAGTAGTATCACTTAACAGAGCAGGTAAAGTAAAAGGACAAACACCTAAAGTAGAGAAACAAGAGAAAGAGAAAGGAAAAACAGGTAGAGCTAAGAAGAGAATGTTATATGAACATAGAAGTAAAGGTGGGTTGTTTGAGACAGGGAAAATGAAGATGAATCCTCAGAATTAAATTTATATTTAATATTTTATTGGTATTTTGTATTTGTTTTATTATTTTGTTATTATTTTAATAGTACTTTAGTATTTTATTAGTGTTTTATTATATTTAATATGGTAGTAAGGTGTTATATTAGTATATAACACCCCTTTAACACACTCGTATTTTAATGATATTTTAACACCCCTTTAACACACTCGTATTTTAATGATATTTTAACACCCCTTTAACACACTAGTAGTTCATTAGTACTTTAACACCCTTTTAACACACTAGTATTTTATTAGTACTTTAACACCCTTTTAACACACTAGTATTTTATTTGTATTTTACACCCCTTTAATAATAATAGAATTATAACTGTATTTTAACATGCCTTTAATAATAATAGAATAACTTTATTTTAACACCCCTTTAATAACACTAGTATTTTTATTAGTATTTTAACACCCCTTTAATAATTGTAGTATTATAACTGTATTTTAACACCCCTTTAATAATAATAGAATAATAACCGTATTATAACCCTTATCATACTAACTCATCCTCATTACTAACACTACTCTAACACCTCTATAATACACTACCCCTTTATTACTATTAATGGCTTTAACCTACATAACCTCCTTGTTAACCCCATCCTATCAGAATACTCAACAACACCAACAACATCCTTATAACACCCATCCGCTTCTTCACCAACACCCTTAACACTAGAACACCTCAAAACAATATTTTTACGTTCCATCTCCTTAACAACACCCTCTCCCTCATACCTCTTCAAACCTTCCTTCCTACTCAATAACCTACCAGACCCATGACAACAACTATTAAATACCCCTTTATTACCTATACATACTATATAACTATAAGTACCCATAGAACCCCCCACCATTATAGGTTGTCCTATATTTTTATATTCTTTACATAATTTTTTATTTCCAACTTCTAATCCATAACTTACTCCTTTTCTATATACTAGTACTTCTTTATTAATACCGTTTATTATATATTCTTCTAATCTACAACTGTTATGAGAACCATCATAAATTAAAGAGACAGTAACATTATTATTATTATTGTTGTTAGTAGTATGGTTTTTATTATCTGATATATCTTTATTATCTTTGTTATCTGATATATTCTTATTATCTTGATATATTCTTATTATCTAATATACCCTTATTATCTTGATTATTATCTAATATATTCTTATTATCTAATATATCTTTTTTATTATCTTTATTATCTAATATATCCTTATTATCTTGATTATTATCTAATATATTCTTATTATCTTTAATATCTAATATATCTTTATTAACTAATATATTATTACTATCTTTATTCCTAATACCTTTATCCCTGTTACCAAACATTTGGTTTAAACAGTCGGTTACTTTCATTGTAATATAAGCACGATTAACCATTGCATAGTTAATAGCAGATCCCATGGCCATAAGATAGTCTTTAGAGACTTGAGAATCAAATGTATCATAAACAATATTATTAGTATTATTAAGGTTGTTATTAGGTATGTTATTAGTATTAATATTATCCTTACTAAGGTTGTGATTATTAATATCCTTACTATCGGTATCTTTAATATCTTTAATATCCTTAGTAATATTATCTTTAATATCGGTATCTTTAATATCTTTAATATCCTTAATATCTTTAATATCCCTACTAATATTATCTTTAATATCTTTATTTTTATTATATCTCTCTTTAATAATATTATTACTAATACTATTATCCTTACCACACCTACCACCATTCCTACCACCCTTACCATTCTCTTTCATCTTCTTGATGTAATCTGTACATACTTGATGGCCAAGACCACGTGATCCACAATGTATCATAACAACAATCTGTTCTAATTGTGTAATACCAACACTATTACAATCTTCTTTATTATATATTTCATCTACATATTGTATTTCAAGGTAATGGTTACCTGAACCTAAAGTACCAAGTTGGTTGAGACCACGACTTTTACTTTTTTGACTTATTAGATGTGAATTACCTTTGTATGAGCCATTGTTTTCTATTTTTGAAAGGTCTTCTATGATATAAGGTTTATCTTTATTGGGTTGTTCTTCTTTGGATAAGTCTTTACTTAAATCTTTATTATTACTGTCTTTAATTAAGTTTTTATTATTGTTGTCATTAGTTAAATCTTTATTAATGTTGTCTTTACTTAAGTCTTCTTTATAATCCTTACTTGAATATTTTCCAAATTTTTTGTTCTCTACCAAATATTTAACACCTTTGTCTAATATCTGGTTGATATCTTCAAGTGTAAATTTAGAATTGGTGTTGTGTATAGGAATTTCAGAAAAAAGAAGATCAGCTAATTCGTTAGTCTTATCTTTAATGTCTGAGAGCGTAAGTGATGTGGTAAGACCACGTACACCACATCCTATGTCGTATCCAACACCTTCGGGTACTACAGGTGTATTGTTGTTAAGATCGAATACTGATACTGTACCGATGGGGAAACAGTAGCCGTGGTGGATGTCTGGGAAGCCTGTTACTGATATTATGTTTGGAAGGTTTGTTATATTTGATATTTGTTGTATTATTGTGTTGTCTGTCGCTTTATTGTTTTTGTCTGTATTTGATGCATTGTCTGTTGTACCATTATCTTTGTTTGTTGTACTATTATCTTTGTCTGTTGTACTATTATCTTTATTATCTTTGTCCATATTGTCTTTATCTTTGCTGTCTGTTGCTAGAAATGCGGAGTGGAGTTCTTTGGGAATGTATATTGTTGGGTTTACGTCTTTTGAACGAGAAGGTAAAATTATTTTGTCGTTTTCTATTTTCATGTAACGGTTCATATTATTTTGTTTTTTTATAATTTTTTAGATCTTTGAATTACTTATGATTATAAGAAAGAATGTGCTTTATTTTTTTAGTCTATGGCTATAAGAAAGAAAGGATATTTATTTTCATTTTAGTAATGGTTATAAAAAAGAAAGAAAGGATTTTTATTTTAGTCAATGGTTATAAGAAAGAAAGGATTTTTTATTTGTTTTTTTATCTTTATAAGGATGTATAGGTTGGTTATATGATTCTTTTAGTTAAACAATAATGACAAATGTTATTTAAGTTTTATTTGTATTTTTTGTAATAATATGATATTTAATTATAGATTTTAGAGTTGTAAGACTATATTAGTTTTAAATTGTATTCTAATATTATTATACACGTATTATATGGTAGAGTTATAAGACTATATTTGTAATTATGGTTGGGCTAATATTATTATATCAATATCTCTGAATTCATAACTTTATTTAAATGTATCACAGCTTCTTTTTAAAAGAGATGTAAGTGTTATATTTGTTTTTATAATATTAATACTGTTTTAGGTTTAACATAAATAACTGATAGCGCAACACTTCATAGGTAACTCTTACGATACCTACGTCCCAAAGCCTTTCATCTATCCAGTGGGTAGAACCTGATTAATAGGCGCACCACTTGCCCGAAATTCGTTAATATATGTTGCATGGTGTGTGATCGAAGGCCGAAGCCCCCTGGGCTCTTCCAAGACTATGCAGCATTCCCACTTACTCTAGACTTTCTGAACACAATATACTTCTAGCTAAGACATATTCTGGAGACTCACATGAGGTCCACCTAGACAGTGCAATGTCATACCAACAGGTATAACCTGCTACTTAGCTTTCCCGGCTTTAAATGATTTTAATATTTATATCTTCTTTGTTAAGTCTTCTAACTTGAGTGAGCAGACTATATTTCCATGCATTTAGATGGAAATTACCTAGATGTTCAACTGCGGTCAACGATATAGTTGCATAAAAAACTAAAAATAAATTTGTAGAAAAAGTTTCGCCATTTCTTAGACCTTTCTTCCTCATAAAAACTCCCATAGAACAACAGAAAATCTAGTGTGGTTTAATTTCCACCAAAAATCCAAAAAATGATCCTCACACCAGTTTCACACACTCATTGCCAACCAGAAAGTTTTTTATGTGGTTATCCGCCCTCATCTAAGTTATTTTAAATAATCACATTTATCTTTAATCTAAAATAAATATATTGATTAACATTTCAAATTCGGTACTAGTCTTTCCCGAGCTTTTGTTTTACAGATTTCGAAAAGTTTACACAAATAAGTAAAGTAATATTTCCTTAAATTATTAAAATTTATTTAAGAAAAAGAGATATAGATTCATTTCATTATGCCATCTGGTATAGTCATTTACAGATATATTTAAGCTAACAAAAATATCTGAAAATACATAATTATAATGGTTGTCTCAAATTTTAAAATATAACTTCCAATTTTAATATACATTTCTATCCTGAATATAGCAGAACAAAGTTATTTATATAATTTTATTTGTTTCTATTAAGATGTTTAAAAAGACCAATACTAATAATTTTAGAATGCTTATAACGTGTTTCTAATATTTCTTTTTGTGTATTTAGGGGCTAACGAAGTTAAAAACTTTTAAATTCTAAAAAATAGGTTAAAAAATTTGTTATAAAAAAATAATAATGAGAATAAAAGAGAATTTTTTATTTCATAAATATGAGGTTTATATCACTTGATATAACACATAGATGACTTAACAAACTTATTTTTACATGTAATACATATTAAATCAACCAAAACAGGCGAAAAAGGTTTACAATCAACTAAATTTAAAATCAAATCATCATTTCTACTTATAAATATTTCTTTTAGAACGTCGATTTGACAATCTGGTATAGAAAAATTGATTAAATCAATACTGCGAACCATGTGAAAGGTTCGAATAAAATCAATTATACTAGACGTAAATGATCTTCTTGTAGCTGTTTTTATACGTAATATCTTTAGATTGTAATTGGTATAAGAAAGATTATTAAAGGAAATATCTTCCTTGCTTTATTCCCATACAATAATCTCTAATATTTTCAAATTTATCCAATCGTCGATGAAATATCCGAAATGAAGTAAAAATTCAATATTTAGAATGGATTTGGTGATATTAGACGCCGTTAGTTGATTTAATAAAACTTAAATTCGTTTTGTGTAGGAAATTGCAAAGTATTCCTAAAAAACTTTTTCATATTTTTCAAATCAAAAAAATTGCTTATAAAACTGAATATAAACCTTTCAGAATCTTCGAAATGCATTTTTTCTAAGCCAATCTTATTTTTAACACTTTCAAATTTCTTTAATTCAATTGTTTCATAACTTATTTTACATTTTTTAAACGAAATTCTTTTTAATCCAGTAAATTTACGTTAAAATTCTACAAATTCAGATGTAAATAAAATATTTTCCAGTACTTCCATCTCAAAATTTGATAAATGAGCTTTTATTATTTCAAATATATTTATTTCAGAATCGATAAGTAAAATAGAATTTATTATCGATGTTTTTTCGTTACAAAACGAAAAATTACTGATTTATTCATTTCATAATTAAAATCTAACAATAAATTTTTAAAATTTGGTTTACAGAAAAGTTCTTTGAGAATTTGAATGATCAAAAATATATATTTTCCAATCAAAATAACCGTTTCCAGATTTACAGATTTCTCAATCAATTTTTTTATATCTTGAACAAAAGAAATACCTTTAAGTTTCAAAATTTAAGATTTTCAGAAGCATAAAATACAATTTGGCTATAATCTTCAAAATCGAAATTTTAATTGTTAAAAGTAACTTCAAGATGTGAAATATTTTTAAAACTAACTGTATTTTGATACGAAAAAGTTTTTATATTAGAAATTTTAAGATATTTCAACTGATCACATAAATGACTAGTCAAAGTAAAATCGAAATTCCTTTCTTTGCCATTATCTTCAAACTGCAACGATAAATTTTTAAGATTTTTAAATTTCTTGAGAACAAAAATTTCAGTTGTGCACTCTTCGATACCGAAAAATTCCATTGATTCAACATGTCTTAAGTTATACATCATTACCACAATCTCTCTGTTAGAATTTCTAACTCGAATACATATTCAATTAATACAACTTGTTATAAGATTACAAGCAATACATAAATTCGGAAGATTGAAACAATCAACAATAAAAATTCTAATTTGAGAAATATTTAATTTCTTAATAAAAAATTTCGTTATTTCTATACATCTAAGTTGTCTCGAACAATCCAAACTACTTATTTCTAAAAATTTAGTAGTCAGATTCATTGAAAAAACATTTTCTTTTGTATTTTCATCAAAAAGATTATAAAAATCGTGCCAAAAAACAGAATTTTGAATATGTAAAAACAATTCTTCATGTTTAGCCAAAAAACCAAGCAAACAAATAGAAAATCCCAACAATCCGCCACCACTTAAATCCACACAACTATACCTTCCTCTCAACCACTCAATAGATATTTCCTCATCGACTACCAAAAACAAAAAGTTTTTAATAATTTTATAGAAAAAATAGTCACTAAATTGTTCTTCAAAGTCGAAAGATAATTTTTCTAAGAAATAAAATACTTTTTTTAGAAAATATTCATTTGTACTAAATTTATACTCAGAACCAAATTCAAATAAACAAGAAAATCCTTAAAATTCTTCCTTAGAAAAAGATATATACAATTGAATAGGAGTACCACAAATATCTGAATTTGAATTGTGTTTCTCTATAACAGAAGATGTATATCCAACTTTATTATCATAAAGAAACTCAAACAAACTAAAATCTCCCACATCAACCATATCAGAGCAACTTTTATTTGTAATATTTTCATTACTTACATCAGAACCACTATCTCTCAACTCGCTATTACCACCACAAATCTAAGTATTAAACTCAAAATAAACAACAGTACAACGAATAGACGAAATAAAAAGCAAAATAAAAAATACTTTAAACAAAAACATGAAATTATCACCGACAAAGATATATATAACTTTGATATATTTGACATTTTTTTACAGATCTTTAAAAATACATCAAAAAAATATAAAACTAAAAAAATAATTTACCAATTATATTCCCTTGATTGAATTTCATTTTCATAAAAATTTAATAAATCCCATAAGAATCATCAGTTTATCATTTAATATTCTAAATATTTTAAAAAAATTTAAAAAATAAATTAATTTTTATATCTGTCCTCTGTAATAACTAAAATCCTAAATATTTTAAAGAAATTTAAAAAATAAATTAATTTTTATATATGTCCTCTTTAATAACTAAAATCCTAAATATTTTAAAGAAATTTAAAAAATAAATTAATTTTTATATATGTCCTCTGTAATAACTAAAATCCTAAATATTTTAAATAACCTTCATTACAATATTTTATTATCCCTATCTTTCTTTTCTTTTAATATCGCAGTAACTTGCAGCTGATAAGCTAATTTATTATAAAATAAAAAATAAATATTTATTATAATAATTTATTGATCATTTAAACAATAAATTATTGTCACACGATCTAACAAATAACTATTAAATATCATATATCTAACTCTTTCAAATATAATTCAAAAACAAATAATAAAATACCATTCAAATATATCCAATCAATTATTCTAAACCAAAATACTTTTATCTTTACAAAGACTAAGAAAGAATAACTTAACATCAACATCTTCACAATAATTAACCAATTCATTTACCAAAACAAATAATTGATAATCTAATTTATAATTATAATTACGAAGAAATATAATTAAAATATAAATTTTATCTGTTAAATCACAATCAGTTTCAAGAACAGTATTAACAAAAATATTTGGATTTTTTTTAAATTCTAAATTTATATTTTTTAAATCTTTAAAATATTTTTGTAATTTTAAATTATTTTCTTCAAAATTTATATTTTTTAAATCTTTAAAATATTTTTGTAATTTTAAATTATTTTCTTCAAAATTTATATTTTGATTTACATTTTGTAATTTTAAATTATTTTCTTCTAAATTTACATTTTGTAATTTTAAATTATTTTTTGGTTTTTTAGTCTGATTTTTATCAAATTTTATATTTTTTTTAAAATCTTCTTCTAATCTACTCATCAATTTAGATATAAATTCTGTATAACACAACAATGTTTGTTTTTCTAACGTTTTTAACATAGAAATAGTTAAATCATAAAATATTTTTAAAATATATTCACCAATCTTTAAAATAATACAAAATTCTACCAATAAATCTATATTTTTAAAATAATACATTTTTCCTAAAGTAATTACAATTAGAAAAGGAAAATCTAAAAATATTTTATAAATTTCTAAAAAACATTTTTTTAAAAATTCAGGATTTGAAAGTGAAATATCTTTAATATCAGTTATTGTATTACAATTCGAAATATTCTTAAATTCGTTATTTAACTCAATTTCCAAATTGATTGATTCACTTGGATCATTCTTATAGTTGTTATTAGAATTGATATTATAACTAGTCTTTGTTTTATTTAAATCCTTTACATTGTTCTTACTATTGTTCTTAGAATTATTCTTTGTTTTATTTAATTCACTTTTTAAATCCTTTAATTCATTTACTTCATTCTTACAATTATTCTTTGTTTTATTCAATTCACTTTTTAAATCCTTTAATTCACTTAAATTATTCTTACAAGTGTTCTTTGTTTTATTTAATTCACTTTTTAAATCCTTTAATTCACTTAAATCATTCTTAGAAGTGTTCTTTGTTTTATTTAATTCACTTTTTAAATCTTTAAATCTTTTTTCATTTCTTCGTTGATTATTATTTTTATTTCTACCAAAAGAAATACCAAAAAGACTTACGATTTGTTCAAAATTAATTTCATTAAAAATAAAAATAATAAATTCATTTATATTTGTTTGAACAGAATAATTCTTAGAAAAAATATCTGCCAACCCATCATTAATAACTGCTTTTTGATATCCAGAACTATAATTTTTAATATTTTGTATTTTTTCAAAAATTATTTTACTTTCTTCTTCTCTACAAGCAAATATAAATTTATTTATTCTTTTTAAAGAATCAAGTACCAATACAATATTACCTGAATCAGATAAATATTCGTAAGTTTTTAAAAGTTCATTTGAATTTATACAGTTTAACATGTAAAACTCACTTAAATATTTTATTGCAATATTTTTAGATAAAAAGTTTTTTGATTCTAAAACAGAAAACATTTTTTCTTTGATCGGTTCAAAAAAAGGTAAAAATGAGATACTTCTGGCCAAAATTGTAGCAAAACATTCTATTTTTCCTAATTTAATAAAAATAGAAAATAAAATATTTTCAATCTGTAAATTTCTTATACTCAAAAGTAAAGTAATTAAATTATCTGATATTCTAAGCATTTCTATTTGTGGTAATACCGTTTCATCTTCTAATCGCATCTTTAAATTCTCTTCAATTTTAAATGTCTTTTCTTTTCCACCAACAACGCTCTCAATCTGACTGTTTAAATATTTTTCAAAAAATTCTAATAATTTTTCTTTTTTTTGTAAACATTTATACATAATTTCTTGAGTATTACTTTCAATATTTCGTTTTTCATATTTTTTAAAATAAAATAGAAAATCATTATGAAATGGAACCGTTTCTTTTTCAATAGCAGACATTGTCTCTGTACTGACACAACCAAGATTCAACAAAGATTCTTTGTACCATTTAGACTTTTCTAGACAATTTTTTATATCTGAAATATTAACTGATTCAAGTTTTTTTATGATAAAATTTTTTAAAATTTTATTTTTTTCATTTTCTAATTTGAAAAAATCTTTGTCGTTCAGTTGTATTGAAATATAATAAATTAAATATAAAAAAATATTTAGATTTGTATTTTCAAAGTATTTTTCAACAAATTTTATAAAATTTTTATCATAAATTTCACAAAAATTGATTTCTAAATATAAAATAAAATTAAACGTATCTTTTGATGGCTGTATAAGACAATCCTTATTATCTTTATCTGCCAATACTTGGTATAAACTGTTAAAAAAATCGTTTAAAAGATTTTGATTGGTGGATAAATATTGATTTAAAAAATGTTTGAGAACTTCAATTATTGCAAAAATATCTTGAAATGTCTTTATATTGTTGGATAGTAAAGCGGTTGTTATTTCACTGAGAAATTTACCCATTTGTTCTTCTACGATATCATCTTTAATTGTATTGTCTTGTGTTAAAGTCTTTATTCTGTTTATTAAGGAAATTTTTCGTTTTAATGGAGAGTTTTTTGTAGGAAATTCTGTTTTTAAATTAATTATTTTGATTCTTTCATTTTTATAGTTCATAAATGGGTTGACTAATATTTTTTGAAAAGAATTTTTATTATAAAATTTTACCAGGATTTTTTAGAAAAATATTATATTATTTTACATCAATGGTGGAGTATGGGTAACTACAAAAAAAACTTTCTGTTTGGCAATGAGTGTGTGAAACTCCTGTGAAGATCATTGTTTGGATTTTTTGTGGGAATAAAATCACGCTACAATGTTAGCTGTTCCATTACTGTTTATATGAAGAGGAGAGGTCTTTAAAATAGCGAAATTTTTTCTACAAATATATTTTATAGTTTTTATGCAATTAGATTGCAGACCGCGACTGAACATGTAGGAAATTACCATGTAAAAGCATAAAAACTAGCCTTTCTCACTCAGGTTGGAAGACTTAACAAAGAAGATTAAAAACCATTAAAAGCCATGAGACCTAAGTAGCAGGTTATACCTTAAGCATGACATTGCCTGTCTAGGTGGACCCCATGTAAATCTCTGAAATATATCTTAGCTAGAAGTTTATTTGGTTCAGAAAGTGTAGAATAAGTGGGAATGCTGCATAGCCTTAGGGGAGCCCAAATGGCGACTTTGCCTTCGATCATACTCCATGCAACGGACATTAACGAACTCCGGGCAACTGCCACGCCTAGTAATTAGGTTCTAAACGTCTGGTAAATGAAAGGCTTTGGGAAGTAGGTATCGCAGGCGGTACTGATGGAGTGTTGGGGCAGTAGTTATTTATGTTAAACCTAGAACTGCGTTAATGTCATGAAAACAACTATAACACTTGCCGATGTTTTAAAAAGATGTGATACATTTAAATAAAATTATAAAAAATACGTAATTCAAAGAAAATTTATTTAAGCAGCAATCATATTTTTTTTATCATAGAAATTCCAATCGAAATAATGTAAATTATGTCTTGAATTTAATATTAAGAAGATCTATATAGTTGAGATTAGTCACTAATTATTTGTTAAAAATGTAATTTAACTTTACCAGTAGAAATTACTGACTTGAAAAGCTTATCTGTTAATTTGTATCTGAAATTTTGTTCGTGTATTTCATTTTAAAAAATATTTTTTCAACACTATGAGATATTGATGAAAGCCGAAATAAACACTGGTGCATATTTATGAACATGATGGAATTGTGAAGCTTGATAATCATTGTAAAATTCTTTAATTAATTTGAATATTTCCCTTTTAGAATTTAATAAAATACATTTATATTTTTTTGAACGCCTGTATATAAGTTTTAAAATGTATCCAAAAAGTTTAATAATACTGCTGAATAAATATTTGGAGACGGTGGTAGTGTATGAGTTACTATCCTCAAGACTTTTTTTAGAAGTTAAAATAAACTTGGGCTAAAAGCTTTTTTGAAATTCGTATAGATAATGAAACATACTGAAGAATTGAAATATTGTATGATTGATAAGGCGAACAGTAAAAAAATAAAAAATAAAAGTATGAATATGAAGATGAAGATGAATATAAAAATTTAGAGTGATATTAAATTAAAAAAGTGTATAAGAAATAACCAGATGGCTAAATTAAAAATAATGAGGCTCAAAACTGTGTCATTTCTTTATAATAAGCGTTTATTGAATTGTAAATGTGTTTCTTATTAATTTTTGAATCTATGAGAGACTAAAACTCGGCTTTAAACATTTTTTGACTTTGCTTATATGGTTTTAATTAAAAAAAATATATATTACTAGCATATAGACCGAGAATTTTTAGGATAGCAAAAAAAAAGAAATCATTAGACACGGAAAATATAATCAAAACCCATCCCATACTAATCTAATAGTATTTATTTATTCGAAAACTTTCGGATATACAATTTTCTTGTTTGTCCAATGTGTATTAAATATTTTGGAAACTTTTTGCTTAGCGCATCGCAACCGGAATAATATTCACTATGAAGGACGGATTTCGCAAATTTACTTTCCATATTTGTAGTAATAGTATTTGTGTTTTGTTTTTTCTTATTTTCAAAAGCGAATCGCACAGAAAACTGTACAATTTTAAATGAAATATTATAAAAGTATGTTTTATTGAAAATCTTAGTAGTCCACATCGCCACTATTAAAATCCTCTTTAAAAGAATAGCTTCGTGGCATTTCCATAAGTTTTTTTTGCCGAAAGTCTAGCGCCTTTACAGAAATAAGTAGATCGATGTTTCAAAAATAATGATAAGCGCACTGATTTGTTGTATAACACACAATTAACTACCTAAAATTCAGAAATTATGTTGAGTAAAAAACGAATTATTCTTGTTTCATCGTATCGATAGACTTATATGCTGTTCTTTGCTTGGATTCCATTTTTAATTTGGAAATTGAAGGCACTAACTCTTGTTGATAGCAGCCAATACGAACTTCCACTACACCACTGACGCTTTTTTACAATTCAAGTGAATTTTGGCAAAAAAAGTTTTGCATAACTTCGTCTTTAGTAGATTAAATCTAACAAAAGTTGAGTTGAAATGAGATACATTTTTTAAAATTGTCCTTTTCATTTTCTTATTCCAAATACCTTGCAATTTTTTAGCGAACCTTTTCGCCTATGTATGATTTTATAGTGAAACTCACATATTTGTTTTAAAAGTCAATTTCTCTTAAATTAAATAAATTTCTGATTTGAGATATATATTGTGTTCATCGACCACTGTTAGCCGTAGGTTAACTAACATGTTTAACAAAATTAATAGAAAAGGAAATCAGGGCTCCAATAAATAAATGTGCAGCCATTCGTGATTCTTGCTGTCCATCCCCAAGTCCTCTGTAGTATTTTACTACATAATTAGGAAATATTAGATTCCCTTAAAAAATATAAAATTATATTTTATTAAAACCTTTATGGTGGAAGAAAGGAAAACGAAGAATTGGAATATAAAATTAAATAAATATTTCGTTGATCCAAACAACTCTTTAGTTACACGGGTTAACAAACTCTCAAATCCAAATGATAAAGCCTGTCCCTATCAAATATGCCTTTTATCTGGATGCATCGATGAGGTTATGGCACCCTCTAAAGCTTTTTTCAAACCAAAATGTTTTCGTCCATATAGAAGGTTAATATCTCCGAGGAATATAGTTCATTCCGGAATCTTATAGATATTACATGTTACGCCTCATTGGTTTGCAAATTCATGAAGATTTTATGGCGAATATGCATTTTATACCACTTTTTAAGGTTTGCTGTAATTATAGAAAAATAAGAAAAAGAGTTATATTGAAGGTAAATAATAAATACACGACTTTGGTTAGATTTGTAACTACTAGCTATGGTTTAAAACATTATACTTTCTAATAAAATCCTCTTAAATATTGCGAGTCTACAACACCTTTTTACTCAATAGACATTATATTAACAATCCCTACCAAATACATTTAAGAATAAAATAATTAAACCTACTCTATTATGTCAACATCTTTTTATACACGCGTTGTTTATTAATCGGATTTTAACTACTACGCACTATATTAACATTCTTTAATATACAGATCAAAGTAAAAAACCGATCAAATGCCTTCTTTAATAATACAATTAAGTAAAAACCGAATAATAATTTTTTTTAGTCAATCTACCTTTATATCGAAATAACCTCTGCATTGACAGTCATAATTCACACATAGATAAATTTTTAGATATAAAGATGAAAATTGACTTTTTTTCTTTAACTAAATATTCATTGAATTTAAATTTTTAAAAAAGTTTATTTGAATAACAAATTTTGAACTCCAGGAGAAATAATTTAGCTTCATATATACAAAAAATTAAATAGACAATTAAAAATTTTTAAATAAATAATTAAGTGGAAACAATTTATAGCTATACTTTAAAAAATTTAACGTAAAATGGCATAATTTATTGATTCAATAACCCAATAATTCTACTTACTGCTATCCTCTCTGAGAAAGATTTGCAGATCTTATACGATTATCTATTTCTAATATTACTTGTACATTTTTGCGGAAAAATTCTTCTGAAAAAATTTCTTTCTGACAAAAGCTCAACAAATATCCTATAATAATCGTGTTTACACGAAAAAAATGACCGCGTTCTATGAATATTCTGGACGAAGTATCTTCGATACAAAACTGAAAAATTAATTCACAGTTAGAATAATAATGAAAAAATAAGAAATTTCTTGTAACGAACGCAGGAAAAAAATTTTCGGGCGAAAGTTTTGTAACTTGGTTACTATTTTGATTCATTGTATCAATAATTAAATTGCGAAGTAAGTCAATATTGTCAAACATTAGACAATCAGATTCAAAAATATTTATATTCCGAATTTCAGCATATATGCAGTATTCTACACATAATACCATAGTTGAATTATATGTAAGAGTATGTTGGTCTCCATTGCTATATTTCATATAATGATATCCCAGGCGTTTGTATTTATTGATACAAAAACCAAAAACACGAGCATATTCTATTTCACAAAACAACAAATGACAATTAACATATATTGATTGACATATTATTTCTATTATATCTAGATCAAACTTTTCATATATTGGATTTTTACAGACATGCATAGGTTGATTTATTACATCCCTAAAATTTTTCAATGTATCTGCAATATTTATTGCTTTTTCCGTTTTCATTTCTCTTATGTTAATTCCCACAATATGCTGGTGTTTATTCAGTATTATTCGGGGATGAAGATTTATGAATCCAGCCATTAGTCTATCGTAGCTAATCTTAGAAATATGTGCTAAATAATCATTGAAAGAGCGAGTTAAATCCAACTTTCTATATGAAATGATTACATCATTAATCTTATCAGAGTCTTCAATAACTTTTGTGCAAAACTTTTCATCAAACGAAATAGCATCAAAATCCTTAGAGATTACGACATTAAAAACCAAAGAAAAAATTCTACAAACTATTATTTCGACATCACGATCAAATATCGATGACCAATTTGTAGAAACTAGACCTATTTTCTCACAAATTTTTGTCATCAAAATGATAAATTTATCTATTGTATCAAAAGCAGTCAAATCACTATTTTTAAAATCTTCTATATTTTCTTTAAAGTGCAAAAAGAAGCAAGTTCTTTGCCGTAAATCAGAATGTAAATATAAATTAAAAATCATTTCTGATAAGTGACTAACCTCCATAAAAAAATGTATACTTGTTCTAAAATAGTTTTCATTTGAGACTGTGTTTATAATCCCAAAATATTCTTTATATTTAAAAAAATACATAATTTCTAAAAATACAATTAAGCATTCAAGATGTTCTTTATCCACCGTATATTTAGATTTTACAATATTAAAATGAATTAACGGAATGAGATAACATGCAAAGTAATTTCTATGATATACTTGTCGATTATAATTAGTTAATATGTTAGCTGTAACAACATCTATACTCTGACTTATAGACGCGAAAAATGTATTGTATTCATTCATATTTTCCCTTTTTAATTTTGGTAGTGATAAATCTAAATCAAAATTTTCTTTTTCATTGGTATTATTTTCTAGCATAAACAATGCTCTGTAATAATAAAGAAAAAACAAAATCATTTTTTTTAACGAATAATTTTTCTTTATAAATATATAATATCTCTATATTAAGTAAATTAATTAAAATAAAGAAAAAACAAAATCATTTTTTTTAACGAATAATTTTTCTTTAAAAATATATAATATCTCTATATTAAGTAAATTAATTAAAATAAAGAAAAAACAAAATCATTTTTTTTAACGAATAATTTTTCTTTAAAAATATATAATATCTCTATATTAAGTAAATTAATTAAATAAATTTTTTAAAATATTAATTCGATTTATGATTCATTTAACATATCAAAGCCACTAGCCATAATAAATTAATTTATGTCTATATTGATCCATTTTTTTTAAATTTAACTTCGAATATAAGAAATACCATATTTCTATTCTAATATATTATTCGTTCGCTAGTGCTTTGATTTTTTTTTATTGTGGTTTATATTGAAAATAATATATTCTAGTTTTAAAAAATAATATTTAAGATTTTTAAAATACTTTTCAGAAATAATTTCTTACGTAAGAATTTACCGTTTTTTTACTTAGATTAATAATTTGGAAAAAAAAGAAATTAAAAAAAATTTAAAATAGGAAAATAAAATATTTTGGAAAAAGAAAATAAAAAAAATTTGAAAAAAAAGAAAAAAAATTTGAAAAAAAAAAAAAAATATTTGAAAAAAAAGAAATAAAAATTTGGAAAAAGAAAAAAAAAAATTTGGAAAAAGAAATAAAAAATATTTGAAAAAAAAAAAAAAAAATTTGAAAAAAAGAAATTAAAAAATATTTGAAAAAAAAAAGAAATTAAAAAATATTTTGAAAAGAAAGAAAATAAAATATTTGAAAAAAAAAGAAAATAAAATATTTGAAAAAAAAAAGAAAAAAAAATATTTGAAAAAAAAAAGAAAAAAATATTTGAAAAAAAAAGAAATTAAAAAATATTTGAAAAAAAAAAGAAATTAAAAAATATTTTGAAAAGAAAGAAAATAAAATATTTAAAAAAAAAAAAAAAAAAAAAAAAAAAAAAAAAAAAATATTTGAAAAAAAAAAGAAAAAAATATTTGAAAAAAAAAGAAATTAAAAAATATTTGAAAAAAAAAAGAAATTAAAAAATATTTTGAAAAGAAAGAAAATAAAATATTTGAAAAAAAAAGAAAATAAAAAATATTTAGAAAAAAAAATATTTGAAAAAAAAATATTTAGAAAAAAAAATATTTGAAAAAAAAAAAAAAAAACGGAAAATATTTAAAAAAAAATATTTTTCTTGATTAAATACCAAAAAAATATTTAATAGTAGAATTGAATTACCAATCAATTTATTATGTTATTTAGATTAATTTATTGTCGTATATTATAATGATCCTGTTCTATTTCCCCACTGCTAAATTTTACCATAGCCAAAAGTAAAATCTAGTAGATCACCACATCTTCTAAATAGTATGAACTCTAAAAAATTAGTATTTGTGCTTTTTTTTATAGGAAATTAATTATTTGTGGAGCATTAAATCATTTTAATAAAATGAGACTATTTAAACCGAAAAAAAGTTATTTATAAAAAAATGGAAAAAGAAATTATAAAAAAATAGAAAATGTATAAAAATAAATTATAAGAAATTATAAGAAAATGTATGTAAATTTTTAGTAAGAAATTCTTCCATTTTTTCTATATTTTTATACATTTTCTATTTTTTATACATTTTCCATTTTTATATTTCATTTATTTTTCCTTTAAATGCACACTTTTTTATATTTTAATCTAAAAATATGAGAATTTTCAAAATATAAAGAAAATAAGACCTAAGTTACTAAAATTCGATTCAACCAAAAGGCTCTACAAAAGAATATTTTTTTAGTGTTTTAATTACAATATTTTTACTTAAATTTATGCAATTTAACAAGGGAATGTAATAAAAACCAAAGAAAAAACTGAATAAAATAGAGGAAAGATAAAATAAATAACAACGAAATGTATGTAAATTTTTAGTAAGAAATTCTTCAAAAATCGAGCATATAGAATATTTAAATCGAAAATAAAACAATGTAATTTTATAATTTTAATTTAAATGTGAAAATATTGGTGTAAGTCAGAGAAAATGGCATTTTTTTAACTTTTTTTTTACAAAAGAAGACAGAATACGAAAATACCTTTCGTTTACAAAGGAGACAGAATACGAAAATCAATTATTTTTACAAAAGAAGACAGAATACGAAAGTACCTTTCGTTTACAAAAGAAGACAGAATACGAAAATACCTTTCGTTTAAAAAAGAAGACATAATACGAAAATAAATTGTTTTTACAAGCAGATAAAATACGAAAATAAATTACAGATAATTGTAAAAAATTTACAGATTAATAAATAATTATATTCATGCATATAAAAATACAAAATATAAATAATTTAATTTAGATTTGCCAGAAAAAAAATACCAATCGATATATATATTAAATATTATGGGTTTGTTTTTTTAAAGAGTAATATACTATTTGTAGCTTTTGTATCGATAAATACAAACACCAGAGATATAATTATTCAGAATATATTAATTTAAATCAAACTACTCAGATGTATAATTGAATAATTATTTTATGTATAAAATACAGGTTATTCGCTAGAATAAATACAAAAAGTATATTTAAGAATCTGAATGTATAATTATTTATAGAACTGACTTATCTAGACATATTGTTATCTAGATATCTTGTTACATATACACAACAGAAAAAATATTTCTTTTATTTCATTTTTAATTCATGTTATTTTATGTTTATTTCAGGTGTGAAAAACAATTCTACAGATTTATATCAGAGGTTTTACATATCAAAATAGGGTGGAAAATAGTCTTTTTATTACTTATACTAACTTATAAAAGCATATTTAAAGAGTTATGTCTGTAAAAAAATTGTTTCAGTATAATTTTTACAGGAAAATATAGATAATGGAATTGAAATAAACGAAGTTCTAAATTTTATAAATCCACATATAAGATGATGGCATCAAATATAGATAATGGAATTGAAATAAACGAAGTTCTAAATTTTATAAATCCACATATAAGATGATGGCATCAAATATAGATAATGGAATTGAAATAAACGAAGTTCTAAATTTTATAAATCCACATATAAGATGATGGCATCAAATATAGATAATGGAATTGAAATAAACGAAGTTCTAAATTTTATAAATCCACATATAAGATGATGGCATCAAATATAGATAATGGAATTGAAATAAAGAGTAAAGTTTACATTCCTATCACTTTTTTACTTTTTTTTTCAAAGAAAAAATAAATTACTATTTGAATCTATGGAACTTATATAGAATTATATTAAACTTATATATAAACTTATGTAAAATTATATTAAACTTACAATTTAATTTATAAAAATAAGAGTATTTGATTCATTGAAATATCTAATTAAAGAGTTAAGAGATATTTCTCTTGAATTTAAAAATTTCTTTCGTGTAAAATTTAATTTATATGAATAGATCGGAACAAAGATTAAATTTTTTTTGCATTCTAATTCCTTACATCTATAGTATAGAATTACAATCCACTAAGTAAGTATAAAGACTGTAATAATAGTGTAAAGAAATAAATTACTTCTTTTTCTAAAGATCAGTTATTAAATTAAATATTTTTCTAAAGATCAGTTATTAAATTAAATATTTTTCTAAAAATCAGTTATTAAATTAAATATTTTTCTAAAGATCAGTTATTAAAACAAACTAAGTTTAAATCTGTAATTCATATACGTTACTTTACAATTTAATTACCACAACAGATATTATAAATAAAATTAAATAAATTAATCTTAAAATAAAATTATAAAAAATCAAAACTCATAAAACTTTTTAAATCAATTTTATTTAAAAATCTTCTTGTAAATATATCTGATTTAAAAGATTAAGTCTTTTTACAAAGATATGCTCATCTTCATCACACAAATTCTCTAATAGATGTTGATTATTTAATATTGAAAGTAATAATACATTGTTTTTAAAAATAATAAATTTTCTTTTTTCCATTTCAATTATGGGCTGAGCGTGAATTTTAAAATTTAAAACGATGCAAGTTATGTTCATTTTTAAACTGCTACTGAATAAGATAGTATTGTTTTGGCTTACAGGTTACATGTAGAACAATTTTAATTTAAGAAAATCTATTTTGTAAATAAATGAATGATTTCATTGTTAATATTCAAACCATTAAACAACTAATTTAATAAAGAAAATCTGTTTTGTAAATAAATGAATACTTTGGTTCATCTTAAGCTTTCTTATAATAAGCTTTTGTTCTTTTTTATTATATTTAAAAGGAGAAGAATCGATTATATTTTTAACGGATAAAATTTTTTTTATCAAAATGAAATTGATTGTGACAAATATGGAATTACAAGCTTAAAAGAATTTTTTAATATAAGTCTTTTTTCAAAACTGTTGTAGAATTGTAAAAGATTTGGTTTTAGAAATCAGAAGCATTATAATACATCTAACAGATTATACGTTATAGATGTTAAAAACAACATCAAAGAAGCAATTAAGGTGCTAATAGCCTATAATAAGTACTAATTTTAGCCTTTATAATCTTCTTGTTCAATTGGTATAAAAAAAGCGTTAAAAATTAACAGAAAATACTGTTTTTTTAAACAAGAACTAACATAAAATTTGTTAAAATGCATTAAAAAATAGAAATATTACCTGTCTTTGGTGTATAATGATCAGTTCCAGACATCAACTGCAAATTATAGTTTGAAAGAAATGATATGTATTTTATTGGTATGCGGAAGTACTATAAGGATAATACCAGCCTTGGATAAGGCTTACAACATAGTGTTTAATATTTATTTTTGTACTGACACGCCAATTACAAACAAAAGAACACAGGAAGTGCTGCAAACTCCCGAAAAATTGTATTTTGCTTAAAAAAATAGAAAAGTATGATACAAATAGAAAATAGAAAATAGAAAATAGAAAATAGAAAATAGAAAATAGAAAATAGAAAATAGAAAACTAAAGAAAATACTGAAGTAAGTTAGAAAGAATACCTTAATGTATTAAAAAAATGTAAAGACTATTCAGTACTTTTTTTAAGTTCTAAAACCGTTAAAAAGACTTATAAGATGAATAATTATTTCTATAATAGGAAATAGAATCTTATAAAAGAATTTAATCGCAAAAATAATATTCAGACCACTTTTTTATTAATAATTATGAAACACCAATACTTTATCTACATGTGATATATAAATACCAAACACTTTGCAGCACAGTTTAATACAGTATTATAGGTTAAAAACCTATAATTCATCTGTGAAAATCTCATATATATGAAAATAAACCACCTTTACTCCTCAACACTATCTAATTAAAGTAAAAATCGAATCTTAAACCTGATTAGTTAACATCAAAAGTATTTTTCTTAGATTTAGTTTGAGTTCTTAAAGTTCTGAAAGAAAATAGATATTTTAACTTTTTAATTCCTCTTTTTTTTGTAGATTGAGATAGGAATTATTCCATAAAAAATTTAATGTTTCTTATAGATTATTGGGGAAAAAAGTAATATTAAAAAAGAAATTTAAATTCTTTGATTGGTTTATAATTTTCTATAAATATGTAAGTTATATTGGTAATTAGAATCATTTTACTGTTCGTTCTGATAAAAAATTTTATATGAGCGGCTGTTTTCAAAACTCAAGTAATTTACACAGTTCATTTTAATAACAGATTTTAATTTAGATTAGATTCTGATTAATCCATATTTTTCAATTCAGGTATGTAAATGCGTGAGTAAAATTTAAAAAAAAAACACTCAAAAAAATGTCTTCTTGAACATTAAATTCATAAAATTTTTCTAATACTTAAGGTATTATCTAATCAACTTCTAATTTTATAAACATATTGTATGTTTATAAACCAAACACCTTTTTATTTGTCGAGCAATTTAGAATATTTACGAAGTAAAAAATGTAATTAAATTTCAAAATTAAACCAATTAAAATCCTTCAGAATCACAATACAAACACTGTATACATAGACATTTAAAATATACCTTCCTAAAAATAAAGTATATTGTCTATTCTCACGTCTGTTCAAAAAGGTTTTACACCTGTGTTACTGCTCTAATTTATTTTTTTTATAAATACAATTTAGAATCAGTAACGATAATCTATCACACCATACATGTATATTTATCTTAAAAAGTAAATTATAATATGAAATATTCATAAAATAAAATACAAATTTACAATAAAATATCAGTTAAAGATAACACAAATCATAGATTAAAATAACAATTATGTCATAAAATAATCATGACACTACAAAAAATCCTAAATTTTCATAAATTTTTAAAAGAACTTTTAAATAAAGAGTTATAACATTGTATATATATTGTCTTTTTACTAAGTTTGTTAATGATTTCTATTTAATTATTTGCACATATATCTTTTTAAACTGAAAAAAAACATACGGACACCTAAAAACTATTAAATATTTTGTGTCATAGATCAGTTAATATTTCTTTTAAGTTTCAAATTAAACTTCAAAAAGTGTGTATTCAATCAAGTAGAAAGATTCTATATTAGAATTATATTGAATCAAGTAGAAAGATACTATATTAGAATTATATTCAATCAAGTAGAAAAAACTATATTGGAATTAGTTTATAAGTTTATTCAATAAGAAAAATTTCTGAATTGATTCAAGTAGCCAGGTCTACTGTCTATGAACTTTACAAAAGTAAAGAAAAGATATAAAAGTAAACCTAAATCTATAAGAACTATCATCATAGATAATACTATGACCGATACAATTTCGAATTTTAGAAGAAAAAATCCCAAAAACAAGTCCATCAGAAATCGCTAAAAAATAGAATGTGTTTTGTACTAATAATGTTGCTGTTTATACTATTAAAAACCACCCAAATACAGTTGGTATCCATAGCCGCTCTTTTGCTCAAAAACCTTTGTGTCACCATAAAATATTGTTTTAAATTTATATTTCAAAATTATTTTTATCAATTTCGGATGATAATTTGAAAACTACAATATTTACTGAAATGCAAGTTCAATTGTCTCTTTAGATAACTAGATTTGTTTTTTGGAGTTAAAATAGAACACTAAATCCAAATATATGGCACCAACAGTCACCATAAACTGAAAATATCATGATTTAGCGTTGTATAATATACCAAGGTATTGAAATTTGGCATTTATTAAACCAAAACGACCCAATTTAAATATTTAAGTGTTCTTACCAACAATTCAGAATCATCTGAAATAAATACAGGTTTAAAATAACATATTCTTCTAACAAGATAATAATCCTAAACATATATCAAAGGTTACTGTAAAATATTTTGAAAGAAAAAAATAATTGAAATACTTCCTTAGCAACTCTAATAAACCAGAATTAACACAATAGAATATCTTTAGACTTCTATAGAATACTAATGTCTTATTTTACTTTTAATAATACAAATAAAGTAAAGTAAAATTTAATTAAAACTTAAAATCCAATTTCTTTTTGCTTTTGTTCAAAAACTTCTAACATCAAGAAAATACGAGTGTCAGCTGACTTACGTGCCAAACGATGGCAAATTAAATATTAACTATGAATTATTAAATATTAAAATAAATTATTAAATATTAAATATTACTTATTACTTATTACTTGTTAAATATTAAATATCACTTACTAAATATCACTTACTAAGTATTACCTATCACTCATTACTTATTAAATATTAAATAGAAGTCTCCAGTTGTTTATTAAACCTTTAAAAATTTAATCTTTTTGTTTTAAACCTACAATATTCTATAAAATGACCGTAGTTATGTTTTTTAAAATACACATATCATACACATATTATATTCATTAAATCACTTTAGATTAAGACTTTCTATAAATAATAATTTAATTTAAGAATAAGTTTTAAGATTATTCTTCCAACATATTGGTTATAATCACTACAAAATCAACTTACTATAAGAAATATACAAATAAGAAACTAAAGAATCAACTTACTATAAGAAATATACAAATAAGAAACTAAAGAATCAACTTACTATAAGAAATATACAAATAAGAAACTAAAGAATCAACTTACTATAAGAAATATACAAATAAGAAACTAAAGAATCAACTTACTATAAGAAATATACAAATAAGAAACTAAAGAATCAACTTACTATAAGAAATATACAAATAAGAAACTAAAGAATCAACTTACTATAAGAAATATACAAATAAGAAACTAAAGAATCAACTTACTATAAGAAATATACACATATGAAACTAAAGAATCAACTTACTATAAGAAATATACAAATAAGAAACTACAAAATCAACTTACTATAAGAAATATACAAATAAGAAACTAAAGAATCAGTTAAATATAAGAAATATACAAATAAGAAACTAAAGAATCAACTTACTATAAGAAATATACACATATGAAACTAAAGAATCAACTTACTATAAGAAATATACAAATAAGAAACTAAAGAATCAACTTACTATAAGAAATATACACATATGAAACCAAAGAATCAACTTACTATAAGAAATATACAAATAAGAAACCAAAGAATCAACTTACTATAAGAAATATACACATAAGAAACTATAAATTAAATATAAGAAATATACCAATAAGAAACTACAAATTAAATTTTATAAAATCTTAGATTTCCTTATAAATATACTAACATAAGAAACTACAGATATGAAGTTATAGATATAAAATAAAATACTTTTCAATCAAAGAATATCAAAATAAAATTAAACTCTTAGTACAAAATATATTATAATTAACCATAAGAAGAAATAATTATATTTCAAGATAAAATTAAACTCTTAGTACAAAACATATATTATAAAACCATATAA
Source organism: Hamiltosporidium tvaerminnensis (assembly GCA_022605425.2). Lineage (NCBI taxonomy): Eukaryota > Fungi > Microsporidia > Dubosqiidae > Hamiltosporidium > Hamiltosporidium tvaerminnensis. The sequence continues at coordinate 481,145 of JAKIMF020000011.1, read as the reverse complement.
ACCTTATAATTAACCATAAGAAAATATTCTAATTACAATAAACTCTAAACACTATTATCAAATATTTAAAAAACCATTTATACAAATATTTAAATTTAAAAAACCTTTTATTTCTATTTAAACAACCTTTTATTTATATTTAAAAAACCTTTTATTTATACAAATATTTAAAACAACCAATCCAACTACCATTCACTATAATTTAAATGTATTTAATACTATTTATAATTAAAATATTCATTTTATTTCACATTTTTTTACAATAAATTAACATCTCTTATTTCTTATTTCTTATTTCTTATTATCTCCTTATCTTATTATCTCCTTATTTCTTATTTCTTATTTCTTATTTCTTATTTCTTATTTCTTATTTCTTATTTCTCATTTCTTATTTCTTATTTCTTATTTCTTATTTCTTATTTCTTATTTCTTATTTCTCATTTCTTATTTCTTATTTCTCATTTCTTATTATTATATCTCTTTAAATATTTATATAGAACCCTTCTACTCCTCAATACCCATCCCTATATCTATAACCCTATATCCTTATATCTATATCCCTATATCTATCACCCTATATCCTTATATCTATAACCCTATATCTATATCCCTCATCCCTATATCTATCACCCTATATCCCTATATCCCTTAAACCCTTCTATTTTAATTTATTTCTTATATCTCCTCAATACTTATCCCCTTATGGATCCTTCAACATTTAAAGACATAGACATTACAACATATATAAACACACAAATACAACACCCTACACTCTACATAATAAAAACACAACAACACACACACAACGAAATACTAAAATCTTTAAACAATACCTTATACACCACATTTATAACAAATACTTCCAATCTAATACAAATATTATCCAAATATGGAAATATTTTAATATTTTTTTATTCTCTTAAAAAAAAAACCGCCAAATATTTTTCTAAGTATACGTTACTCTGTAATGAGGATTTTTGTATTGAAAAACAGTTACTTAAAATTAGTAAAAAACAAAAAAATATATTTTTACAACATTTATCTTTATTTATAGATGATATGTCAGTATTTATTACAGATTATCGATATTTTATAGAAGAATACAAAGTAGAGATAGTAGAAGAGGGTAATAGTATAATAGATAAGGGTAGTAGTATAAATAGTATAATAGAAGAGGGTAGTAGTATAATAGAAGAGGGAGAAGAGAGTAATAGTATAATAGATAATAAAGAAAGTAATAGAACAACAAGTAACAAATCTAATAAAGAAAATAATAAAGCTAATAATAACAAAGATAATAACAAAGATAATAATAATAATAACAAAGATAATAATAATAACAAAGATAATAATAATAATAATAACAAAGATAATAACAATACTACACACGCTATCCTTATATTTACTAATGATATCTTAATAATAGGTACTTCTACTTCTAATAACAAATACTATCTTTACAATGCCTTTAACTATAACCTTTTATCTTTATCTTATACTTCTAAATATATAACACTATCAATTCCTACAAAAAAAATAATTTTTAAATCTTTAAATTCTAATATGATATATAACACTTATAAAAGTATAATAACATTACCTGAATATGTAAAAGTAAAATATCTTAATAAATTATATGCTTATTTTCTTTATAATACTGTTAATTATAAGGAATTATATAATTATGTAAATAACGGGTATTTACTTGATATTGATTTAAAACTTGAAAAACTTACTTCTGTTGATGAAGTAATAACACTGTTAAAGGTTAACAGGGAAATACATAAGAAGATAAAGGGGTATGTTATAGAACACAGTAGTTATAATATAAAGGGTAGTGGTATAAAGGGTGATAGTGATATGGGGGTAGGGTTAGAGGGTGTTAGTGATAGAGGGTGGTAGTGATAGGGGGGTAGGGTTAGAGGGTGTTAGTGATAAGGGTGGTAGTAGAAAGGGTGTTAATAATAATAGGGTTAGAGGGTGTTAGTAATAAGTGGTATATAAGGGTGTTAGTAACAGTACTAGGGTTATAGGGTGTTAGTAACAGAGGGGTAGGGTTAGAGGGTGTTAGTAATAGAGGGGTAGGGGTAGAGGGTGTTAGTACTAGTGGTTATAAGGGTGTTAGTAACAGTACTAGTAGTTATAAGGGTGTTAGTAACAGTACTAGTGATTATAAGGGTGTTAGTAACAGTACTAGTGGTTATAAGGGTGTTAGTAACAGTACTAGTGGTTATAAGGGTGTTAACAGTACTAGTAGTATAAAGGGTGTTAGTAACAGTACTAGTGGTTATAGGGGTGTTAGTAACAGTACTAGTAGTATAAAAGGTGTTAACACACTAAATAGTCAACAACACCCTCTTAATAACACTACATATAAACAACACCCTGTTAATGCTTTTACTTGTAGTAGACTAGGGGTGTTAAATAGTAACTCACATTATAATATGTTATATTACTATCTAAATAATAGATTAAGAGGGGTTTTAGAGAAAGTAAATTCTATACAGAAGATAGAGGGTTATATAAAAGAACTTTTTAAAAAATATAAAATATTTTATTTTCAACAAAAAGAATTATTTAAAGAAATTGAAAATAGTGTGGAAGTTGATTGGATTGGATATAAATTAAATTTAGAAGTACAAATTGAGGTGTTAATTAGTATGTTTGTAGGTAGAATTAGTAATAGGAAGTGTTTAGAAATTTTTAAAGAATATTTTGTTTTTGATGGAAATGATTTTACACATTTGATGTATAATTTGTCTTGTAATAAGAAGGGTGGTAGTATTAGTAGGGATAAGGGTGTTATTAAGGAGTTAATAGTAGATATGTTAGGAGGGGAGTAAAGGGAGGGTGTTAGTTTGAGTGGTTTATAGGTTAATTATGGAGGGAGTATTAGGGAGGGTGTTAGTTTAAGTTAGATTATAAGTAGTGGGAGGGGGTGGGGGAGGGTTAAAGTAAGGAGGGGGAGGGGGGTGGAGTTAGTGGGTAGGGTTTAGTAAGTATAGGGGGGGGGGTTGTGTGTGTTAGGGGTGAGTAGGGGGGGGGTTAGTAGGGATAGTATTAGTAGGGATAAGGGTGTTATTAACAGGGTAGTATTAGAGGGTGTTATTATTTGTAAGGATAAGGATAAATGGGTGTTAAAGTAGTGTATTAGTAAATAATTAAAGGGGTGTTGGTAATAGTAATTATGCTAATAAGAAGGGTGATAGTATTGTATATGATTAAAGGGGTGCTAATCTAATATTTTTTTTGTTATTTTTAAAGGGGTGTTAATATAGTATATTCGTGTTTGTATTTAAAGGGGGTTTTATGGACAGTAATTCACAAGATTTTTAAAGGGGTGTTAATATAGTATATTCGTGTTTGTATTTAAAGGGGGTTTTATGGACAGTAATTCACAAGATTTTTAAAGGGGTGTTAATATAGTATATTCGTGTTTGTATTTAAAGGGGTTTTATTGGACAGTAATTCACAAAATTTTTAAAGGGGTGTTAATCTAGTATTTTATCAGTGTGTATTTAAAGGGGGTTTAATCGACAGTAATTCACAAGATTTTTAAAGGGGTGTTAAATTTTTTTTTTTTTTTTATTTTTTTTTTTTTTTTTTTAATGGTTAATTTATTTTTTTTTTTTTTTTATTTTAAGGTGTTAATCTAGTATATTCGTGTTTGTATTTAAAGGGGTTTTATTGATCATAAATTCACAAGATTTTTAAAGGGGTGTTAATCTAGTATTTTATCTGTGTGTATTTAAAGGGGTTTTATTGGTCATAAATTCACAAGATTTTTAAAGGGGTGTTAATCTAGTATTTTATTTGTACACATTTAAAGGGGTTTTAATGGACAGTAATTCACAGAATTTTTAAAGGGGTGTTAATTACCACTTACTCATAGTCTAATCCAATCGGTGTTAATTAAATATTATTAACCAAATATCTTCCATTTAATTACATAGAATGATATAACACTTAGTTTTTATATCTGATAATTAACACCTCTATAAATATATACATACTTAGTTACTTAACACCTCTTTAACTATTACATTAACATCAGAATATTGTACACCCCTTTAACTAATACACTTATATCATAATACTTAACACCCCTTTAACTATTACACTTATATCATAATATTAACACCCCTTTAACTATTACACTTATATCATAATATTAACACCCCTTTAACTATTACATTAACATCAGAATATTGTACACCCCTTTAACTAATACACTTATATGATATCTCTTAACACCCCTTTAACCCTCACCCTTATATCATAATATTAACACCCCTTTAACTATTACTCTTATATCATAATATTAACACCCCTTTAACTATTACCATTATATCATAATATTAACACCCCTTTAACCATCACCATTATATCATAATATTAACACTCCTTTAACCATCACCCTTATACCATATCTCTTAACACCCCTTTAACCATCACCATTATATCATAATACTTATTACCCCTTTAACCATCACCCTTATATCATAATACTTAACACCCCTTTAACTATTACTCTAATACCATAATACTTATCACCCCTTTAACCATCACCCTTATATCATAATACTTAACACCCACTTATCCCTCTCATCTTTCTCTCTCATCTTTCCCTCTCTTTTCCCCTCCTTTTTTTCTATTTAAATAAATTTAATTTCACCCCCCATCGAAGGGAAGTAAAATTCTTAAACATTTACTTCTAAACAAACCACACAGAGAAAAACCATTGAGTGTTTAATATTATTTGATGACCTGTTCTCTGTTACATTTTAACTTAAAATATTATATTTGTACTGTTATTGACTATTCTTCTTAATATATTAGAAGGTGATTCATGTATTTCTCTTCTCTGTCGTTATTATTAGAAAGTAATTCATTTATTTCTCTTCCTTGTCGTTATATATTAGTAATTAATTCATTTATTTCTCTTATTCTTAATATAAATAGAAAGTAACTATTTTATCTCTCTTCCTTGTCGTTATATATTAGTAATTAATTATGTTATTTCTCTTGTTCTCTTCTCTGTTGTTATATATAAGTAACTTATTCTAGTATTTCTCTCTTTCTCTTCTCTGTCTTTTATTTTCATATTTTATTTCTTACTTTTTACTTCTTTTCCAATTTAATACTTTATATTTCTCTTACTACTTCTTTTTACTTATACACCTCTCTTCTTTTTCTTATTTAATACCTTATATTTCTCTTACTACTTCCTTTTACTTATACACCTCTCTTCTTTTTCTTATTCAATACTTATATTTCTCTTACTTACTACAGAAAATAATAAAATTATTAAAAAAATGGTTTTACTGAGATTCGAACTCAGGTTTGCAGAGTCAGAGTCTGCCGTGCTAACCACTACACTATAAAACCTTAATTAGAAGTTTAAATTGAAATAAGAAATATATTAAATATTTAATATATCAGTTATTTTTTCTTTAATGGGTAGAAGAAAAAAAGTTGACAGCGAAAATATAAAAAATGAAGAAATAAAGGCTGTAAACAACTCGGAAATTAGTTTAAAAAAGACAAAAACGTGTGATAGAGATGTAGTGACTATATCCGAGACACTTCCACCACAACCGACCCTCCATAATAACACCCACCCCCCATCGAGCACTACGTTATATGTTACTCCAGTCAGCCTGATCGATTCCGTACCCCCTTCTTCCTGTCCCAATTCTTCTGCGTGTGGACCAGCCAACACAATGGAAAACCTCAATGCACCTGCCATTCCAGAAGGAAATCGACTGATGGTATTGCATTCAATACTTGACTTATCACAGCCGTAGAGCAGGAATGGCCTAGATCTGCTATGTGAGCAGTGCAAAAAAAGGTTTGAGAGAATGCCTAGAAATGTCTGGTCTGCAATTCTTAGGTACTATAATGGGAAATTTGGTCGAACTGTTGATATCGATATGTTAAAAAAATTAACACATAATGTGGCAGAAAGGGAAATAAGGCAAGAAAAGAATGGAGAGCGACGTAGAATCGCCACTTTTCTCGCCGAGCCATGTTCCTCAAGTGGCACCACACTCTATATGAAACTGAGAGAAAAGTTCTTGTATAAAATCAAGGAAATCTCTGAGAAGGAAATCGGAGATGTAGCGGTCCGAACTAAAAAACTTCCAAGTGAATTGGTTGATAGTAAAGTTTTGGAACTCATAAATCGGATCACAGGTGAATATGCTGAATCCCGTGTTCCTAAGAATGTTAGTGATGCAGCTCGAATCATCCAGGCGGCCCAGGTATGCTATGACGAGGAAACGCGTAAGGAGAAGTCTAGATCTGATTGGAAGGAAACATAGAAAGTTTAATTTCAAAGTTAGTACTTTCCAAAGACCTCCTAGAGAAGGCTCGTAAGCAGGAAAAGCTCTCTACTTCGGAAACGAAGAGCCTTAAGAAAATCATGCGAGAGTTTAATCTAGACTTAAGCAAAATAAATGATCTCTCTATGGCGTTGGTTAAGAAGAATGAGGCTTTGAATGTGTACGAGAAAAAAATTACGATGTATGAAAGTAGGAGGAAATTTCGAAAAGAGAATCTTATGTTTGAGTTATTCCGAGGTCGATTCTACCGAAGGCTATCTGAGCACGTTGAATCTGAGCATGTGGTTCATCGTGACAAAATTTCAGAATTTTGGTCTACAATGTGGAACAAAAATAATAAAGTAGTTACATATGATGAGTATTTGATACCTTTCGTGTCAGATACGCAACAGACCACGTTTCCTTCACCTGAAGAGTTTATAGATATCATCAATTGGCTGCCTAACTGGAAAGCCGCTGGAATTGATGGTATTTACAACTTTTACATCAAGAAACTTACCAGCCTTCATAAATATCTTTACGATATTGTGAAAGTCATATGTTTAGAAGGAACGCCTCAAGCCGATTGGTATTATTGTGGACTTAATTATCTGATACCTAAAGGTACACCAAAGACTGGCTCTGATTACAGGCCAATAACCTGTATATCAAACCTGTATAAACTGACTACAAAATGTGTTTCTAAAGTGGTTTAGGTTTAGGTGGAAAGACGAAAATTACTTTCAGATAATCAGTTGGGAGCGGTTAGAGGAGTGCAAGGAGCGAAAGAACAGGCCTTATTGAATGTTGCCATTAATAAGGAATACGGAAACAATCTTAAGGCAACATGGATTAATGTCAAAAAAGCTTATGATTCAATAGATCATGCTTATTTGAGTCAATGTATTGAAACCTTGATTTACCTGATTGGATTCTGTTATTTATTAAGGTAATTATATCAAAATGGAAAATTGATATATCAATAAGGCCTGAAAAAATCATGAGCAAGAAGATTGATAGAGGGATTCTGCAAAGAGATAGTCTGTCACCGTTGTTGTTTGTATTGTGTATGGATCCATTGAGCCGAAAGCTTAATGAGAAATACACAAAGGTGATAATACAAACAGATGCAGAATCCCACGCAACTAATCATCTCTTGTTTATTGATGATCTTAAGCTCCTTGCCGAAGATGGACAAACATTGGAAGAAATGACGGAGGAGGTTAAAAAGTTTATGAATAATATAGGATTGGAAATTAACAAAGAGAAGTCAGCCACTAATGATCCATGTTGTGAAGATACTGCTACTCTTCTTGAAGGAATAGGTGTTTATAAATACCTTGGAATTATAGAAGATAGCAGAGGAATTCCAACAAGTAAGTCTTTTGAGGAAGTACAGACTAAAATTATAGCACGAGTAGAAAGACTTTGCCGCACGAGATTAAATGCAAGAAATTGATTTCAAGCCATTAATCAACATGCAATTTCTTTACTAAACTATCATATAGGTGTACTCCGACTTGAACCGGCTGACTTCTCTAAGTTAGATGATGCGGTGCGTGCAGTGTTAGTAAAGAACAAAATACATCTACGCCCAGGATGCAAAGAACGTCTATACCTTCCACGTAAAGAACTTGGAAGAGGTTTACATAGTGTCGAGTTCAAAAGCGAACATATGCTTTTGCAACTCTTGGATTGTCTGGAAAAACATAAAGATACATCGACCAGAAGAGCAGCAATCCTAAAGGTTGAGAATAATAATAAAACCCACCTTTCACTAATTAAAAACTTTTTAAAAATAAAATACGGGTTGGAAGAGGAAGTCACAAAAAAGAAATTGGAAGAAGCTCAACTAGCTAACCCATATAACGAAATCAAAAACCGAAAACTACATTCAAAGTTATATAGCGCTAGAAATAACGAGCTGGTAAGTGTAAATGACTCCTCAAGATGGTTAAAGAATGGAAGTGTAAGACCACGTGATGAAGCAGTGTTCTGTTATATCTAGGATAGAAATGTTTTCTGGGGTGCAGAAGGTATGTGTCAACACTGCAACCAGTCTAGGAAAACTGTTGATCACTTAGCAACGAGATGTGAAAAAATGCTTGGTCATGACTATACTAGACGACATAAAGAAGTGTACGATGTATACATTTACTCTTGCTGAATAAATATAAGTTTAAGTCTTCGAAACGAATTAGAAGCCACTCAGTTCAAGAAATTCTTGATAACGAATATGCAGAGATAAGAGTGGACACCAGAATAAAAATTGATGTCAAGATTCGGTGTAACAGCCCAGATATATTTATTTTAGACAAGAGACAGAATAGGATAACCCTCATCGAAGTAGGAATCACATCCCAAGACTCTCTTCAAATAGTTGAAACAGAGAAGCTTAGGAAGTATGACCTATTAGAAAATGAGTTAGGTCTTATTTATAAATGCAATGTAGAGATAATTCCTTATGTAATGACCTGGGACGGTATTGTGACAAAATACCATAAGACTTAGGTTTAAAAGATCGGAAATACCCATGAATGTAGAGGTATACATTCAGTCTATAGTACACAAGAAGACATTCGAAACAATTTCTTTTGATCGACGAAGAGGACTTGAGTCTGAACCAAATGCCGAAGAGAGCTGGGAGAGAGCATCATTAAGTGTTATTTTAGGAGCTGAGATGCATAAACAACCAATACCCCCTTTAAAGCAAGTAGACAATGAGGAAGATGATGTTAAAATCAAAAAATACAAAACATATTTTACCCCTTATTTTGCATGACATAACCACAGCAAAGGAACCATCAACTAATACAAATGAAGAGTTGGAGTTGGAGGAAGAAATAGAAGTGGTTGAAATGGTGGAAAGAATTATTTTAAAGAGAAAAATTTGTAAACCCAGAATTTTATTAAATAAAAATATATCAGTTATAAAAGAACACTAATTATTAAGAGAAATAATAAACAATAAGAACACTAATACTTTTACGAACTCTAAAACAATAAGAACTTTAAACAATAAGAACACTAATAGTTTTAAGAACTCTATTACTTTAAGAACTCTAATACTTTTAAGAACTCTAATACTTTTAAGAACTCTAATACTTTTAAGAATTATAAAATATATTATTCTAACCCTTGTATGGGTGTGATTGTAGATTCTAAAGAGTCTCATATTAGTGGACCACTTTCTATGTTAGCAGATAGTGTATTAAAGGGGGAATGGGTATTGGTAAATTTACGTAACAATAGTAAATTATTAGGAAGGGTTAAGATGTATGACCAACACTTTAATATGGTAATGAGTGATATAACAGAAATAACGTATTTGAAAGGGAAGAAGAGGGGGAAGAAGAAGAGGGAGGGGAAGGTTGTGGAGAGGAAATATAAAAATATATTTTTAAGAGGAGACAATGTAATTTTGGTAGGAAAGGTAGAGAAAGAGAAATGAAAAGAAATAAAAAAAAGAGAAATAAAATATTGAGAAATAGAAATATTGGGAAATAAAAATAAAAAAATGAGAAATAATGAGAAATAAAAATATTGGGAAATAAAAATAGAAATAATGAGAAATAAAATATAATAAAACAATGAGAAATAAAATAGAAATAAAATTTAATAAAATGAAATAAAATAAAGTAGAAATAATGAGAAATAATATTTGTAAGAAGAGGTAATGTTAGTTGTTGGGAAGGAAAAAAAATAAAAATAAAAACATAAATTTTAGATTCAATTTCTATTTATTGGGAAATTTAGATAAAATTTAATATTTGTGTTTAAATTTAACTTAAATTTTATTATTTTGTTATTTACTTATTTACTTATTTACTTATTTTCTTATTTTCTTATTTACTTATTTACTTATTTACTTATTTTCTTATTTTTTATATTTTGGTTTACGGTTTAAATTTTAATGAATAAATTATTTAACGAAAATTTAAATACATTTAATATATTAAGATTTATTGATGGTTTGTAATTTATATGAAGATGAAGGGTAAAAAAGATGGTTTTTATGATTTCTTTATAAATAAAAATTTATATTTTATGCTGTGGGGGTAGGATATCAGATTAAAAACTATTTGGTTGGCAATGAGTATGTGAAATTGGGTTATACTATCATTATTTAGTTTTTGAGTGAGAATAAAACCAAACAATGGCTTTTGGTTGTTACATATGAATTTTTATGAGTAGGAGAAGATCTACGAAATGGCGAAATATTTTCTACAAATTTATTTCTATTTTTTTATGTAACTAGATTAGAAACCACGCATGGATTTATAAGTAATTACCATGTAAAAGTATAGAAACCTAGTCTTGCACACTCGGGTAATTAGACTTGTAGCCTAGAAGGTACAAAAAACATACTCTTTTTAAATCTAAGAATACTAACTAGAAGGTTATAACTTTGGTATGACACGAGATTTCTAAGTGAACCTATGTAAGTCGCTTAGACATATCTTAGACGAAGTTTATGAGGTTCAAAAAGCTTAAACCAAGTGAAAGAATTCGGATTTTGGGGGAGCATAAGGCGGATTTCGACCTACGATCACCTTCCATGCACGGAAATTAAGAACCCATGAGTAACTTCTTCAACCAATAATTGAGTTCTTTGAATCTCTTACATTTAAATCTAAGTATGTAGTTATTCTACAGGTACCGATAGAAGATAGGGAGGACATAAAACTAAGTTAAACAAAGAACCGCGACAATGAAATGAAAACGATATAAATTTGCCACAGCTCTTAAAATATGTTCTATTTTCGGAATAAAAGTATTTTAAGAAGTGAATATCGTTTTGAATGCAAAATCATTGCTCTCTTTATAAATATTTTAATGATATTTATACATTAATGAAAAATTTTCATAAAAGATAAATATTTTAGTTGCAATAGATTTTCAAAAAAATCTTAAGTTCAATAATTTTCGTAATTCAAAACGTCTCCTCCATTTTGAGTCGCCTCCTTTATTTTAATAATTACTAAAATTAAAAAATTATCTATAAAAACGTATGGACTCTGTTAAAAAAAATTATAAAAATTTATAATATCAACACAATCGGATACATTTTTAATTTTCCTAGTATCAGTGTCTTTTAGTTTTATTTTTGTAAAATTTCTGTTGTTTTTAAATATTTTGAATTATTGTTTTTTATGGTGTTCTTGAATGCCAAGATTTGCGAAACGGTTGCAGTATATACAAAATATAAAAAATATATGACTTAAAGCCATGATTTTACATTATATTACATTTCGTTGTTCCGCAATGCATAGCATCTCAAAATGTTATAATGCAAAAATATAATAATATAGGATTTTATAAAATCTTTAACATTACTACATAGAACCATCTCTAAATAAACACGTTAAAGAACAGAAAAGTACATTAGACAGAAAATATAATTGTTGTATTATATTAATGGTTTATTTGCTAGAAAAATCAGATAGCATAATGTTTAGAATGATTTTCATATTTGTATATTAGTCATCAAAATGATAATTATCGCAGAGTATGAGATTGGATACATTTCTACCATAAGGAAAATTGCTCTAACAAGCAAACCCAATATGTAATTCCACTAGTTTTGTAAAAGAATATTCAAACATAGGTGGTAAGTGTAGAAATTTGGCTCTTAAATGAATTAACTCACCAATTCAAATCCTATAACTTTTACTTCTGATAATGGAAAAATTGGATGAAAATAAATTTAGCAACATTACTACAATTCGAAAGATTTTTTTGACTCATTTTCTGATAACGAAACCTGTATGTAGTAGGTTTTATTACATAATTATACTATGATAATGATCATCAACATGCGAAAAAATGAAAAAAAATATTAAAGAAAGTGTTCAATGGAATATGATACTGAAATATAATTCAAAACTTTTCTGTTCTTTTAACATCTTATTTCTAAATTTTTTTTCATATTTTTTTCCGTTGACTTTCTATTTCAATCAGACTTTATTTTAAAGTATCACATCTTTTTAAAATAGTGGCAAGTGTTATATTTGTTTTTATGACATTAACGCAGTTCTAGGTTTAACATAAATGACTGCTACCCCAACACTCCATCGGTAACCCCTGCGATACCTACGTCCCAGACCCTTTCATCTACCAGGTGTGTAGAACCTAAATAATAGGCGAGGCAGTTGCCCGGAGTTCGTTAATGTCCGTTGCATGGAGTTTGATCGAAGGCCGAAGCCCCCCCCTGGGCTCCCCCAAGACTATGCAGCATTCCCACTCACTCTACACTTTCTGAACCTAATAAACTTCTAGCTAAGATATATTTCAGAGACTTACATGGGGTCCACCTAGATAGTACAATGTCATACCAACAGGTATAACCTGCTACTTAGCTTTCGTGGCTTTAGATGGTTTTTTGTTTTATATCTCCCAGGCGCTAAGTCTTCTAACCCGAGTGAGCAAAACTAGGTTTCCATGCTTTTACATGGCAATTACCTACATGTTCAGTTGCGGTCTGCAATCTGGTTACATAAAAAACTACAAATAAATTTGTAGAAAAAGTTTCTCCATTTCTTAGACCTCTCCTCTTCATAAAAACTCCCATGGAACAACCGAAGACGTAGTGTGGTTGTATTCCCACCAAAAATCCAAACAATGATCTTCACACCAGTTTCAGACACTCATTGCCAAGCAAAAAGTTGTTTATGTGGTTATCCTCCCTCCACAATTCTATTTCAATAATATTTTTATTTTTTTATATATTATTGCTATATTTTACAAATCAAATACCTTCTAAATTTCCGAAAAACCACTTTCCCGCCAAAAAAACGTATAAATACATTTCATTTATTTCATATTATCCTCATTTTAATTAGCACGCAAAAAATTTCTGCGTTACTTTACAATTGGTTAATAGTAAAGAAAAATAAAGGGTAGGGGGAATAGAGGGGAAAGATACATTTTGAAATACGGGAATAATGTATATTTGAACTTTTGGCAAAAATATCTTATTTAAGGTTAACAAAAGTTTCGAATGTTTAAAATATAAACAAAAAAACCATTTAACCAGAATTTATGTGTAATTAAATTTAATTTTATAGTTATTTACATATTTCGGCGTCTTGTACTTCTCGGTGCTCAGAAATTTGATTTATTCAACCTTATATATTTAATTTGATACTGAAAAAAACATGAAACAAAGTGAAATGAAAAATCACTTGCTATATCGACACTATTAAATATTTTTTAAGATTTAAATTTGTTATTAAATTTTTTTTTCATAATTTTATTAATCGACATGAATATCAATTATGAATTTAAATTTTAATCTAAATGAAATTTGAGTTAAGCCTGAATGTAAAATACTATGGAAATAAATATTTAATTTGATTTAGTTGCTATTATATGCGAATAGCTTGTATCAATACTTAAAAACAATGTAATGAGGATGCTTCGTAGTTCTAAACATAAAAAACGATGCTTCAGTTTTTCGAATCCAAAATTTATTTAAATTTCAAAAATAATAGAAGCAGATAGCATGATTTCAACGAATGATCTAAAATTCGAAATTTGCAGACTTAAACATCGATATGCAGATTCGACGCGCAGAATTCTACACTTAATTATTCATTATCGAGATAGATACTGTGAACTTACAACTGATTTACAAAAGAAATATTATCCAAAGGAAGCTACAAAGCAATAATATACATTTCTAAAGCGTTAAATCACCATTAATTTGTCTTCGACTTGATATGTAACGGAAAAATAAAATATAGTATAAAAAACCATTTTCAAAGAAAAATGCATTTAGTAAGCTAATTTGAAATTTATAATTGAATTTAACTATAAAACTCTTATTAGAAACAATAAAAATGTTTAGAATCTAAAAATGTAGACCGAACTTTATAGATTGAATCATTTTGATCTTATAACATTGTAAAACATATTCTGCAATTTTTTAAAGATTCTTAAGATCTGTTTAAAACATAAATATTTGTTAATTGTTGCTTAAAAGCTCCCGGTTCTTTTACAATATCATTAGATACAATTTGTCAAATATAGTGAAAGAAAACATTTTTAAATAGATTCTGCGAATTAATTCAAACACAGTTCAATTATTTCAGTATTATAAATAGGATTTTACTAGAACGAGATAGCCAGCTACTAATGATAATACTATAAAAAAACTGCTACTCACCGTAATGCAATAGGCCGTTACAGATATATTATAATAATAGAAGACAGAAGAGTAAATTTAACATGAAGATAATTCGAAACTTACTGATTACACTTATAACACGTAAATAGAGAAATTTTCACACGAGAATGAATGTAAGAAATTTATTTAAACAATCAACAACATGCAAGAGTCTTGACAAAATATCATATAGAGGTACTTGACTTGAGACTGGCAACTTCTCAAGTTTGATGAGGCAATGAGTACGTGTAAATAAAGAACAAAATACGTTTATCCCAAAGATACAAAGAGCCCTAAATTTTCTTTGTACTGAAATGAAGGAGGCTTACATGATGTGGAGTTTCGAAGTGACAATATGATTCTGCATCTAGAGATCTGTGTAAAAGTAAAGAAAACATAACACAGAAGGAAAAAAATCCCAGAGTAAATAGTATCAATAGAACGCATCTCGCATTAAAAAAACTTCTTAAAAGTAAAATATATGTTGGAAGAAACGTAACCAAGAAAAGATTAGAAGAAAAACTTGCGAAAACACGTAACAAATAAAAAATAAAAACTTATTTAAAGTTATATAATACAAGAAAAAATGAGCATGTGTGCACTTTTCCTTTTAAGTTGGCTAAAAAAAGAGAAATTAAGCTTCAGATGAAGCTGTGTTATGTATCCTTAAAAAAGAAATGTTTATATGGGGACAGAAGGTATGTGGTAATAGAGAAAAGAGCAAGTAATATGTTATTGAACTGCGAAATTTGATTTAGGAGAAGACTTAGTTCTTACCAATCAGACGAACAAAATATAAAGGTAATTTGCATTTAGGTATATTTTTAAATTCTTACGACGCAAGTCTTTAAAATTAATCACGATACCGAATTAAGAAATTTTTAAATCAGAAATGTGTTTTAAAATCACAATAAAAACCAAAATAAGAACTTATGATATATTTCATGATAATCTAACAGATAGCCATATCTTTGTCAAAAAGCTCTATAAGACATGCATTCAAGTTGAATTTTTTGAAGATTCATCTTGATTATATCAAAAGCAAATCCTAAGAAAGCATGACAAATTAGATGAAGCATTAGGTTGGATGTCTAGGTGTCGTGTTAAAATTGTTGTTTTTGTTATAACCCGCGACGGTATAGTGATATATACAATAAGAATTACATCAGAAGACTACAAATACATAGCAATGCAATGTAAGGACAAAATTTTGCATGGAATATAAATGAAGACATTTAAAATAATTAATTTTAATAGGTAAAGAGAATTTGAATGGAAACTAAATTCTATGAGAAATGGGATACAGTGTCCTTGCGTGTGGGGAAAAGAGCCAAGATGCATTAGGGACCAACCAGATTTAAAGCAATAAACCAAAGAAGAAATACATCATAACATGTAAAAACCGAAAGCTCAAATTGTAATTTTAGAGAGAGTCACCACAGTGAAGAAGTCCACAATTAACTCTGAATAAAATGCCATATAAAAGCAAAGAAGCAAATAGGTAAAACATGAAAAGTATCTAAAAGTGAAATTAAATTTTCCAGATTTTCCATATATAAAACATTTTTATGGCTAAGACCAATAAAATTTAGTAAATAATTATACGTCGGGTATGTAATAATTTCAAATGGAATTTATAAAACATATTGTTTAAGGTTATAATCATTTTATGATTTATCTTTGATTAACAGATAAAAAATGCATTTTTGTTTACAAAAATACTATCCTTATGTTTTTCTCTTCTCTTCTTTAACATTTAGAATCCATCATGTTAAGATTTGAATCTTCGAAAAAACTGTTAGATTTTTTTTTAAGTTTTAATTAAAATTTAGCAATTTTAGATTTTACTGCAAACGAACAATTGAATAGTAAGACAAATTATATTTAGATTAATAAAAGATCAATAAAAAAAATATAAAATATATCTACTAAAATTGGAATATTATAAAAATTTTCATTTTTGACTAAAAATCTTGGAAATATTTAAAAAAACATTCAAAGAAATCCGTAAATTATATTTTCTACTTAAATTTAAATAGATTTAGTTTAAATATATTTTCCAAACGAAAATCAAAAGATTATTTGAACTCGGTTTCTAAGTTAAAACATTAATTTATAGAAATCATGAAAATATAAATATATTTAAAATATTTAAATATAAAAAAGCCATGAAAACTATTTTTTTGTTTTTTTCTTTGCTCAGATTCAATCATAAATTATATGTTTCATTTATGGATAAAAATTTGAAGAATGCTATTTATTTTAATAAAAACGAATATGTAGAGACTATCGTAGGTATTTTTAACATTAATAATAATTTTTTTAGTGTTTATGATAAAAGTAACGAAAAACGACACATATTCATAGATCAAAATTTATGTTTTAAAGAAATCAAATATAAAAATTTAAATATTTTTAGGTTTAAAATTCCGGTGTATTTAGAAAGTAATTATGAGGCTTTAAGCAACCATTTTAATTCGGAGAAACTCAAACAACTTTTTTACTTAGGAAAAATATTAAGTTTTAATAATTTATACATTTTTAGATTGTTTTTGTCAATAAAACCTTATATAAAATTGATTTTTGCAAAAACTTTTATAGATATTTTAAAATTGTTAGACCATTTTTTAATCTAAGATGCTATTCAAATATCTTTTTCTATTTGAATCTTTTAAGAATCTTTTATATTATCAGATACACGTACCGAATCAATTTAATTTTCAAAAAGAATCTGGTTGTAAATAATATTACAAATCATCTTCTCATTTTTTTAACCTTTTTATTATCCATAGCTGTTATAAACAATATAATTACGGAAAACAGTAATGATTCTAACATCGTAAACAAGTTTGTATGAGAAAATTCAAATGTATATATTGGCAATGATAGCTTACTCTTGATGGAACCTGTTGGGATTTAATTCTAAAAAACGCTAGAAATATAACATTCATAAGTTTTTTAAGATTCAATATATTTTTCGTAGAAAGGAAAAGATAACAATATTGGCTGAAAAATAGATTCACAAAGGTCCGGCCTATTTAATAATTTAAAAGATATGTTTATATTAGAAGTATTGGTTTTAGAGGAAAGAGGTATTTATAAGGTTATTTCATATATAATAGATGGCAAAGGAATAGATAAGATTCGAATACTATAGATTTTCGGCACAATAATAACAAAAATTAATATATTTTTATTGTTGAAATTTAAAAACATGCATAATAGGACAATTATTTTATCAGAATTAGGAGTAAATATATTGATTTTTTAAAAAAAGTTATAGATACATCTAAAATATTTTGTTTATTCCAGATCTAAAACTACACAGAATAATATTAGAAAAATCACAAATTTAAAAAAATTAAATACGATTATTTGTAGTGATTCCTTCCTTTAAAAGAAAAATTTGCATGCTTGAAATATTATAACTTCATATTTAAACTTACGGAGCTAGAGCTTACAAATAGTTTTCTTTAGAGTGAAGATTTTAACACAATATTATTGTTTCGAAACCTAGAGAAATTGAACCTATGGGAATCATATTTAAACTTTGCATATAAATATAGGTTCAGAGCTTCAAATTTTAACCGATTACAGTACATATATAGTCGGCATTCCCTTTGAAGATATAATCCTTAAGCTATTAAATAGCACTATGAATGTTAAAGAATTATATGTATCAAGAGCTCATCGAGAAAGTTTTTATTTTCGACATATGTTTTATAGAAATTCAAATTTTACTCTTAAAAGTTTGAAAGTAGGACAAAACAAAATATTGCCTCGGGAGTTAAAACAAATATTCGAATAAGCATCTATATGTGAATTCAACTTGATATAAACAAACTTGAATGATTCGGACTTAAATGTATTCGTAAACTCTAATTTGAGGAAAAACAAAAAAATATTAGTATTAGGCAGAAATAATTAACAGAAACCGGGTGTTACTTTTATATATTTTAAAAGTATGGAAAATATAGATATTTCTTTTTGCAATATCAAATATCTTGATTTTCCAAAGACAGAATATTTTCCTCTAAATTTAACGAAATTGTATTTACGTAGCAATTTAGTAAGAAAAACAAATTTGAGTATATTAAGTCGGTTTGAAATGATGAAAATTTTCGATTTATCTTTAAATGAAATAAAAGGTGGCAGTCTTTCAATATTGGAAAACACCCCATTAGTTTCTACTCTAGAAACTTTATAAACATTGGAAACGAGTTTAATTTTATAGACATTAATTCTCAAAACATTTTTTTCTTTGATAAATCTCAATATATGAAATGTAAGAATTATAAGAAACACTTTTCTTGATAAGACAATTTTCCTATTTCGCTACCTACAAGTATAAAATTAAGAATTCTAATACAAAAAATAACGAAAGATACAGTGATTGTCAAATCTGTAGAAGGGCATAAAGATAATGAAGATAACTGTACATTTCTATAAAAACATGTTAACTTTAAATCTGCTTGATGATATTCTTGGTTTCCCCAAATTATTTAAAGATATAAAATTTGGCAAATAAATTTAGTTACTCTTTTCTTGGTTTTTAACAAAAAGAATTTAATACGAAATTTAAAAAAATTTAATTTTATTATGTCAATATAATTTTTAGCGAATGTTTATTGCTTCGATTTTCTGTTTTAAAAGTAAATTTGAAAAACATATTTGTATAAAAATTTTTTACTGTCATCAATTGATTAACGCACATTCCAACCAATAATACTTTTTAAATTTTTTATTTATAGTAATTGAATAGAACATTTCAAAAAATTAAATCAAAAATAAATGTGATGCAAAACAAGGAATATAGTTTTAAGTTAGAATTCTATACCTAATAATTTTTTAAAAAGGCGGAAAAAAGGATAAATATATTAATGCTAACACCATCTCAATAGCCCCCATCTTTTTCTTATAATACAATTATATATCAACATATATCTTTTTTGTAACATATCCTGAAAACTCGAATAGTGTCAAAAAATAAGACCAAAAATAGGAAATTTTGTAAATTATTCTGTTTAAAAAAATCCAGATTTTTTGCAAAAAATAAAAATCTAAACAGAAAAAACAAAGCAATGATAGGTACAAAAGAAAAAGAATTTACTATTCTATTATTGATAAGTAGAATAAATAAATAATTAGCCTACTTTTTCTAATTGTGGAATTTCTTTTGTGGTTGTATTTGTAACAAACAATCATTCATAATTTGCCTTAACATCGAAATTATCACATGTTATCAATTGTAAAGTGGTCTTTATAGATATTATATATTAAATTCAATATATAGTCTTTTAACACGTTCCCAAATTAATAATGAGGAAAAATATTTTTTTAAAAAATCCAACATATGTTTATTTTTTTGAATAAAACATAGTTTTTTGAACAAAAATTATATATTAGTAGATTTTAATATAAAATACGACACAATAACACATTCATAAACTAAAAAATGCCATTTCCTAGCATCTATTTATAGAAAAAGAAGATAAACTATTGATTATTTCGAAGTATAGACTCGTTTATATAATCTTTTTAATATAAATAAATCCATTAGCAACCTCCAATGTTAAATAGAACAGAAAATATACGAATTTGAAAATCTATGAACTATTCTAGCAAATATTTCTGAAAAGATTTAAATTCAAATACAAGCGATTCATAATTAACTTTTCAATAAAACTTAACATGCTAGAAATAAGATCATCATCAGAAATCGCTCTTAAATAAACGCAAGAAAATAATAAATAAGACAAAATTGCATGCAAACGCATCTTTAAGATTGTTGCTTTATACAGAAGAAGCACTTCCAGAAAAGTAGGTTAAAAAAGCTGCATAGAATCAAAATGGACTAAAAAAAATTGTTTTAGATTGCAGTTTATCTGTTAATTTTGATTTACGCACGAAGTTAATTGTTAAAGTATTAAAGCTCGAACTTCTATAAGAAACTTATAGATTTAGAAGCTAGAAAAAAAACAATATTTTAAAAGCTTATTGGTATATATCTATACACATCTAATGACTTCTTTAGAAGGATACAATCCTATACATAAAATTCATTGGGCTAATCAAAACCAGATGAGGTACCCCAATTTTTAAAATTTGAAGTGTGAAGCCAAATTTATTACATAACTATAATGATGTCCAATACAGGAGACTTATATAAAAGAATAAGAATAACAACAATTCAATAAAAATATCGATTTACAATTTGCATTTTTTTTTGATTTAGATTATATAAATGCATTATATGTATTAATTTAAAGCTAAAAAAGCTTGATTTTACCGAATATAACCGTAACATCATAGAAAATACCACATATAAGACTCATATAATAATAAAAAATTTAATTGTTTGGTAGTGCAAGTTTTATTATCCCAAACTATGTTTTTATGCTAAAAAACAGCAACCTATTAATGTAAATATTTTTTATTTTGATAAATTTATCGACAATCAATTTTAAATCGATTTTCCCCGGCAAAACATTCTGAAATATAAATCTAAAGGTGAAAATATCCGTAACATTTATGTCTATAAAAGATAAAGTCAATTAATGTGACAACTTCTTTATTATTTGTTCTTATATGCATACCTTTCCATTCCTTTTTACCACCTAGTGTCGAGAATAATCGAATAGAAACTTTTATCGTTTGTTTTAATCGATAAAATCGAATTATAGGAAGTGCTTATAGATACAAAAAAGTATTATCCCACAAAAATAACAATAAGATTTTCCAACTAATTCTACTTTCTAGTTGCTAACTGAATAGTCTTTAATGTGGTTATTCTTTCTCAACTCAATAATTTTTATAATGGATTCTATTCTGCATGGTGTAGATTTAAAAATTTTAGTAGAACTAAAAACCAAGTTATAGATAGGTTTAGCAATAAAAACACCATATTGATTGGAGATTGTAGTAAAATTTTGATAAAGAATCTATTCAGCTAAATTAGAAAATTAAAAAATCTTTCTTAATAATGTTGTAACCATTTTATTTTAATACATGTATTCCAAACATATTTCATTATATGCTTCCCAAATTATCAATAAATCGATAAATTCGGAAGCATAGAATTTTTTATTAGCTTATATTGCAATACAAACAATATGATTCGGTAATATAGAAAAATTTATACGAAGATGGAAGAATTTTCCCTTGATAGAATTCAAACCAACTAAAAATTACAATATAAGATGTTTAAAATATGTAAAATAGCATTTTTTTGGTAGTTGGGCTTTTTAAAATTACAAATGCACATGTTCTAAACTAAGAAAATAGAAAAAGTATATACCTATTCATTTTTAATAATTGAGTATGTCTATAAAATGGCTTATATTGCAAATTCTTATTTATATGCATCATATCACAGTATTTTTATAAACTTGTTTCTTACCATAAATTATTTCGTAATGGTTTTATTTATTTAAAAAAGACTAAAATAAACGAAAAATTTGTAAGTCATGCGTTATTTAGTTTGAATTTTATTAGAAAATTGGTAATTGAGAATATAAAATCTTCTGAAATATATAATTTTTCAAGTCTATTTTTAACTTCAAAACGCTACATGCAATCTGCAAATTTAAGCAGACATTTTTCTTGCCTTATTAATGAAAAATCTCAAATTTAAAGGTTTTTTCAGAACATAATATATTCTATTTGAACATAGACGAAAAGAATATATTTAAAAACTTTATCAAAACAAATACAAGCTTTTATGTTTCACTAACCTAAAAAAACTCTTGATTTTTTCTTACTTCAAAAATATTTTGTGGATAAATACCCAGTAAAAATAACCAAAATCTCTATGATATTTATTTTAATGCAACAAACAACATCTATCATGGCGAAATTTATACTTAATATTATGTTTTTTTCTGATGGAGGGAGGATTAAACCATTAAAAACCAACAGTGGAGCAATTGGTGTCTAGAATGATTTGAAAACCATTGTTGAGCTTTCGATAGGATATAAACACGCTTAATATATAGACCAATCCCTTATATTTTTGAGTTATGCCTATTAAAAGAAACAAATTGAAATTTTTTTTGTCATTCTTGACACCGAGAGGTAAAAGAAGACAGGTATAAGTAAGTGTCTTCTTTCAAACAGTTCACTTATTTAAAAATTATAAATCTTTTTTTAATTATATGTAATTTTAAGAGAAAACACATAAAAAACATTTGCTGGCTACGATTGATCAACTTATGTTAAACTCGTCCGAGTTATGTCAAAATAAAAGCATACAGCATTCTAAGTCTTTATATAGAAATTTCTAGAAAGTAAAATAATCATATAATGAAAAAAACTTTCTGAGAATCATGTCTGCAATTTCATATAACTAGATCGTAATTCATTGCTAATTTTCCGGTTTGATCTATGCTAAAGCCAGGGAATTTTGTCTTGTAAACAGTAAGAGAATTTAGCGCCCGGAGGACATGAAAAACGTAGTTTATTATATATAGGCATACAAAAAGAGCAAGTTAAAATTGTTGATATGGTAAACTCCGTCCACGTTGAACATATATAAGTCACTTAGATATATCATGCTCTTTACGTCGAATCGGCTCATGTGATAAAAAATTAGTAGAAGAGCCATTAGCCTATGATCAGCTTTTAGCTGGAGTTCGACATTCTATTGAACTTATGGGAAATCTTTTACCTTCAAAACCCAATGATCAAATAAAATTTTTATTCCTAATACAAAATCACTTATTTATCTTGCTTTTCCATTAGAATTAATCTCGTTTTTGCAAAGTACTCTACATGAAGCATAAAATTGCGTAAAGGTAGGTAAATAAACAAAAATATACCTCTCTTTTGACATGTAATATTGTTTAAAATTAATTACTCTTATATATTGAATTTCATAAGTGGAAGAAGGAATAATCACATAAAACACTTTCAGCTTAGCAATGAGTGGTCGAAACTGATGATAAGAAAATTTTTTGTATTAATTGTGGGAATAAAACCCACACTACATTTTCTGTTTTCTTGGGAGTTGTTATGAGGAGGAGAGATCTAAGAAATGGCGAAACTTTTCTGAAAATTTATTTGTAGTTTTTTATACACTCGATTGCAGACCGCAGCTGAGCATCTAGGCATTTGCCATGTAAAAGCATAAAAACTAGCTTTGTTCACTCGAGTTAGAAGACTAAGCACCTGGGAGATATAAAAAAACTGACCATTATAATACAGGAGAGCCAAGTAGCAGGTTATATTTGTTGGTAGGACATTGCACTGTCTAGGTGGACCCCATGTAAGTCTCTGAAATATATCTTAGCTAGAAGTTTATTGGGTCCAGAAAGGGTAGAGTAAGTGAGAATGCTGACTAGTCTTGGGTGAGCCTAGGAAGGCCTTAGGCTTTCTATTACACTCTATGCAACGGACATTAAAGAACACCGGGATACTGCCTCGCCTAGTAATTCGGTTCTACACATCAAGTAGATGTAAAGCTCTGGATGTAGGTATCGAAGGGGGTATTCGTGGAGCGGGAGGTAGTAATTAATTTAATAAATTGAGAACTGCGCTGATGTCATGAAAACAGATATAAACTTGCAACTATTTTAAGAAGATGTGATACTTTTAAATAAAGATTATTTATTTTTTATATTAAATTTCTCTTTATCTATGCTTAAATACAAATACAAACCCTTTTATTTTTTTGACAGAAGCTTTCGATAAATTCATAATCACGTAAAACATAATAATATCAGAAATCTTGATTATCCAGTTTCAGATACTCATGGTTTCTGCAAGGTATCGTCTTAAGGTAAAAACCATTCATCATTAATATCTTTGATATGATCTTGGCCAGAATGTTTTTTGTTATATAAATTTAATCAAAGTGATTTTTAAATTGTTTATTTATGCAACTATTCAATCATAATTAATAAAATATTATTTTTAAAACATATTCAATAGTTTAGACATAGTTCAAACCAAATCAACATAGATATCACAAAGCGTAGGTTATATTTTAGCACATACAAAACTCTAGTTTATTTAAAAAAATTATTAATTTTGTAATTCGAGACCTTCAAAGTTCTATTATGAATCATTTAAATTACATGTTATTTATGCTATTTCATATTCATAGATGCTTATTTCTAGTAACTTGTTTGTTAGATCCATATGAAAAAAAAACGCTCTTCGAAAGAATATTACTGTTTAGACGGTAATTAATACAAACATGTTCTTACAAAAATTTCAAAAAAAGCATATGAATTCTTTTTTTAGAAAATTTTAGAGTGAATACCGAAATATTTTACTTCGCAAATATCTAGGTATACATAATTAATTAAAATTTCAAGAATATTAAATTGTATTCACATAGGAAAAACACTCACAATTATTTTTTTCTTTTTTTATTCAAATAGGCTACTTAAAATCAAAGCATGTATCTTGCAAATATTTAATTTTATTATAATAGTATTTAGTCAACGTATGAAATATTTTGTTTCCACAGACTAAAAAATGAAAAAGAATTATATCCTAAATCCACTAGTTCCATTATGAATTTAAATAGACCATCTAAGTTATGTCTAGATTAAACATTTTGATTTAAAAAAACAGACATTTACTATTTTATTATCTATGTAAATTTATTATAAAATCAAATTTTTTAAGGGCTCAGGAAAACGCCTTGCAGAACAAATTATATTAACTCGTTTAAATAACCTTTCATTTATTTGAAATTATGTGTAAAAATTTTAATTTCAATCATATGTTAATAAAACCGTGCTAGTCAAAAAATAGGGTTGTAATTGCTGTTTAACTCGCTCCTTCTTCTAAAATGAAAATACATTAAGGAATTCGTTTCGCTATCTTATTGTGGCAGTCTGTTTATCTTTGAGACGAACTAACAGTCGTCCTAACAAACCTTCTAAATTCAGAGATTTAGACTCTAGAAACCAAGATCGCACCTGTCTCCTCGTAAATTATCTATATATTCTTACTATTGAAAATGTGATTTTTCGATTTTTGCAAGTTTTAAATCGGTTTTTCTATTGCATATTCCTAAAGGTTTATTTTTTGACACCGTTCTGAATCGATAAAAATACTAATAAACGTACTAAATACGTTTTAATACAATATAAAACATGAAATTAGGCACACAAAAATATTTTTTTAGATTGCTAACAATTTCGAATTCAGATAATTTGTTTTATAACGTATAAGATTATTAATCTTACACCTCATTCTCGTATTATAACCCTGCAGGAGCCCTGGCGGACCCTAGAAATACCACCCACCGGTCCTTTTTCAGCAGGATAATTTATTTTTTCGAATTATGTAACAAGGTGGTGCTAAAAAGGTGGTGCTCCACCCTACGCTCAACCTCAAACCCGAGCCATGTCTTTTATAGTCGCATCTTACGACAAGCCGACAAAATCCAAGCCAATTCTGCTTCTAGCATGGTGCGGAAAAAATTATTGATTTTACTAAACATAAAACAAAAGAGCTTATTGGTAATTGTATATATTTGAATTAAAATAATAAGTAAGTTTACTTTTGAAACATAAAGAATTCAGCCGCTGTCTTTGGTGCGATAATATTATAATTTATTTGCAATATCTATATTTTTCTAAACTTCGATTTTTACTAATTTACCAAACTTTTGCCTTTTGCTTATTTTATAAGAAATAGATACATAAGTAGTGAGAATTTTTGCATCTAACTCCACTTATATAAATTCCAAGGCATTTATCGTTTTAAAATCAAGATTGGTACCTATAAAAACAGTCGAATAGACCATTCTTGCCGTAAAAAATATCCACCAGTTCTTACCCTTTCTAATTCGATAAGTTTTTTTATTTATTTTCTTATAATTATAGTTGGTATGATGTCCCAAAAAATTAAATAGTTAAAAGTTTTTCTTGGTCATTCAAAAAGTTATTTCATGTAAATCGTATCGCTCTAAAAGCCATGTGGTCGAAAAATATAAAATAAATGCGTTTGATAGGTGCAATCACATAAGTGGCAATACTTTTATTGAAAATCATTTGTGTTTAACTTATAAACTCAAATTTACTTTTGGAATACTTTTATAATACCTAACAAAAATACTTTGAAAACTTAATATATATCAAAGCACAATATAACTATATTTCAAACTAGAAAAATAACCAGAGTCAAACTCAAAAGTTCCATAGTTTATGCAATCCTCTAACTATGCAACCATATTGCTCAGAAATACATTGTGCAATTCCTAATACTTTTTATTTATTCCTCTTCTAAAAATATTTCTATTGCAGTTTTTTTGCAGTTTTATGTATACAATAAGTCCTGACAGTGAGGGATGGCAGAAAAAACTTATACTTTAGAGTTATTGTTTTATGAAGTACCTACTTAAACGTTATTCACAATACAAATTGTATCAATTTAAATATAGTAATTATTCTTAAAAAAGTGGATTAAATTATTCGAAAGTAACAAATATGCCTTCTTTATGATCGAAAAAGAAAATCTAAATTTATCCCATACATCTATTTAACATCTAAAAAAGTAGAAAATAATAGAATATTTACATAAAGATTATGTTAAAAAAATATAAACGAAAAATGTAGATACTGGAGCTTTTGTGAGTTAAAAATTTCTACATACCGATTGTTTTAGAACATAAAAGTTATAAAGAAATAAGGAAATAGCACATATACTACTTATCATAAAGTATAAATAAAAAGTATTTCGGAAATTATAATGTGCACTCATTTGCATTACAACATAATTGATGCATGAAACATAATCAACAAAAATAAATATCCCAAAATCTCCAAATATAACATTATATTTAGACCCGTACGTCATATTTAACCTAAGAAATTATTTATTGCTGGATTTGAAATGGAACCGAATTAAAAAAACATTTTTGTTTCGTTTCTTATAATCTTTACAAATGATTGTACTAGTTTTTTTTACATTTATAGTTGCTTAATATATTCTAAATATACGCTTAGTATAGTGCAAATTTCAATAGTTCTGTAGAAGATTTGTAATAATATATATAACATAGAAGAATTTTGATTCAATTTTTCTAAATATGCCGCAATAGTTACTAAATCAAAAGTACATAAGTATAAATTCTGAACTGAAAACATTTGCGTCATGGAAAATCTGAAACTTACAATTATCATATATCCACAACAACAGTGCTCAATGAGAATAATGTATTTATTGTACATGGTATAAATTTTAAATCTATTTTGTTTAACCAAAACGAAATTTCTAAACTTTTTCGTGACCTTTAAAAAATGAACTTTTGTATATCTTTTAGATGAAAGTTGTGGTTCCCTATTAAATTGTATGCGAAACATCTTTTCTTACATATACATCTGAGAACTAAACTTTTATATAAAACCCGTAATCATCATGCAAATTTTATTTTATTTCATAGTTTAATTAATTTCTGCTAGATGAATTATAAAATTTAAGGGTTCATATTACCATATCTATAACAAAATTAAACAAAAAGAATAGGAGCCGAGCAATTTTTTTGACAGT
The DNA here is from genome assembly GCA_022605425.2 of Hamiltosporidium tvaerminnensis. Lineage (NCBI taxonomy): Eukaryota > Fungi > Microsporidia > Dubosqiidae > Hamiltosporidium > Hamiltosporidium tvaerminnensis. The sequence continues at coordinate 453,149 of JAKIMF020000011.1, read as the reverse complement.
TTTGTTATTTAATAAAGTAGAATCAGTGGAAATAATTTACCTGTACATGTTAATAACGAAATCATTATATCAAATACTATTTTGATTAAGAATTCTGTTATAATTATACCCTCGTTATAAACAGAAATACAAAAAATTCATTAAATTTGTAAATACTTTTAATGTTAACTCGTTTTAAAATATATATCCAATAAAACATTTGCTTGCTCTTTTAAATTTCCTTGCAAGTCTTATCGAGGTCTTTTCGCACAAAACAAATTTAGATAATTTTTCTTTTTTAGACATTTTAATAAAAACTAAAAAAATTATGATAAAAAAATGTTTTGGGCTAAGAAATCAGTGATAGAAAGCCATATTCTATCACATTTTGCATATAAAATAAATAGTAAAAAAAACCTCTTAAATTGGATAAAAAAGGACTTGAAGTAGCAAAACCAATTCATCGCTCAATGAATAAATTATTAAAAAAACCAGCAAATTTTTGCTCTACTTCGGCTTTCGTAAACGTGACTAAGCTAAAGAATTTTCTACAAACACCTTTCTTTGTGTAACGAATCCTTGAATCGATAATCTGCGCTATATTGATAACAACAAGATTACCCTGTTTGATGCTTTAAAAAGTTGTATACCGTACATAAATCTTCTATTTCTTTAAGAGATATCAACCTGCCCAAATTTCAAACTCGTTTAGTGTATAATTCCGTTTCGAACTCACGCCGTTGCACTAAGAATGGTTCAACTTTGTGCCGCTTCTTAAGTTTGTATCAGGTACTTCTGAGATAACTTACTTAAATTTTGTATATATGAATTTCGATGGCGTACTGAAAAAAATATGTTAGGAGCACATTTAAAGGCAAGGTTTTGCTAAAAGACTAGCCACTCGGACTTTCTAATTTTAAGAAAATAAAGCAATCCTAAGGTCTAGAGTGTAATTTTGAATTAGATTTACAAAATCGAATTACTTTTTTTTAAAACATGTAAATTTTGCAGATATGGTTTCTCTTTAGCTTTTACATACAAATCATTTAGCTCTAGAATTATTTGTTTGATAAATATTAAAAGAAGTCATGCATTTTCTGAAATTTGTGTAAAAGACCAGTTTTTTTATAGCTTTTTTGTATCTAATGCATTAACAAAACGCAGATGCATAAAACATTCAAACATAAATATAGTGTTTTACAGATTTTTTTGAACATGTTCCATTTTTAATCGTCTCACACTTTTGGATTTGAACCAGAAAAAATGCAAACTTCTAAGGAAGACCCCCTAGCGATTCTAAACCCTATAATTTTATCTGGCTTTTAATTTCATAAACGAATGATTAAAGATTATATCTTGGATTCTAGTATTTCGACTTAATATAATAGTAAGCGTTCGTATATTTGCTAAAAATATTCATAAATAGCGCAAATTTTGGTGGAGGGAGGATTAGTACACAAAGAACTTTTTGCTGCCAATTAGTGTGTGAAACTGGTGTTTGGTCATTGTTTGGATTTTTAACGGGAACAAAACCATACTAGGTTCTCGATTATCTATGAGATTTGTATAAGGAAAAGGTCTATGAAATGGCGAAACTTTTTCCAAAAATTTATTTTTAGTTTTTTATGTAACCAGATTGCAGACCGCAGCTAAACTTGTAGGTAATGGCCAATGTAAAAGCATGAAAGCCTAGCCTTGCTCACTCGGGTTAGAAGACTACGCACCTGGGAGATTTAAAAATAAAAACCATTTATAGCCGAAAGAGCTAAAATAGCGGGTTATACCTGTTCGTATGACATTGCACTGCCTAGGTAGACCCCGTGTAAATCTCTGAAATATATTCTAGATAGAGGTTTATATGGTTAAGAAAGTGTAGAGTGAGTGGGAATGCTGCATAGTCTTGGGGGAGCTCAGGGGGGGCCTTCGATCACACTCCATGCAACGGACATTAACGAACTCCTGGCAACTGCCTAGCCCAATAATTAGGTGCTACACACCTGGTAGGTGAAAGGCTTTGGGACGTAGGTATCGCAGGGGTTACTGATGGAGTTTTGGGGTAGCAGTTATTTATGTTAAACCTAGAACTGCGTTAATGGCATGAAAACACATATAAGACTTGCCACTATTCTAAAAAAGATGGGAAATATTCAAATATAAGATTAATAGCGCAAGTTTTAGTTTCCTATAGAATTTACAAAAATGTTTTTTTAGCTTATTGCAGATAATGCCTCGATCTTTAGTTTTTTGAATGTGTAGTAAGACAGGTTAGTGCAATATAGATTTCAAGCCGTTTTAATTTCGCATTTCGTTTCGGATTTGACTTTTATATTTGGCGTGTTACATTATATTTCAAATAAAATTACAATAATAAAATATTATAGTAGTAAAATGACTATTTTCATACGACACTTTTTATACTTCCTGCCCAAAAGTATAATTTAAGTGTATATCAGTTAGCATGCAATAACCTTTTTAATATCCAAATTGTTCCTTTAAAATAAAGGAGAAACGTTCGATCTGCCATAAACCAGACATTAGAAAAAAGTACTTGAAATAAAAAGTTACAAATGATACTTACTACTTAATACATGATTTTAGGATTATCTTATAAGTTTTTTCTAAAAAAATAAAATTCGGCTTCTAGAAGCCTATTTTGAATCTATTATTACAATATATCGTTTGCACTTGCATTTTTTTGTACAAAAATGTATTACTAGTATAAAATTTTCCTTGACTCGTAAGATGATAGGTTTTGTGCCTTTTTCATATGAAATATCTTATAAGCTGATCCGAATCAATTTAAATAAAATATTCTTTAATAGACTAGCAACTATAAAATTGATTAGTGCAACTTTAATTAGAATGTCAATATAATAATATTTGGTTTCATATTTTGTTTCTAAACTTTAATTTTTTCTATTTAATTTAAAAGCGCATATGAAATTTCCTAAAAATCAAAGTTACTTATCCCTTTGCAAAATAACATTCGAGTTAAAAGTTCGGTAACGATTCTCTTAAGAAAATGATGAAATACTTTGACCAAAAAGAAAAGTCTCTACAAAAGCAGAGAACAATCAAACATTTTCAGCAAAATCTCTTTCGTAAAACCGATCGACAAATACAAGACAATTGGGTGTATATGAAATATGCATATTGTAACAAAGGATTATTTCTCCTTTATACCAGTTCATCTAATACACAAAGAAAGGTTATTAAATACATAGAGTGTTGTTTTCTACAATGACATACTTTTGGACAAAAATAAACATAGAAATTTAACTTTATCAGCCAGTTTCTAACCAAACTCAGTTCTTGCAATTATTTGCGTAAAAATTCAAACGAGTATGCTATTAGCACATCGATGAATTCGTTTGAAGCTCTGTAATATACGTGAGGAATAAATTCTGTTGAAATCTACAAAAAATATAAAAAAGAACAAATCCATAATTAATTACCTAAAGATCTTTTTATATTTTAATTCAGGATTTAACAAGGGAAAAATAATTTCATTTTAAATTATTTCTCAGCGAATGTATTAGAATACATGTAAAAAAACATTGATTTTTTTTTGATAGAATGAAAACCAGATCTCATTTAGGAAGTTACCTTTTAGTTTGTATAAGAAATGAATCGAGATAATACCTAAACGTTTTGTATAAACATTGTTTGCAAAATTTCATTGTAACTAGATTACCTTTTGAGGCAACCATTGGTAATTAATTTACTGTAAAAGTATGTATATAGCGCCTCTCTCGTCTTGATGGAAGGCCTAAGCTTTGGTAACATTAAGAAAAACACATTTTTAAACCCCGAAGATGCCCAATAAAGGCTGAATCTGTTATTATGCCACTTTAAGTCATATTAGACCCCATGTAAGTTGTTTAGATATACCTAATCTAAGTTCTATTTTACTTAATGCTTAGAAAGAATATGTGTGAATACTTTGATATAAAAGGGATAAGGGATGGCTTAGATCAAGAATTATATTAAAGTCATTGTCAGCAACAAACAATAGGGAATTGAATTACTGAACCATTAAATGTTCGAAAAATATCAATAGAAAAATATAAAACCAAGCATTTAAAGGATAAATTCGAAGTCTGAAGAACAGTTTTGATAAAACGATATATATATTTCTATTCAAAAGTAAGATTACACCACATGCTTAAAGTGTATTCGAAATGTGTTATCTATGTAATATATGCGATATTATTATTTTATTTTCAAATCAGAATCAATGCACTAAAAAATCCTTAACACAATGATCATAGTGATTATTTCATCAACAAAAATTTCAGACAAAGAAAAATATTCAGAATGATTGAAAGTCACAATAAACAGAAATATTGACGTAATTATTAAGTATATTGTTTGACTAATAAATATTTGAAGTAAATATTGTAAAACGTTTCCCCACCATGCCGGGAGCAGAATTGGCTTGGAGTATTCTCTGCTTGTCGTAAGAGGCGACTAAAAGGGACTGATCCCCCATATTTGGGTTAAGTGTAGGCCTAACAACCCATCCTTTAAAACCAACTTGTTACGAAACCCGATATGTAAACAAACCTATTACAAAAAGACCGTTGGGCGGTATTACTAAAGAATGTTAAGACTAACGTACAGGGCTGGAGTGCCAGGATGAATAAATGAATGAAATATTGTAAAACGTACAATTAAAATTCTACGTATAATAAAAAATCTTGTAATATTAAACTCTACTTCAGTTAAAATAAAAATATCATTATCTATGCAGACATATAATGGTAATTAATAGGCATGTATTCATAATTAAATGTTTAAGATTTCAAATTTGACTATTATATAATTTTCGTTGCAAACTCTTGAAAATAAATTCGTAAAATGCCCAAATCACTATAACAACTAGAATTATGGTTGTAAAAACTAAGAACCGATTACTCTGTAATTTGTATTAAATATAGCAGAAAACAACAGAGTATTTACATTTTCTCGATATTAACAAATTTAGGAATTCATCTTTTGATATTTTATAAATGATGGCAATGGATCTAAACCAATTTGGATATCCATTAGTTTTGACCTGCTCATAAGCATAAAGAATCAAAAAAATGCTATTTAGCAAATTTAAGTAATACAAATTATTATTATTGTTGTAAGCGACATTTAGATATCCTGTTACCTTTCCATAAACAATTTTATATTTTTGGGATTTTTTTTGCTTATCTTGCATACTAACGGTTTTATTTCCTAGTTATTTAAAAAAAATCACAAAAGAAGAGATGTAAACAAAAATAGATAAATAATATTGAAATTCTGGGCAAACATAGACTACTATTATCGTTTTCAAACGTCATAATAATCCAAATTTAAAAATGAATTAATACAAATCGACATATGTTTACAGAGAGATGCAACACGCATGAAAATAGCCTTCTAACAATCCGTTTTATGCCATTTAAACAATTACATTCGATATGAATGCATTTATAACTATATATCTGCATTTAGAAACCATTGATTATAATCATTTCAGTAACTGTTCTTTTTGAATTCAAAATATATAAAAATGCCAATTAATATATAGTCAGGTTTGGATTTTGCCAAAAAAATATATTTTCTAATGAGATTCGTTCCTATTTTAAACAAAAAAAAATTGTTTTTTCTTTACTTTAATTTAAAGTGTAACATAAAATCAGAAAAGAAATAATTTGGATCGCTTTGATAAAGCCTATTTTTCAAAAGCATGGGGCAGATAATGATGTTTTTTCTTCTTTGGTAAATTTAGTTGTCGTTTAAAGCATCGAAAAAAAGTCTAGAAATATAAATGAGATAAAAAAATCAGTGTTCATTGTATTTCTAAATATAAATAAAATTAACTTTCAAATCACATTCTAAATTTATTCTAAGTTGACGGGATATCTTTTTTAAATGTAAGCAATTTGTGTGCGCCTGCTATATTTTTTTAACCTCAGCTTCAAATTATGCCAAAACATAGACTTGCTGCTTATACGAAAAAAGAATACAATTATAGTTTGATAAATATGAAATAATGAAAATGAGAACTGTTGTCTTATGTGTAATTAAATCGAAATCTCTATTGCGATTATAAAATTATAACAAAATATTAGAAGTATTTTGGTTTACTAAGTAAATCTAGGACATTGTTTAATCTAACCGCGTGTACAAACTAATTTGAGGACAGAGTGCCAGAACTTTGCAAAGATACGTAAAACGGTCTATATATCCATAATAAAATGAAAAAAATAAACTCTTCTATATCCGATTGCATAAAAGAATTAGGGAATTTTAAACAGCATAACTTAATATATAAGTATTAATGATTTCGTAACAGTGTATCCAAAGTAGACTGCATAGTGAAGATCTAATTTTTTTAAATCAGCTAAAACTATGTATCTTAAAAATACTAGAGGTATTTTAACTTACATCTATAAAAGTATACACTTTGGTATAGAAGTTATATTTTGTAAAACTAGCGAAATATACACCAACACAAGGAATATATGTAAATTTTTTGTTCACTTGATACACTGAATTGCAATTAGGAAAATAATTCCCGTTTATGTGGGTAAAACTATATTAAAAAATAACGTTTCCTCTAAAGTTTGTATGAAAAATCGATTTTAAATGACATATTTTACCTAGAAAAGCTTGGAATCAATAAATACATGATATATTAAATTAATTGGGTATGATTATACTATAGTGATAATATTTATAATCATAATTTATTTTAATTATCTTCAAAGTATAAAGCGATGTAAGTTACTCTAAAAAGAAAAGAATTTTTGATTTGTTTATTTATATATAATTGTATTAGAATAAATCATAAGATAATAAAAATAGACCCAGAAACTTTTTATAATATGCTGAAAGTTGTTTAGAACTTATTTTTAAAGACGTATATAATACTATTGAGTGTCCGAATTTAAGGATTATCTGTGTTAAATTTAACGAAAAATATTAGGAACAATGTAAGTATGATTTTTATACAAATTAACAAAATTTATCTACTTTGAACTTTATATTAAGAATTATTTTAAAATTTAAAATTTGGTTTTTACCGAGAAAAATTCGTTTATGATAAATCATATTAAAAAGTCCCAATTATTTATAATATCACACTTCATTTGTATTTATCGTTCTCTTATTATATTTACATAAAGCAAGAAAAATACAAAGTTAAATTGTATAAAATAGCTATATTTTTTGTAAAAACTTTGTAATGAATTTTAGATAAAGTTTGGTCGTAAAATGTGATTATAACACGAAATATTTTTCTTTTGGATATATTGGATACCGTTAAGAGCTCGCTTGATCAGAAAAAATATTTTATGGCTTGTGCTACGGTTACGTAATAGTAAAATACTTTTTACACCAGTTTTTGTATCTATGACCAAACATATCTTTCAATATAAATTAAATGCTTTTTTTGAGTTATCGTCGTTTATCTATCGCTAATAACATAAGAACGTAAATTTAAAGCGACTTTTTATTATCTTGAAATACTCATATGTAAATACTTTGCTTCTGAATCCATTCTTAAATTTCTTTGCTACTTTGAAAGAGTTAAACTGTATAAAAAATTGTAGCTTTTTGACAACAAATATTTTAACAAAATTAATATGTTTATAAACATCTTCTACCCTTTAAAATAACATAATTGAATTTTAATGGCTACGAGCCTTATCTAGTTTACCTAATATTAATTCAAAAACGATGTTTTTTTATCTTAGGAAAAATCATGTAAAAAAAGTCTGAAACTTAACAATGAAATGCGCACTTCTACAAATTCTTCCCTTTAAGTTCGTATTGTACCTTGATGAGTCAAATAAGCTAAAATTAGAAAATTTTTTTTTAAATTTTTTTTTTAAACCTGAAGTTTATTTAAATTAAAAAAATCTTTGATTGTGCTTTAGATTTTTCTTTAGGAAATTTCTAAATCTGTTTTTTTAAAAAAAATAGATTCATAGAGGTGAGCGAATTATGGGCTATATAGAAGTAAGTCCAACCATTAAATTTCTATGCAACCTAAAGAATAATGCAATCGTAGACAATAAGAATCAGGCGACTTTGGTATTCTATACAAATACTTGGATATATAAAGCATTCATATTTTGATCAAATAGGGAATATGATGTACATAGATGTGTTAATACTTCATATTATGTAAATAGGGACATGCAGCATCATAAATATATTATCCCAAAAATTGTAATTTTTGACAACACCTTCTTAAATGCTCCCGGAAGCAATTTCTCTGAAATATTTTATCAATTGTAAGAACACTGGCGAAATGCGAAAACTAAAATAAATAACAAATTATAATACGGTAGCTTTATTGCTTTTGAATATATTTTCTTAAAGTATTTTACGTCCAAGGTATATGTAGATATAACAACATTTTTTGGCTATTGTCTTACACAATACTATATTACAAATATCAAACTCAAATGTGGTGTGTTACTATAAAAACCATAAAAAATAGCAAAAAAGATTAAATTTTCATTTATAAAATATTCACATAGTTCAAATTTAAACTTCGTAAATGGTTTACTGGTGAGAATATCAGAATCTACTTCAGAAGGCTTATTTCGATCTCCGGTTGGGGCACTATACTTCTTTGGTTCGGAAAGTTTGGGTGAAACTAACAACCTAACAAATCAAAAGGAAATTATCTTTAGAACGCCTAGAACTTGGCGAAGCCATGATTTATCGTAAGATTGTGTCCCTCCAGAGAGAAGGCGAGAACAATTAAATTAATAAAATTTAAGATCGAGAGTAATTTGATTAAAAAGAATACAAAATTAGCAAAAAAACTTTACTTGATCATAAAATATTTGGTGTATCTTTCTATATTTTTATGAAAGTGGGCTTAACAGGAAAGTTTAATCATTTTCATCGAATTTTAATACATTGAACAACAATCATGAAAAAATTAAGACACCTACAAGATACATTGTATCTTTTGTCTCATTTTATTGCATTAAATAAATTTTCGGAAATCCTTTGTTGCATTCAGGTGTCTTTTTTATTCAAGTTTTGCTCTTTCTGCAATATATTTTACTTATTAAAGCTATAAAAATAATTGGAAAATGTTTTTATTTTTTTTATGTAGAACTTAAAGCCAATAGTAGCAAAATAGCCTATTATTCATAAATTTTACTATAGAAAAATTATAAAAACAAAATTAAAAACATTTAGCTCTATTTATTTTAAAAGGTTCTCTTAAATTTTTATTTTTTTCGATATGTTCAAATAGCCTAAACAATCAAAGGAACTAATTAAAAAAAAATATATTCCGGCTCTAAAATATTTGTAAAAAAAAGTATTTTAAATGTTACAAAAGCAAAACCCGAAAACAATTTTAAACAAAAAAACATAAAGATATCCAGGAATAGCCAGATTTTAAACTAAGGTTTAGTAAAAAAAAATTTTTTTGGCAAATCAGATAGTTATGTATTATTAGCACCTACAATTACTTTCCTAGTATAAAAAGCAGAAACTTAAACTTAAATCTTTATATACAATGTTTTGAAGCAGTATTTTGAATTAAATTTAATGGGCTTTTTAAAAGTCAGTAAAAAAATTCAAAATTGAATATATGAAGAAACATAAGAAGTTCGTACTAATATTGCACCAAATAAAAAAGATGCTCAAAACCATCGCTTCGTTATATAAATTTAAAGATTTTATCGGTGGGTTAGAACGTCGAATTCAATATAAAGTACCGAAACCAGGAAATAATCAGATTCATCAAATGTTCATATAATATTATATGCGAAAAGGTTTCATAGGTGAAAAATTTGGTTTTGCATTTATTTATACTTTTTTGCTTACAAGATTTTATATCCTACTTTTTTCATTCCTATTTTCCCACTCGGTGTCGAAGAGGAACAACTAAAGTTTCATATTATTTCTTTTAATCTGTTTGTAACTCGGAGTATAAAGAAAACTTCTTTAGATACAATGCGGTTTTATTCCACCAAAAGTTCTACAATGATTTCCAAAACATTTACACACACACCAATGACTAAACAGTTAGCTTTTAACGTTGTTATTCTCTCTCCGTCCACAAAATATATGTAGTAAACATGAATTTTTTTCGTAAATTAGAAAATGTTTTCAACTTATTTTTTTTAATATAAAAATGCAATTCTAACTACATTTTGTACCACCTTATGAAATTGTGCATTAAAATATTTTAGATTCAAATTCAAGATTCTACAGGTAAAATTCAGAAAAAGAAAACTAAAAATATGCCCAGTTTCATAAATTGCATTCCGTGATTTAGTTCTTGTATATAGGTTGAAAATTCAGATTGTTATCAATATGATCGCTACTTTTCGATTTATCTGGTTTCTATTATATAACTTTGAATTTCTATACCTAGTATTCAGAGATGATAACGAGTAAAAATTTTCAAACCTTGAGTGTATAATGATTATAATAATAAGCTCGATTACGGCCTATTCATGTAATTAAATGCAAATGTTAAATAAAACTTTTCATTGTATATGTCCATACTATAATACACTCTGAGATAAGTAATGCAATGACGAATAACACAGTCAATATGGATTTGATTAGAGTCGCATATGTGTGTTTTTGCACCAATAATCGAAGCATCGTGTTTTAATCTTAAGACTATCAAAATATTTAAATTTTTGAGATATCTTAGCAAATACAATTTTGAATTTTCAAAGCTTATTTAATATAAATCTCGAAACTATCGTATCAATGAATGCCCCTATAAAAACTACGCATTCAATAGTCAAAATAATATTTTAGGATTATATATATTTTTAAAAAAATAATCTAAAGATACTAATTTACCTATCTTTCAAAGATATATAGTAATTTCTAAAATAAAGGGAAAATTACAAAAAAAAAAATATAAACTGTAAAAATATATATTTAAAGTAAAATAAAGTATTTTGGTCTGATTTAAGGTTTTATGGTTAAAAAGATTTCGGAAAATAATATAACTGTGCGAATATATTTTTAAGTAATTCTTACCTCCTTTAAAATATAGATTCGCAATTTACTTGAAGCATTATTTCAAAACTTTGCACAATTAATTTCATAAGTAAAAATGCATTCTATTCATTTATAACTTGCGGGAAACAAGAGACTTTTGCGACACCTTTAAAAGATTTTTTACTTGATATGATCATTGTTAATACCGATTCATTTAATATTACATTGTTAAATTTACGGCATTCTGATAGTATACGCTTGGTGCTATTATCATCGCGTATCAGACATCATCTTGCCCCCGAAGCGACCATTTCATCCTCATAAAGTAACGATTTTCTTAAGTTTTTTTATCATTGAGAGTTAGTTATTTTTAAAAAAAGCATTTCAGAGACGGATGTCAATGTTATGTACTTCTTAAGACAATTATTCTCCACAATGTACCTATTAAGAAATAAGACTCCAAAAATAATCAAAAACATAATACCAGTAACTAGTAGAAAAGGTTATATATTGAAAATCGAGATATTTAGAAAACATTCAAGTAATTAAAGTTTACGCGCCTTTGTCATCTTTATTTTTAGAAAAAGAGAGACTAGATAATTTTTGTGTTCTAGAAATTAGGCGCATTAAGTTTGATGGCTTTCGGGAAGAGAATTACAGCTTAGATGAGATATGTACCAGGGACTATAAAAGTCCCATGCGTATAGAACTAGAGGAAAATTTTATATCAAAATAGAACAGGATTAATGATAGTAACCTATTTAGAACATATATGTGGTTTAAAAATCAAGGTTTGAAGAAAGAAAGACTAATTTGAATAATTATAGTTAAAAAGCTAAATTAAGATTTCAGATCGCTACTCGACTAAGCGATCACAATTTGATACTCATAACAAATTTATTTATATAAGTCGAATATGTTCTACTTATTTTTTGATTCGACATGTAGACTGCAATGCGATAACGAAAAAAACATATGTACATCGACATGTTTTTCTCGTTTGAACTCGGCTAATACACAACAAGATAAAAGACCAATTTTTTCACTAACCCTACTGTGGAGAATATGTAACATATGTAGTGGAACAAAGAGGATAAATAGAATGCTGTACATTAACACGGCGCCGTTTATGTAAAGCAAGCGAACGAATAAGAAGAATCCCTTGTTTAGGTTAAGGTCAATATTAGCAAAAAATGAACAAGAGGTTACGTTGCAGATACCTAAAACAAGCATAGCATTTGAGCATAAACTCTGAATATAAAGAAATTCTAATAATATGAAGTTTGTTCTTAAATAATACCTACAAACTACTTTCGAAAGTAATGAAATTTTGAGGCTGAACTAAAGTACTCCTATAAAATCAAAATGCTATACAAATTGTTGAAAAACTTGTACTGCAAAAATAACTAGTCAATTTGAAACATTTAAAGTTTTTGTTGAAAGTGTTATCGTTGTATAGCTATTCTAAGTACAAACTTTATAATTAAAACAACTTTAGATTTGAAATAGGAAAAAGATATTATCATTTGGGCTATTTGAAAGTCAAATCTTATCTAAAAGCAAACGCCTAAAAAATGTGATGTGGGTTTCCTGACTATTGCGGCCTTTTAAAGAACAGAGCCTGAATATAAATAAACAAACAGCAGGATTTTTACAAACAATCTAAAAAAAAGCAATATATCTGTTTTATTTTATCTACATACCTAGCTTCGAAGTTGAGGGGCACCCATGCAGCTTGATTTACATATTTAAACAAAATCAACAATCTCAAAAAATTATTTTAGCGATATTCCTTGATATAAAAATAGGCAGAGGTTTCTAATTAGCGATAAAAAAAATAAGTTTAATATAACCATGTGCAAAGTAATGAATTTGCAACATGTGATTATTCTTTTCTAAGTGACAAAATTTATGGAACCGTGGTTTTTAAAAAGAATGAGCCGGAATTGCAACGCAGATATAAAACCCTAAGCCTCGTTCGATGCGGTATTTGCAATGTATATCTGACAAATGCAAGGCCTAAAAATAAAAGACTCAGAAACATGAAATGTCATTTATAGAGTCGATTCTTTAGTTTCTTAGGCTTTTGCATAGAAAATTTCTGTGTCGATGTATATATGCGGTATAAGTGGCGCATGGTTCCTAAGCTTTTACGATTTTCCATTCAGTTATTGTTTTAATAAAAATATAAATTTACTTTCAAAATAGCTTGTGAAACTTACATAAAAACGAATTATGTATTTGCTTGTCATTTTTCTTTATTTCATTTTGTAACTAGATTACCAGAAAATCTAATATGTTTTATTGTATTATTTTTTTAGGTGTGCTTTTTCGTACATTGGGCTGAGTTATTTAAAATATATATATAAAAATAACTTATACATTTTTGCTTAATCATATTAAACAACTAAGATTCTTTTGCTTAACTACTTGGTACAGCTCTGTTAAAGATCATGCCAATAAAGTATCTTTTTTTTAGTCTAAAATGCATAGCGAAAACTTTTATGTATATTTTCGAGAGAAACTCACTAAGAATCACAAAACCATATTTTTAAAATTTTGTAGCACTACACATGATTAACAATTTAACAATTTTCATTTTTAATAATTTCTAGATACCTAGATATTGTTTGGTTCGATGTAAATATATTCGTCTAGAACATCTCATAATTATATACACTTCTGACAAGGGCATACAAGAAATAATTTTAATTTAAAATACATTGATTATTAGCATAGATCTTATTGTTTAAGATTTAAAATTAAAGCTTGTATATTCTACCGCGTGTCAAACATTCGCTTGAAGAGTAAAGAAGCCTTAATAACTATTTCCTTATAAAGAATAAGTTAAAATATAAAACACATTTTTTTGTTAATTAAGACTCTTACTGGGATTCCAAAAATATCTGCTATATACAGAAGCTTTTCTATATTATTGATCTTTGAGCCCCCTCATTAGCGGTACTTCTATGTGTCTCATAGCGAAATCTTTCTACATTTTTTCAAAAAACTCTCTGGGTATGATATAAGTTAATTTCATTTTGTAGACTATAATATATTTTAAATGCTCTATTATAGTATAGTACATTTTCATGTGAATTCCGAATACTTAACTAATAATACATCAAATACTCAAACAATTGTTATTTGATATAATATTATATTATAAAGTTGACTGTGTTTTATTCTTTTCCTTACCATACTTAGATATGTTTTGACATAAATATCTTCTTTACAACGTTTTCCTACATTCTTTATGTATTCGCAACAAAAATATTCTACTTAAAAGCTAGATTATTGACTATAAAAATCAATATAAAAGTTAGTTTTATTTATAATTTGCGATAAGATCTCGGTCTAGGTACACATCGGCTTCTCAAACTTAAGCTTTACACCCAAGCATGACTTATGGAACGCACAAGACCTTAAATATAAACATGACAGCGTAATATAGTTCACCAGATCGAAGGATTAGAAATGTGCTAGTAAGTCTATATCATCTTCTTCTACCTGGATTAAAAATGTATATTTCTTCTATCCCATAAAGGCAAATTGTTGTCGCTGATGTCTGCAAGTTTAGTCTTCTATGATTCAACGGGAAAAGCAAAACTCTCTGTAATGTTTTACAATCCATATACTTAAATTTATGCAAAACTTTTTGACAAAAAATTCAGTGTTTTGTAGACTACCGGTACAGTTTTCAAAAAATTGCACAGAAAAAACTCGGGTTTAATTTTCATAAAGTCAAATAATGCCTTTAAAAACATTTTACTTATATATATTACTCGGTTTCCACACAATCACCTTACTCTTACCATACAGATCAAACAGACATATAATTTCATTTTTTGTTTTAGGTCTAAAAACTATTTTGATAATTAGATATATAAAAACCTCCATAAAAAATAAGTTTCAGCCTATCTCAGAAACGTATTTGAATTTTTGATAAGAATTTCTACTTTAGTAAAAATATTAGTAAATTAGAACCCTTAAATGATTATTTCTGTAATAAAAACAATACTAAATGGCAATAAAATATGTGCCTCAAACACACTAAAAAACTGCAGGAGAATACATCAGTTCATTCGATAGAGATACACTAAGGTTCCGTATTTTCGATTTAAGTAAGGCCCTACGGATATGCTAAAAGAAAGTTTCGTTGCAAGGCCGTTAAAATTTCACACGGGTTGTATATTTTTTCTAGAATCATAAAACATACTACCATGTTCCAAATTTTTCTGTAGCTATGATAAATTGAAATAAAAGTCTATTTTTTAAGTCAATAGTATCGAAACTTTGCCAGGAAAAAGAGGTTCGTTTGCTTTATATAAGAATTATTTTTAATATTTAGTTTTTTTTTATGACGATGAACTATATTTTTTACGCTTGTATTTGACCAAGGAAACACATGGCATCAAAGCAAGAGAACTAGGCCATCTGAAAATATTTTGTTTTTGCTCTTATTCTTAAATTTTTCTACGCTAAAAACATTTTTTATATTCATAGTGGTTTTCTCCTTGATACTACAATAATTTAGATTGCAGCGTAATTTTTTTACGACTATCTATCTAAAATTCTTTCCATTTATCAAATTTATTTGCAAATTAAACAAAATTAGAACCTATAGATATTGGAGACAAGATTTCTTTATTTGTGCACAAAATTAAAAAGAAAGAAATATTTAGTTAATTTACTTCAAAAACAGATCGATGTTAACATTAAATCTATTTTATATCGTATAGAATCAAAAAGGCATGATAAAAACTGTGTGTTTTTGATAAAATCACAGGAAAGCATTTTAAATTTATAATTTATCTGTTTAACTTTTGATATGAAAATTAAAAATATTTTTGACAAAATTCTATGATATTCAAATCAACATAGATTTTTTTCCTATTGCAGCCATTATCACTATATAAAACCATTTAGAT
Source organism: Hamiltosporidium tvaerminnensis (assembly GCA_022605425.2). Classification (NCBI taxonomy): domain Eukaryota; kingdom Fungi; phylum Microsporidia; family Dubosqiidae; genus Hamiltosporidium; species Hamiltosporidium tvaerminnensis. The sequence goes on along the minus strand of JAKIMF020000011.1, from coordinate 437,262 downwards.
TCTATATTATAGACTATATAGAATAAACACACTTTTAATATGTATTTTACTATTTGCCACAATTTTTTCATTTTAAATCTAGTAATGAGAAGCATTGGAATCCTTTCAATATATTTCGATCTAATCATCATTTAAAAACTAGATGTTACATATGATTGTAAACTTATTGTTAGACATACTATAAATAAACACGTAAATATATCAAAACATATAAGGTATTTACTTTGTTCGTGGCTATCAAATCTTTTTTGTTTGCCGTACATTGTTTTTACAGCTACACTTATTAATGATTAGTTTTTCTATTTATTTTTATACCATAGTTCATTTTTGCAGTATAAAAACATATTTTTAAAAAATCGACTAAATAACAGGATATAGATGAATGATTAATTTAAAACGAAATGAAACTTATTTTGTAAATTCTTAGCCTAAAAAAACTTGCATATTGAGCTTTAATTTTATAGAAATTTTGCGCACGTCTATTCTGACAAAATCAAAGAAATTTTGTTCTAATTGCGTAAATACTCATAATTGTTAAATTTTGAAAATATATTCTTTTTTTAAGTTATAGTTAAGAAACTTTTTATAATTGATGTAATTTTCTAGCATAAAGACAATCAGAAAAATTCATATACATAGAGAAAAAAAAATTGATCAGATGAAATACGCTTTTAATATTTTTTAAACCAAAAACAAATTAGAAGCATATACATATTGATATTGTTGTTCTGATTGTGTAATCGTCATACTCAATTTAAGCAATGATGCAAATATAAAATATATCCGTATAAAGACTGCTGTGCGTATTAACTATTTTTATAAGAAATTATCTTTTCTCTTAAAGTCTTTAACGAGAAATTGTAAAAATCATAATATCTTGTGCTTTTAATTTAATTTCATAGTGTATATATTTGTGAGCCATCGAGAAAAAAGCGAAAGTTTCGGACACAATCGATGTTTTTATTAATTTATTCACGATTTAATACATTACTTTGGCATTTTCTATTAATATTTAACTAAATATTAATAAACTAGAATGTTTTAAAAAGCATAGATAGGTAGAGTCTTTATTCTGCAGTGTTAAATTGATATACTTCACAAATTATTTTAAATTATTAATGAAATCTATTATTTTACCAAGCCATGTACGTATTTCGGAATAAAACATGAAAATCTCATTCTATCAATATTGTTATGTCATACATGTAGATTTTATTACCCCAATTTAATATATTCTTAAAGTTTTGTAGAATCGTTACCTGTTATTAAAAGATATATTACAATCTTTAGACAGCTTAGACAGTAGACTACTTGATTGAAAAATTTTATAATATTGATCTATTGCTACAAATCCCTCTTAAGGCCGAATTTCTAGTTCGTTTGTGCCATCATTTGCTTTTATACTATATATTAAAGCAATCTTATTTATTCTTTCACCAAATACTTATAATTTAACACTAAGCATTTAATGGTATACTTTCGAGACGAGGGTTCTATACCCTGCGTGAAGGATTTAACCCAAAACACTGTAACTGACACAACGTAAAACTTTCTTATTATGTCAAAATTAAATTATCTTAACAACATATCCAGAGCTGATTTGAATTTCATATTTAGGTTTGTTCCATAGATCAAGGAACAATTTAGAGCAATCTTACATTTGTTTTCATATATTCCATTGGATAACCCAATAGAAAGTTTAGCAATGTTTCTATTTAGAAATTAACTAATTCTATGTTCTAATACTGTAGGGTGTTTTATATCTAAAGTTTATTTTCAATGACTAAAAAATCTAAAAATTAATCATTGTAAAAGAAGGTTATCGATTCGCATAAAGTCTATCTATACCAGAGATACGCACTTCTCTTACACACCAATAAGAAAAAGTTAGAATTCCCCTTTGAAAGTAATACGAAAAATATGTCTTTACTGTAGATACTGAAAATATAAGTTCTTTCTTAAAACTTAGTTGCACTAAATGATACTAGCTCGAAAGCAAAAAAAAAATACTTTAGAAAACATATTAAAGGGTTTTCCTTTATTAATTCGACTTTTTTACATTTATTATGTCGTAGCAAAAGAGTAACACTATATATTTTTATGCAATGGTTCATTTTTATTATTTGCATACTGAACATTGAGATTGTAATTTCCAAAAATAGAAATGTACGGTAAAAGTAAATATAAAAATAATAAATTTCGAATCTAAAGTTCTGCAATCAATAAAATAGTTTTGTAGGTTATAAGAATCTTCAAAGAGTTATAAGACTTAAAATTTTAAGGTTTGTTTGATTTTTACCTCATTTTATGATCGAAAATATTTCTACTCTAAATTTATAGTATGCACTTACCTTGACATAGAAAGAAAAACATACTTGTAGAAGGGTAGCTATAAAAGCTAAAAAATTTTCATTTGTTAAAAGTTTTTGATATGTACAGGAGAAAAACGAATATAATTTATATAATTCAGTGATGTTTCGATGATGACTTTCCTCAAAATTTTTAATCTTTTAAAACATACCAATACACCGATAATAAGGCATTAATTTGAATATAGCTTTTTCTATTTGTTCATAAATCTTAAACAAACAATAATAGTTAGTAGTCTGAATCTAAAACTATTAAAAAGCTTTTATTGATTGATAGAAATATTTGAACTAAATTAATAAATTCTCTTTGCATTGTATTATTTGTCAAACATAACACAACAATTTTTTTTAGATTTTGTAACGGTTTTACTTACAAAAACAAATTGATTTAACCTGTTAGGGTTTCTTTTTAAAGAATTTACACTTTGATAAAAAAAAATTGTATGATAGATTGATACTTATTTCTCGTTCTTATGAGCCTTCTATTTGTATTCGTAATAATATTTGTGCAATATAAGTATTACTCGAATAGCTTAGTGGTGCTTTATATTTGACAAAAAAAATATTTTTTAGAAAAATTACTAAGAATTGATACAATAAATCAATAAACATATAAGAATATGATTGATAAACACTGTTTTTTTCGAAAAACATATCACTTTTCATAAGAATACATTTTTTCGATTAATTAGACTGAATAAATAACATATGTAGAAAGTGAACAGAAGAATATTAAAGACGAGCCATTATTGCTCTGAAAGATTTGTAGTAAATTTAAAGGACGAAACGAAATTTGCTGGTTAAAAAGCCTAAATTTTTGTTGGGAAATTCTTCAAATCAGATAATTTTGGGAAAGGAGCTACTAAAAAACAATATGAGCAACTGATGAGTGAAAATAACAAATTCTTATTGAAATGTTAATGAATTAAAGCTTATATGATGGGTTTTAAGACTATTTTTGGCATTTTTTCTTATGAATGTAGAGATGTCGTTTTTCAAGCTTACCTTTAAGTCTTTTTATAATATACATTTATACATTAGAATACTCTTATTTTTTAATTATTGACATTGGGGTAAAATAAATACAAAACAAAGATATTGGGTACAGCTTAAAAGCAAGAAATAATCTCAACAGTGGATTTTTATGTTTGTAAAAGATAGAAATATATGTGATAGATAGAATTTCGATGATAATGTTTGTTCAGGCATAAAATATACATTGTAAATAATCAATTTTATTTTTTTAAGCAAAAATGCTACGCGAATAAGATTATATCGAATGAGTTAATCTTAATTACAAAAATTATGAAGTCGATTGATTGTTTCCGAAAAAATGTGACAGTGTGTTATGAAAGACTAGCTCGAAAATTATCTATATTATAAGTATCGTTATAAAAGGCTGAAAACTTTATATCTTAAACTGTTCTTGTATTTCAAAAACTATAATTGTAAAAATTTCAAAATATAATATGGCTTTCATTTTAGATGAAGAAATAGATAATATGAAAATTCATTTTAAAATCTTACATATCTGTTTTTTATTGTCTTAATCATGTCTAAATAATTTTAGCGCTCTTTTAAAATTTTCAAAAATCTTTGTTTTAAGAGACTGAAGATTCGAAAGGCTTTTGGATTTCTATTTTCTTCATGATATTTCAGGATATAAGATTTTGTACCAAAATAATATCCAAAAATAGCATGGTTTCATTTTATAACTAAAATTTAATAAATTAACTTTAATACTATGTTTTTTATATCTTAATTTAGTAGATTTTAATTTTTATAAAATTGTTCGGAATATATATTTGTATCAGGCAAGAATAATAATGCACCAGTTTATTTTTTTTCTAAAAGAATATTAAAAATTTATCTTACATGCACAATCATTGAAGCTTTTTATCTAATTCGTATTTATTTTTTTTGTATTCGGACCTAGTTCGAATCTTAATAAATTAAATTCGTATAATTGAATCTATATATTTATCTGTTTCCGATTATGTTTAACGAATATAAAAGTTTCCTCTGTGCATATGATTTGATATAAATACTCTTAATCTTTACTTACAGAGTAAGAAATGTATTTAGATCTATATATACATAATTATCAAAATATTTAAAGTTGGTATTTAGACGCGTCTAGAATTAAGTATAACTCCTTGCTTAGGTACTGTTTCCATAAAAAAAATTCCAGTTCTTCGGCAAGTTATTTTCTGTCAATTAAGAAGATTAAAGAAGATAAATGTGTAATTCTTGGCCTTGAAATCCAAACCTAATAATATAACATCGCCTGCTTTGATTTTATTCTATACGAAATATGATAACAAACTGAAAACCAAAAATATACTTGTTGAAATAGTAAATTGATAGTAAAATTTTGTTTGTTTTTGAAATTTTTAATCGATTTACAGAGATGAGTAGATAAAATTTTTAAACAAAAATGATTTGTGCTAGTAAAAATCAATGTAATTTTCCCCACAATGCTGAAAGCAAAATTGGCAAGATATTTTCTGATTGTCGTTAAAGACGACTAAAGAGACTAGTCCTCGGGATTGGGTTAGGCGTGGGGCTACCTTCCCACTTTTTAAAACCACCTTGCTACGAAACTTGAAAAATTAAACAAGCCCAGTGGAAAAAGACCGGTCGGCGATATTACTAAAAATTTCATTGCTCGTCTAGAACAGTGGCGCGATAAGATTATCACTAATGTAATTTTGCGCCTCCACTCTAAGTCTTTAAGCGTTACCATGTGCTTTTTCAAAAATTGTGTAATGTAAACTTACAAGTGCACCTTGTATATTTGCATGCGGTATCTTACAATATATACATATAAATTAAGCTGAAAAAACAAATATTCAGCTTTCTTAAAATTGTAGTCATTATAAAATATTGTTAAACAAGTAGGCATATTTTTAAAGATATTAAATTGGTTGATATCGTGTTATAATTCTAATTTACCAAACAAATAATTTTCTTTGACTGTTATATACTTTCAGTTATATTTTTTGAGCTAAGAAATATTTTGATATTTACATGACAAATTGCGCATCTGTTAATTCAATGTGAAAAAAAAGTATTTTGTTATTATTAATAATTAATAAATAACTTATTTAAAATATCAATGTTCTATACGAAGAACCAATTTATAAATTTATGATATAAACAAAAAATCTAGCGTGATTAGAACAAACGATAAGGCTAGATTGTTTAAACCTTTAGAATTAATTGTTTAAGTGTTATTATGCAATATTTGAATGATAGTTTTTTTATTTAATTTTGAAACCCAAATTCAGATTCAATGAAAACGCCAAGTGGACTACAAAGAAATATAGATATTGCAATTGCAACTTAATATGGATTTTTCTAAGGTATTTTGTTAGACGTGTGCTATCTCTAAATATAGTAATTAAAGCAATATTCTAAATTATATTTAATTTTGAGGTCTATTTTAAGTTTTTATGTTTTAGCACCAGAAAAATTTAATAAAACAGGAAATTAAAGGCGTTTTGCCAAAGATTTTTTGCTTAATTTTACAAAAATATCTTATGTGATGAATATATTACCAGTCATAAAGCTTTTGTTTAACAAAGCTACAATTTTATATTTCTTCTAAAAAACACTATCTAGTAATTCTTTTAATCATGTTGTGAATGTATAAATTTGAGCAATATGTTTTTAAAAATTTATTTTAGTAAAAATTTATCTTAGGCTTCTATCGATCGTTAATTCTATTTTATTTTATGAAAATTTATTATAAAAATAGTAAATTTTGAATTTCGATTCTATCTTTAATATTCGGTTTAGCTGAATATTCTAAATCTACACAAAAAAATAAAATTGTTACCTTGAAATTTTTAAATTCATTACACTAAATACATGGCTGCTTTTTTATATTTTAGAAAAGTGGTTCTAACTCTAAATTTATGCATAAAAAGATTCTTTGAATCAAAGAATCGAGCAAAATGCAACATTTTATTTTGAGGGCATCATACATTATCTATGTGAAAGTATATTCTCGCGCAAATTTCGAAACCATTAATAAAATAATAGTTGTTTTGTGTCTTTCGCAGCCATACTAAACAAAGATAAATTTTTAAGCCTTTAAGTTTCATTTTTATTTTAATCAAAAGTTCAAATTTAAATAAATTATGTGTAACTTTAGATTAATTTTAAAAAACACGGAATTTTTATACTTTTTTTTGTAGGTCACGCTCTTTTTACCTTTTTTGTTGCTACGAAACATGTTTTATTTAGATAAATGGCGTTGACGGAGTTCATGACTTGTATTCTATTTGAAATATTTATATCTTGGAAGAGTGTAAGATGTAGAAAGTCTATCACCTTTTTATAAATACTTTGTTTAAATAAGTATAACTTAATTGGGTAAGCATGCATAAAACTCAAATTCTGATAAATTAGACTGATTAAAAGGTAAAAGATTATTTCGTTATAAACAGTGTACTTTTTTGACTCACAGAAGACGAATTAATGTATTTATAAGAGCAGGTTTTAGAAGTAAAAAACGTCTACTGTAAAAGAAGTACTCATAAACAGAAGAAATAGAAATATTGTGATATTAGACCATGGAAGCTATTAAAAATAGTTTATACTTTTGGAACAGTAACATTTATTTGTATAGGTATAACATTTCATTATCGAACGTGTTTTTCTAAAAGGAGTTTTGATTTTTAGCTTAAGCCTAAACAACAAAGAAAGTAATTTGCATCGAACAGTGTTCTAAAAATCTAATTTTATTGGTTGAGTGTATCTACATGTATTAAATCACTAACATATTTTGATATTTTTGTCTAATCAAAAACGCTTACATAGTGATGACTTTTTGTTTTACTTTTTCTAAAAATATATATTTAAACTATTTGAAAAAAATGCGAAAACTAAAATTATTAAAGTCAAAAGTAAATAATGAATTATTATTGCGCAAGTGTACTCTTGTCTTATGCTTTTTTAGTCAAGAATTACGAATATTTACTTTTGTCACGATGTGTTCACAGCAATAAATCTTACCCTAATTATACAATTTTCTTCGGTCTTAGACCCTTAAAATATATCAAGAATTTTATATAACACATTTTAATGTGTATAAAATATAAAACATTATATTCATACATGTCTAGAAAATTCTTAAAAATTGAGATATGATGATTTTTTAAAGTGTATTTATGTATAAAAAAGTATAAATTTATCGATCCACGCCGTCAAATATCCACTTAAATCGTTTTATTCAAAGAAACTCGCTGAATATTATAAAGTTTCATATCTTTGAGCATGTTTGTAGCTTCTCTACTGCTTTTTTAAACTTTTTGAATTAAATTTTAGAAACATTCGTCTTGCGATAATTTTAAAAAACATAAACTGATTTGAAAACTAAAATTCATTACTTATACAAAATATAAGATTTTCCTAGGATTATTCTATACAACCGTTTCTTAAAGCTCATTTCGCACATACGATTCTAAATTTTAATTTATTTTTTTAGAAATCGCAGAGCTAGAAATTAAAAACTTAGTTGATGACGGTAATTCTTAACAAAAAAATGAATTATATAATCAACAATTATCTTCGTGTGTAATATATGGGAAATCATGGCTTTTACAAATAAGTTTTTCGCTATTAGAAAACTGTCAAATCATTTTTCAAGAGATTTCTTGCAATTATATAAAAAACTTGTTTGGTAGGATTTTTAATACTAATATTCTGCTATTAAATTTTTATAGTATGTTTTATATGTTTAGAAAATTAGCACTTATATTGTATCGAATTTTATATTAATTGTAATTTTGATGTTGGCTGTCGATGCATGAAAAAATTCTCAAAGATTATAAATTTTAAATAATAAATCTTTGTTTTGCATTTGCATATTTATAATCATCATCTTTTCGCACTGTAGCAACTTGATATTGGTTTATAATAAAGTGACCATAAATTTATTACTAGGATAAAATCAAGCATTTTTTTGTTCATGCCTTTATAAGATCACAGTATTAATCGTTTCTTAGCAAAATTTATACTAACATTATCAATTTATTTAAAGAATGTGGGCTTTTAAATAAATCCACAGAAAATTGCAGGAAAGCCCACAACTTGTACCCAAAAAATATATAGAAGCTTAATCATTTTATTATAGCTATTATCCTGTTAAATTACGCGTATTAACGTAATTTTGATTTCTTACCTTGATTTTTACACTAGATGTTGGTCTTTGGTTGTTGTTTTGCGACTTTATTGTTTTTGTCATTTTAAATAAATAAATTTCTTTGATAGAATTTTTCTTAGAAATTTGACCCGTATATTAGTTTATTTACATATTTGATTCCTAATATAATTCTATATTCTTAATCCTGATTTCTAAAAATATAGTTTAATATTACACAATATAGATTTTTTTGTCTTTGCCATTAACACCGAAGTGAAATTTTTAATAAAATATTAGAACATAGAGTATTTTTTATAATATTTGTTAGTTTCCGACTAAAATTTACTTTTAGGTATAAGATAAATATTTTGAATTTTGGCTCAAGGATAAATTTCCAATTTATGAATTATATCTTGGCTTAAATTAATTTTGGGCTATTAATAAGTCGAAAAACTAAAGTTGGAAAAAAGGTATTAGGAAATAAATCACTAAGTGGGAGTTAATAGTCACTATCAAACCATACATTAAATGTTATAATTTTACCGTAGTGTATTTCAAGCGATACAACTTCTAAAACCTAAACTGTCGAAAAAAGGCAATAGAATTTACGATTTTATATGCCTGTCAATCGATAAAAGTTCAGTTTTTTTTTACATACATGTAGAGAAATTGAATCTCGGAAACTCAAATATGCCCAAAAGAGAATAGAAATAAGATTTACCATTTTATCTTTAAAAGAGAATTTTTTTAAGGAGGAGTCATATCGCAGTACAAATTTTATTTTTGTAAATAAGGCTTGGAGGTAATTTGACCTAATAAAAAATTTTATCTGTGAGTATTTTAGACATATTTACTTTTTTCCTTTGAATTTTAATGCAAATTGCATATATTTTCATATATAGCTATTTTCTGGCAATTTTTATTAAATATATTTAGTTGTAATCAGCTAGTTTTTAGTGGAGGGAGGATAACCACATAAAAAACTTTCTGCTTGGCAATGAGTGTGTGAAACAGGTGTGAGGTCATTGTTTGGATTTTTGGTGGGAATACAACCACACTACATCTTCGGTTGTTCTTTGGGAGTTTTTATGAGGAGAAGAGGTCTAAGAAATGGAGAAACTTTTTCTACAAATTTATTTGTAGTTTTTTATGTAACCAGATTGCAGACCGCAGCTGAACATGTAGGTAATTGCCATGTAAAAGCATGGAAACCTAGCCTTGCTCACTCGGGTTAGAAGACTTAGCGCCTGGGATATATAAAAAAAAAAAACCATTAAAAGCCGGGAGAGCTAAGTAGCAGGTTATACCTGTTGGTATGACATTGCACTGTCTAGGTGGACCCCATGTAAATCTCTGAAATATATCTTGGCTAGAAGTTTATTGGGTTCCGAAAGTGTAGAGGCAGTGGGAATGCTGCATAGTCTTGGGGGAGCCCAGGGGGGGCTTCGGCCTTCGATCACACTCCATGCAACGGACATTAACGAACTCCGGGCAACTGCCTCGCCTATTAATTGGGTTCTACACACCTGGTAGATGAAAAGCTTTGGGACGTAGGTATCGCAGGGGTTACCGATGGAGTGTTGGGGTAGCAGTCATTTATGTTAAACCTAGAACTGCGTTAATGTCATGAAACCAAATATAACACTTGCCACTATTTTAAAAAGATGTGATACTTTTAAATAAAGTTCCTTATATTTATCAGCTAGTTTTATTACATAAATGCATATTTTGATTGTTAAATCTGCAATTCCAATATTTTAAGGATCTGGGTATAAAATACAGATATAACAAGTGTCGCTATTGCTTCGTCTTTTATTTAGACTATTATATTCTCATTTTTTTTGTCTCGGCGTTCTAATTTCTATAATATAACTCCAAAAAAAAATATTTCAGCTTAATTTCTCCGCGCAATTCTGGTTAACGTAGATCCACAGAGTTTTTCGTTTTTTAAGAAATATTTTACATGCAATCTTTTATTCTACTAAAATCAAAAGGAATATTATGGTTTTGTAATAATTATATATTTTTTGCCCACTCTAAAACCTTTAGATTTCTTATTCAAGCCAAATAATTAAACTTTAATCGCCAATCAAAAAAAATAGGCTTTTGAATCAAACTCTGTAATCTTGTTAGACTAACGTGCTTCAGATAAGCACCGATATATATTTCGTAGATATTAAATAGAGACCTGAACTATCATTCCGGATTTTGCTTCGATTCTAATATTTATTCGCCGGTGAAGACATTATTATTTTATCTTTTTGAATAACTTTGGACTTTTAATGAAAGGTAAAAAAAGTTTTTTTATTTTTAATCTTGTTTTCTATAACTCTATCGAAGGCGAAAAATCAGTATCGTATATATTTTTCTTGGCAAGTTACTTTCGTGTTTCAGAATTATGTATAAAATACACAAAAAATTACTAGTTGTGATTTTTTTGGGGCTTATACTATAAAAATATAGACCATACTTTTGTAAAAGATAAATTATAATTTTACATAGACTCCCAAATTTCCTCTTTTAAAGAGTTTGATAGTTGAAATGCATTATATATTGTGTTTTATAATAAAAGCACAGAAAAAAAATACGTTACAATAGGTACAAATTTCTAATACTTTGATCCTGACATTTTTATACCAATCGTTGTTCGAGCATGTTAATCATAAGAAATGTCTCAATCTTTGCGTACAATGTTTGTATGAATATGTCTTGGATGCTATCTCTTACTCGTATATTTTATAATTAATTCTACGGCTTATTGATATGTGTCATAGTTGGCAGAAATTATGTCTCTTTTTAAGCTTTAGTATTTTGCAAAAAAAAGTATCTTTGTCGTTTAAAAATATTTGGTTTTATTTTATTGTCTAATATGTCCTTTTTCTTGTTAAAAAGGTATTTAGACATACTATACTAGAATTAATATTGAATTTTTTTCCTTGTTTGCTACTTTGGGCTACTGCTATATATAAAGATATTCTTTACAACATTTAAATATATTTGATGTGGTTTTTTAATTTTTTGTTCCCATCATGTGTAATAAACCCATGTAAAAAATATTTTTCGATGTTTCAGTGCTTAAATTTAAAGCGGTTTATTTATTGCTATTTAGATTATACTATTTCTTGGAAAAAAACTTTTAATCTCTTAATAACATCAAATATATTGTTCTAAGAACAAAAATAAGTATATTTCGAAAAAAAAATTGTTAATTGTCTCTGTATTTAGGCGTACGGTTCTATTAAGATTTAAGAATATATCGGAAATTAACATAGATTTTTAGAGATAAGTTCGAATATGCTATTTTTATTTTTTTCGTTAATTTATATTTCCATATTCTATGTCATATTTTTTAAGTATAAATTTTTTAGGCATAATATAAAAACAATATTTGGCTTTTATTTAATAAATCACATCTATGCTACATTGCGATAGACTTTTTTCTCTAAAATATACTTTAATTCGATATGATTTCTGCCAAAAATCTGGAAATAAATAAATTTTTCAAGATTCCATGGTCTCTTTTCAAATGAAAATTTATTGTTCATATTTTTAAATAAAAAATATCTATATTGAATCTGTCTTTTAAATGTGAAACAAAATTATTTCTCATCTCTCGGCTATGCTGTAAGACATACACTTTAAGTTAAAAAATGCAAAAATTAGGATATTAATAACTGCAGAATTTATATTCAAGCAACTCTGTAGTAATAGTTACATTGTGTTTATTGCGAAATATTCAAATCCAAAGCCCTATTGGTGATAAAAAAGTTTATTCTCCTGCCTTACACTAGAATTATAGTTCAAAGATTTACATAAATTTTTTTAGTTTGTATTGAGTAAATTCGATACCATAAAACCTTTAAACGTGTTTTATACTTCTTCTGTTCGGCTAAGATTTTATAAGTTTATTCTATTGATCAGATATATCTATTTACCAGCTAATTTTTTATGCCTATTTTGTATATGATAAGGTTTTATGACTTTTTTAAAGTTTTGAATTGTTTTTTTTGCAAAAATCAGTTGCTAAGTAAATTTTTTTGTGGTATCTAGATTTACTCGATGTTAATATAATTTATAAGCCACGGATTTAAGTTTCTGTCAGTTGTCGCACTTTATTCGTTTTAAATACATTTCCGGCGCTTATAATACAAAGAAAAGCTAAGCCATAATCTCTATTTAAAATCGGTTTATTGTATTCTGATAACTGAAATGATTGAGTTTTTATGGTTTCGTTATATTCACTTATACATTCAAAACTCGTGAACAAACTTTAGAATTCTAACCATATAATATACAATTTCTACTATTTTTTTGTTAATGCAAGTCGAACAATAAAATCAGAAATATTTTGATATGTATGTTAAGACTATAATGAGTGATGTTATAAGTGATGGTATAAAACGTGTAATATAAAATTAAAAAAATAATTTCCGTAATTCAACTTTAAAATGCTTTTAATTAATATTTAGATGATTATAAAACTAGTGTTTTTTTGGATTTTACAATATAACAGAAAACGTGGGTTTGTATATTTTTTACGATTCATGGAACAAGGCATTCTAAATTTAAAACTGACAAAGTGTGGAACTAATTCATGATTTTATTGGCTAGTGTTGCATCCTTTGATCTATAGGATATGCCCTTTTAATACCTGGATCATCGATATATTTGAGAAATTTGTATTTGAAAATCTTAGAAGAATCATAAATTTATTTTCTTATATGAAAAGGAATGATTATAATTTAATTTCGAGCATATGTTTCATAATTGTAGTTTCTGGTTTATTCAAACGGAATAAAAAAAAGACCGAAATATAGCAAATAACAAATACAATTTAGTTTATAACAAACAGTAGGAAAAAAAAGAAAAAGCAATGAATTAGTTCAAGTTTTTATAATGTATACGAAACCTGTTTTTTAACTAAAAATATATTTGGTTAATGATTTGCGATATTGTAGTGGAGAATAACTAGTATTGTAAGTGTAAAAAAAATTAAATTTTTGTAAAAATATCTGTATGTTATAGCTTAAACAAAAGATACTTTTATAAGAGCAAAAAAATTCTATGTAATTCTGAAAAGAAAATTCAAATCTATATGCAATTTTTGGGTCAAATAAATCTAAACTAGACGGGGAATAATAAAGTAAGCAAATATTGTGCATTTTTTTAATTATTTTTTTGTTGTAAATTAGAAGGAGTTCGGCAGAAATTTAACGAGTTAAAGGCTTATATCATATAAATAATTTTATTTTGTTAAATATTGTCATGATGAATTTCAAATGTTTATAATGTACCAAAATACTTCATTTAAAGAATGCAACTAGATTAAGACTTCCTATAAGCAGATTTAAAAGTGTTTTTGTTGGAAATATGGTTAAAAAAACCCTATGATGATATATTTAAAAAAACCTATTTTACTTGCATTAAAAATAATTCAATTTGGTTTTTGTTATTTACGTCTTTTTTTGGCAATTTGATTGTAAAGAGAACTGAGGTCGCAACTAAAAATAAGAAATCGAAAAACCAATGTAAAACTGTAATCTATTTTTAAAAAATATCTTTATGTCAATAGTGTGTAAAAATCGCATTTGTTTTTAATGTATCGAATATCTTTATAGAATAAATCTTAATTAAATCAACATGGGATATATATTTAATAGGGTCTCCATAAATTCTATATATATTTCTGCTGCGTTTACTATATTTAAGAATTAATATTTTTTTTAAAAAAAAATTCGCAGATGATTATAAGAAATTAATTCTTTATTCGTAATAATTTATATGAATGAAGTTTCATTATATCAGATCGATTGTATAAAATATATTCATAAAACCTTTTTTTTGTGTGAATTTAATCTAGATTATTTAATTAGGATTTGAAATGATAGAGTTTAAGCCTGGGTTAGATGCGTTTAATTCCTCAAAAAACGATTTTTAAAATATTAGAAGTGTTTATCAAAAAATATATTATTATGTTAAGTAATAATAAAATAGAATCTTTAATAGTCAATTTTAAAATTCGAATCATCGAATACAAGTTTTAGTTTGGATAAAAATGAATAAGAATATAACCTTTACATGGAATATTTCATTTAAAAGAAAAATTTATTCTTGTGGAAATTCGGCATAATGACTATACTTTTTTCTTTTATGATTATTGTTTCATATTTCAAAATAGAATACGCTTTGTAAAGAAATTTAACATCCTAATTGGTTTATATTTTAAAATACTTCTTTTAATTATTAATAAATCTTATTTGTAACAATTCAAGAATTATTCAAATGCTTTTCTATCTTAAATTACTGCTTAAGTATAGGTTTGTAGCTGAAATAGTAATCTGACTCTTGATGATATATGTGCACCTTATGAGTATTGAATACTTATTTTTATTCGAATTTATTCCAGATACATAATTTTTCTTTTAGAAAATAAAAAATAAATTTAGATCTGAATGTCACCAGAATTCTACTTGATATATGAGACAAAAATAGCACTTGGGCATTAAAAAAAAATCCAGAGAATAGTTAAGCACTGCGACTGTGATATGCCAAAACATCTAGAAATTTTTAGTATAAACAAATAACCCGAATCGTTAATCAAACTATGCTTCATTTATTCATTAATCCTGGGCACTACAGCTCTGCACGAGCCTTGGCCTCGCTCAGTAATACCGCCAACTGGTCTTTTCCCATTGTGTTTATTTACTTTTGGGTTTCATAATAAGGTGGTTTTAAAGGGTGGATTATTGGCCCTACGTCAAACTCCAACATGGAGGCCTAATCCCCTCTAGTCGCCTCATACGAAGAGCAGGAAATACTGCAAGCCAATTTTGCTCCTGGTGTCGTGGAGAATATCCCACGATAATTTTTTAAAAAATTATTTTGTTTTATATAATATCCGGATACATTTTAGGCTTATTGGAAAATAGTCGGTTTGTTTATAAATTTGTAAAAGGAATATTTTCGGCGAACTTTTAAATAATATTGACTAGACGAAGGATTTAAAATATTTTATTATACTTGATATAGCAAAAAATTCATGTTTACATTAATTGTTTTATAATTTTCTCATAGATAATTTTATATTTTTACGCGACACAATCCGAATGGGTTTTCTAATAATTACTGTACATGTATTTATACAATGAAAATTCTTTTTGCCGCTGGCATATAGCTTCATTTTTAAATATAATCATAACTTACTGGGCTTAATTAAGTTTTTGTCATTTTTTATAGTTTACATCAGTTAATCAGCTTAATTCACTTTATCGAATCCTTGATCTGGTTTTGATTTATTCCTATAAAAATATGGATTTTATATTTAGACCAGACAAATGGTATCATGTTTACTTTGGTATTTCTATAATCAACTATTTTATTTTTTTTTATATTTGAATTTCTTAAGCTTCTTAATTTCTTAGTTTCAGTTAGACATTTTGCTTATCTTTGGTACTGTGCTCCTTAAGTTGATCTTAAACTTATTTTTATCTAAGAACTTTCTATATTAAGCCTTTCGTGTCGTTAAAAATTACATTTAACAGTATTCATAAATCATAAAAAAAATGTTTGGAATATCCGCCAATGCTGAACAACATCCTAACAATTTATAATATATAGACGTAAAAAAATAAAAGAGTTACATTAATAGAATGTCTAGCAGTGAATATAGTTAAAGTCTGATTCTACATATCCGAAAAATGTAAACGAAAAAATTTCCCAATTTTAGACATATTTTGAATCAAGCAAGCTTGTTAAAATTGTAACAGCAAACTGCAAATAGTAAATTTTTTGCTGTTTTCTTTGCTAGAAATCGAGTTATGTTCGAAAAATTTATACTTGTTAATTTTTAGTTCATAAAAATTGGCAAACGCATGTAAAATTCTACTAATTATTTAAAATTTACAATTACGGAATGATAATAAAAAAATATTTTTTCGCGTTTTAGGTCAGTTATATAGTTTAAATATATTCTTAGGCATATATATTCAATTTCTTAGACTTTTTTAGACATATTTAGTATAAAGAAATATTTTTCTAGTTTATCTCGGATTATTTGTAAGTATATTTCGTATTTACTTTATAGTTGTACCCAATGAAGGTTTTTTCAAATTCTATATCAATACATGTACATAATATAAACCAAAACTCATTTTTATTTTTTGAACTAATTATTCCTTTTGCCATACCATTCATATAATTAAGTTTGCTTAAAACCACATTACTTTTATAGTTTTGAATTTAAATGACTAATATGTTGAGGTCAGACGGTTTAATTCCTGAACTTTTTTGTTGATTCAATAAAGCTTTGATGAGTTTCTATTTATTAATGATATAAGTTATTAAAGTAGGCTAAAAATTATATTTTTTTATTGGCATCAAAATAAATCATAGTAAGATATTCAAATTATAATAACTAAAAGAAATATATAAATCATTAATTTTTGCGATTTTTTCACTTGAGCACTTTTATTCAAATATAGAAAAAAATAGTAGAATTTTTAATTAAAAGACAGTAAAATATAAAAAACTGAATAATTTCTATTTTTTTAAAACGAAATATATCACCATGCCAATTATTAAAAGAAAAGATAAAATTCTATTTACTTGTACCAAGTTCTAAACAGAGTCTTTATTTATTTGTAATAGTTCTTTTTTTTCAATAGATTCAATTTTTTTGAAAGTGTAACTAAGATATATTTTTCAAATATATTATCAAAATCATTTTCATATGCAATATTGTTCTTTTTCAAATCTTCTTCAAACTTATATTTTCATAATTTTTTCTTTGATTCCCTCATATAATACATGGCTAAATTCATTACTTTTATCTGTAAAGGTACTTCTAAAACTTTACCATTTACAACATAATTCCTGGCTTTATCCAAAGTAAATTCAATTCTTTTTCGTTTAATACCTTTTCCATTTCAACAAAAATCTTTTTATTTCTCGAATCAATTTCAATTTTAATATTTTTTTTTGTAAAACTTCGTGCAATTACATTAACAAAAAATATAATTTCAAAAATAATTCTTATGTAACTTTCCGTAGAGATATCTTTTTCGATCAAAGAAGGCGATTTATGAAAAACTACAACAGAAACAAAAATTGAAAAATCTTTTTTTATATATTGAGTTAGAACTTTGTACAGTGAATAAAAAATTTTCACTTGGTTTTCACTAATGTATACCTTTAATAAATATTTTGGAAAAAAATCATCAAGTTGATCTTCTCTACATTCAGTTCTATATGTTTCAAAAGTAAAGATTTTATGAACTAGATTCTGATTTCTAGAAACCTTTTAAAAGTTTGTTTAGAAATATGATGGTATAGTCTTTCATATTTTTCCGTATCTAATTCTGAAATCAGATTTTCTTGAAACCAAATGTATAGACTATTTATCCATGTATCAAACCCTTCGCTCCAAAAAATTCTATAGTTTTGATCTACATTTAACAATTTAATCCTACTGAAATAAAAAACATAATAATATTTGATTGCAAAAATTAGTGTAAATAATCTCACAAATGAACTTTGAAATATAAATCTTTATAATTTTTTTTTTAAAGATATAAAAAGCATTATTTTTATAAGAGAAAGTACGAGGGGTTAGGTTACATTCTTCTAATATATAGTTAAATTTGTTTTTTTCTGTTAAATGTAACGGAACATTGGATTTCTTTTTTATGTCTTTTAAAGAAAGTGGACCACCATTAAATTTCTTTTTCTTCTGAATTCCAGAGTTATCAATCCAACTTCTGCTTTCTGAATCTGTTCATAGAAATCATCTTCGGATTTACACAACCAATAAAGCTTAAATGTTCTTATTAGATTAAAGAGTAGCTCAATGTTCAAGTCAAATTTTTTTATTTTGGCATCATAGTCTTCATAATCACAATAATTTCGACATAACAAATGATGCTAACATAGTGCAAAATAAATTTAGCATAGCAACATTAAAATATGGAGTTATTCGTTTTACATAAGCATAAATTTTCGGTACTAGTAGTTTTCTATATTCTGCGGGAATATTAGGATGGATTTCGGTTAATTCGTCTTCTAAAGCTTAATTTGCTTTATATGGGATACTTATATAATCGTCATCTTTAATAGATGGATCAAATAAAACATTATTGTAACAATATAAATATGAAATAATACCGGATATATAAAGCTCCTCATGGGTAGGAATGCTTTCGTAACAATATTTAAAAAATAATCACCAATTATTTACTCTAAAAGATATTTGATAAACTAAGAATGCGATTTTTGATTTATTTGTATCAAAAATGTGAAATTACGGTTAATTTGCAAAATAAATTTTTCAAAAATTAATATTCCACCTAAAAAAAACAAAACGGCTTATTATATACTCCTTTATTTGAAAAAAACGAAATAAATTTTGATTATTGAAAAAAAAATTCTCAATATTTTTTCAAATTTAATAAATTACTGTATTCAGAACCGAACTTGAATTATTCGTAAAATTTCAAGCAAAGTGACCAGTAAATATCACAAATGGCAAAGATTTAAGCAAATATCATTTATATTAGTTCTCTTCTTATATTCTACAGATTCTTAAAAAACGACTTCATAAAAAACTTAAGAACTCTAATCATAGTTTGATTTAATAAAATATATTGTTTGAATTGAATATTACAGTAATTAAACCTTTTCAATGTATTTTATGTTCTTTCTTTTCATAATACTTAATATTTCTGATTTTTTATATTTATAAAAAATTATCGAAATTTAAAAGTATAATTGTATTTTATAATTTGAAAACATCTATTGTGTTCTTAATAGTCTATAACTTGCTCATATGACAAAAAAAAGAATTTAAAATTTAAAATGTTGGGGAATAAAAATGCCAAAAAAAACCAAACTACAATATAAATAATTGAATAAAAACTTTTTTAATTGTGATCAGATTCTTCTTAATACTTCTGTAATCCTTTTGTCACAATATTCTTTTCGTTGTTGTGTTTAACCTTCATCGAAAATATACAAAAACAAGCTCGAGAGTAGATAAAATATCATCTTAAAAAACATTCTAGTAGTTTTACCGCTTAGATTTGGTTTGTGTCAAAACCATTTTCAAAAATCATACGATCTTTTAAGAAAACAATTCGATCTTGTCACATTGAACATCCCTTTTCGTTTAAAAACCATTTTTTTAAATGTGCTTTCGTTTCCAAAAAAAATGTTCCAATTATTACATTCTTCTTTTGTGTTAATAGATTATTTAAATACTTACTTATATTTCAAATAACGGCTCCTTTAAAAAATATTGTCTTAAACCAAATATTAAATTTGACAATCAAGATTATCAGACTTATAAATAGCATTGAAATAGATATGGAATCGCAGCAATACAAAATTACTACCAATTCATTATTCCTTTTTTTCGGATAAAAATTGTATATAACAATTATCTCGACATCCTCAGATGCAAATATCTTAAACACTAATCGAAACGTTTTGGATATATCGTAATAATATATGAATTCATTGTGTATGGACAGTTATATCTGAAGCAAATTTATATATACCTTCGGAAACCTCTTGTGATAGATTCATTTGCTTGCATGAATTGCGTCTGGGTTTGCAGATTTAGCGGTTGGTTATATATATTTTAAACATAAACGCTTGAATGCCATTCAACAAATATATTCGCAACCTTTTTTTAATCTAAGCTTGAAGTATTCCTGCCGCCCATTCTTTTTAAAAAAAGTTCGAACTCTATTCCAAAAATTTCCGTGGGATTTTGTTAAAATTGTTACAACCAATATATTTTTCAAGTGAGAATCAACAGCTTCACAATTTAATTATATCTCTTAAAATTCTTATACTATCTATATGCTTATATAATTAATCTAGAGATGTCCCCAAAGATAATTCGCAGTTTTAGATCGTAGGAGCTAGAATAATTTTAAAAAAAGCAAGTCCAAGCTTCACTTTCGAAATCATCATATATGTTATTTTAACCCTTACTAAACAAAGGTTATTGCGCCAAGTAGTAAAATTACTGTCATTTCGCTTTGATTTGTCGAAGAGAGCTCATTAAATATAATTTTAAAAGCCTCATAAATAATATCTCAATTGCTTTTAAATCTCGTTTGACATTACAAATATAAGCACCTCTTCAAAATAGATAAAATTTTCTTCTTTACTTTGTAAAACAAATTTTCTCTAACCATATACAGTCAGATTTGATTGCCTTATTTTTTAAAAGTTTTTTTTTATAATTTAACTTATATAGAAGGGATTTTATTCTGTCCAATGAATATGTTTTCAGTTAATATTTGCCGAGATTTTTTTCTTTATTATTATATTAATTACAAGCCGAATCGTTTGGCTTATTTTATCTTTATTTTTATTTTATGTAATCAATAGAGTAAGTATTAAATACGCAATTAGTCTACATCGTAATCGATACATATATGAAAATAAATGTAGAGGAATGAGGCATGCCAATAAACGAGTTTATTTTAAAATAAAAATATAATTTTAAGATTTTCTATGAAACTTTTATAAAAATCATAACTTAAGGAATTAATAAGATTTAAACAAACGTATATTCAAGAATCGTGGAAATGAATCATTGAAGCTTGTTTTTTAAAACGTATAAATAAACATCAATTAATATAGAATATCAATACTGAAATGAATCAAGAAGAAACCTAAAATTATCTAACGGAATTTAATTAACTAGATTTTATAGGTATTTCACATCATATTTTAAAATTCATATTAATTTATCAAGCATTCCCTCACGAAACATCAATATAACACAACTTTATAAAAGAACGACACATTTGAGAACAAAATATAAAAAAAATCATCCAAGCCATCTATTTTAAACAAAAGAAAATGTTATAAAAACAATACCAAATTTTATAATGGTTTCAAGTAAATATTTTATCATAATTTATACATTAAATATTCTTCATTCCATTCGATTTTGCCATCACCAAATAAAATGAAAGTAAAACAATAGCGACAATAGCGACAGTCACATCCATCACAACAATAACGACAGTTATAACAATCACAATAATCCTAACAATCACAATAATCACAGCAATTATAAAAAATAAATATTAGATCCTAAGAATCCATGCATCTAATACGAGCAAAAATAGTTAAAAAACAAAAAATATTATTAAATTTCAAATATATTTCGTATAAACAAGGAAATAAAATATATTTTAAATCAAAATAATACAAAAATAAATAAATTATGAAATAAAAAGAATATTCCGTTATTTTATTTACTTTCATTTTCCTTAATTTCCTTTCATTTTTGTCTTTTAGATATTCGAAATGTAAAGTTAATAAATTAATACACAGATTGAATAACCTTTATCAATAAAGAGATATATTTAAAAGCATACCCTTTACAACTTACACCCTCACTTATTTCAATCCTCTTGTACCTCTCAGTATTAAGTATACACTTAAATGTTTATTCAGATGTTTAAATAATTGTTAAGATTTCTGATAAGAATTAAACATCCTAATACATCTTATGCTTGTTTCATAAGAATTTGTATAAACAGGACAAAGTCTATAAAATAATATCCTCTCTAAAGTAATATCTTGTATAAAGTATTATCTTCTCTAAAATAATATCTTATACAAAGTAATATCTTCTATAAAGTAATATCTTCTATAAAGTATTATCTCTTTACAAACTTATTTCTTATATAAAGTATTATCTTATTACAAATTTACTTCTTAATATATTTTATTTATTAATATTGAATCTTAAAAATATAACTTTTATTACTTTAATTAAAACACTTATCACTTATAAATTAAATATAATTAAATAAAAATATTTTTATAACTTAGTATGATATTTATACTCTTAGATAAATCTCATTTAAGTCACTGAAATATATCTTAGCTATAAATATATGTTAAGATTATTTAAGAATATGTTTATTATAAGGGAATTTCAAGCTGGAGTATGATCCTTAAATATTTCATAAAAGAAACATTAACTAAATTCAGTAATTTACCGGTTCTTTAAATACGTTACAAAATAGTAAATTGTATTTAAAAAATAAAAAAATAAATAAATAATTAAATAAATAAATAAAAAAATAAATAAATAAATAAAAATAAATAAATAATAGTTTAATAAATAAATAATGTTTAAGATAAGTTAGTTTAATAAATAATGTTTAAGATAAGTTAGTTTAATAAACAATGTTTAAGATAACAATGTTTAAGACATTGTTATTATCTTATGTTAAACACTGGTTTATTTCAATTTCATTAAAATGAATCTACCACATGTCTTATCTTAATTATAATTTAAATATAATTTTTTATTAGTAAATTAAAAGGTTTTAAATATTTAATTATGTATTTATACCTTCTAATATATTAAAGGGTGTAAAAGATAATAAACAACGTATAATTAAGTATAAGTTAAGTATAAATTACTTAGATTTAAAGATTTTTTAATAGAGGTATTAGTAGGAACACCCTTTTATTTAATAGTATTACTAACACCCTCTTATTTAATAGTATACTTAGTAACACCCTCTTATTTAATAGTATTACTAACACCCTTTTATTTAATAGTATAGATACTAAGACCCTTTTATTTAATAGTATACTTAGTAACACCCTCTTATTTAATAGTATTACTAACACCCTTTTATTTAATAGTATAGATACTAAGACCCTTTTATTTAATAGTATACTTAGTAACACCCTCTTATTTAATAGTATTACTAACACCCTTTTATTTCCTAGTATTAGTACTAACACCCTCTACTCTACTAACCCTATTCCCTCATACTTACTACCCTCTACTACTCTATAATACCATACCCTCTAATCTACTATCCTAATCTATTACCCTCTAATCTACTATCCTCATCACTAACACCCATTTACTACTCTATAATACCATACCCTCCACTACTATCCTAATCTATTACCCTCTAATCTACTATCCTTATCACTAACACCCCCCACTACTCTATAATACCATACCCTTTAATCTACTATCCTTATCACTAACACCCCCCACTACTCTATAATACTATACCCTTTATCCTTACATGTTATATCCTCATAACTCCTTGCCTCATACTTAGTAACAACAGCCTTAGCCATTTCATTACCTTTCTCACCTTTAAAAGAAAGATAATACAATTTACTATTTTCATTTCCATTTAACAATAAACTTATAGAAATACAATCTTTATATTTACTATTCCTTAACACTATCTCATTGATATGAACATTATTAATTCCAAAGCAATCTACGTCCTGATTACCACTGGTGTTACTAGGGGTATTAATACTGTTATTACCTTTATTAATATTTATATTTTTACCTTTATTATTATCTACTTCATTACCTTTATTATCTACTTCATTACCCTTATTATTACCTTTATAATTATTATCTACTTCCTCCTTACCCTCCTCCATACTACCCTTATTATCACTACCCCCCCTACTACCCTCCCCCTCCTTACTACTACCCCTATAATCATTATCACTTACATTGATTTTAAAACTTTCTACTTCTTTCTTATTCTTATAATTAACACTGTCTATATCACTATTAACATAAAATTTAATTTCTTTAAATTCTCCTTTAATTAACATACTACTTAATTTTACTTTACAAGTAAAATTAATACGTATTAATAAGAATAATGAAGAGGGTTTTATTTGTGTATATTTTGATATATCATTTCTATCTTTAAAGTTTTTAAAAACTAATTTTATATTTCCTTTGATTTTTTCATTTATACATAATAGGGTGTTAGTGTTTATAAAGTGGTTTATAAATTTATCATCTGTTATTTTTGTGGAACAGTTACAGTCATTAGAGCACATAAAGGGGGTGGAAGGTTAGGGTTATTTATAGGGGTAGTGGGAGAGGGGTGTTAGAGTGTATTAGAAGGTGTTATTAATTTGGGTAGTGGTGTTAGAGGGTGTTAGTAACAGGAGTAGTGTATTAGACTATTAGAGGGTGTTAGTAACAGTAGTAGTAGTGTTAGAGGGTGTTATTAATTGGGGTAGTAATGTTAGAGGGTGTTAGTAATTAGGGTAATGTATTAGAGGGGTGTTATTTATAAGAGTAGTGTATTAGAGTATTAGAGGGTGTTGTTTATAAGATAATACTTAAGAGGGTGTTATTTATAAGAGTATATTAGAAGGTGTTATTTATAAGTACATACACTAACACCCTCCAATACATCCCTACTATCACTAACACCCTCCAATACATCTCTACTATCACCAAAACCCTCTAACCTCCTCCACCTCCTTATCTTTAACACCCTCCACTCTACCCTCCAATCCCCT
Source organism: Hamiltosporidium tvaerminnensis (assembly GCA_022605425.2). Lineage (NCBI taxonomy): Eukaryota > Fungi > Microsporidia > Dubosqiidae > Hamiltosporidium > Hamiltosporidium tvaerminnensis. The sequence continues at coordinate 412,401 of JAKIMF020000011.1, read as the reverse complement.
AACACCCTCTTAATACTCTTATCAACTACTCTTATTAATAACACCCTCCACCTACCCTCCAATCACCTAACACCCTACCACATATCCCTACTACTAACACCCTACCACATATCCTATATACCAACACCCTACCACATATCCCTACTACTAACACCCCCCACTCACCCTCCAATCCCCTAACACCCTCTAACATACTACCCTACTACTACTACTATATCCACCCATCCCCTCAAAACCCCCTTTACCAATATGTTCCGTATGAATGACTTTGAACTTATTAAAACCACCGGAACAGGTACATTCGGTCGAGTGTATTTAGCTCGTCTCAAAAGAATTTACACCACATCAGACAAATTCTTTGCAATAAAAATGATGCGTAAATCCGACATAATACGTCTTAGACAAGTAGAACATGTATATAACGAAAAGATATTATTAAGTTACATGCGTACATCTCCTTTCATAGTAAAACTATACAGTACATTCCATTACAACAATATGTTATGTATGGTATTAGAATATGTACCAGGTGGTGAATTATTTTACTGGCTTAAAAAAATGGGAAGTTTTGGTTTATACGCTACACGGTTTTATACATGTGAAGTGTTATTAGCATTACAAGACTTACATTTAAGAAATATAATTTATAGAGATTTAAAACCAGAAAATATTTTATTAACTGCATCTGGACATATAAAACTGACAGATTTTGGATTTTCTAAAAGTATAGATACATTGACATATACAGTATGTGGTACCCCAGAATATATGGCACCAGAGAAATTATTAGGAGAAGGACATTCTAAAGAGGTAGATTATTGGTCTTTAGGAATATTAATACATGAGATGTTGACAGGTAATCCTCCTTTTTATAATGAGTCTCATTATATTATTTATCAAAGAATATTAAATGAAAATATTAATTTATCTTCTTGTATTGATAAATTGGCTGGTAATTTGATAGAGAGACTTGTTGAGAGAAATGTGAGTAAAAGGTTGGGTAGTTGTAATGGTGTTAGTGAGATTATGGAACATCCTTTCTTTTATGGTGTTGATTGGTATAAGTATAGGATGTTACAGGTTAAACCACCTATTGTTCCTTTTGTAAGGTCTGCTGGTGATACTTCTAATTTTCAGGTTTATGAAGAGGAGGTGGAGGGTGTTAAAGATAAGGAGGTGGAGGAGGTGTTATATTATAGATTTATAAATGGTAAGTGAATAAGGGTATAGGGTGTTAAAGATAAGGAGGTGGAGGAGGTGTTATATTATAGATTTATAAATGGTAAGTGAATAAGGGTATAGGGATAGGGATATAAGGGTGTTATATTATAGGTTTATAAATGGAAAGTGAATAAAGAGTATTGGTATAGGGATATAAGGGTGTTATATTATAGGTTTATAAATGGTAAGTGAATAAGGGTATAGGGATAGGGATATAAGGGTGTTATATTATAGGTTTATAAATGGTAAGTGAATAAGGGTATAGGGATAGGGATATAAGGGTGTTATATTATAGGTTTATAAGTAGAGTGTGAATAAAGAGTAGAGGGTGTTAAAGATAAGGATATAAGGATATAAGGGTGTTATAAATGGAAGTAAATAAGAGTATTGGTAGTGAGGATAAAGGGATATGGAGGTACTAGAATGTAAGGAGGTGTTATTTATACTCTATATACTTAAAGTTGTTATTTATAGTACTAATAAATAATAGGGTGTTATTTATACTCTATATACTTAAAGGGTTAATGTATAGTTTTGATTAAAAGTTTTTATTTATAAACAATTGATATTTAATTAAATAATTTTTAAAGGATTAAAACCCTTTATATTATTACTATTATTTTCTTATAATTAACACCCTCTTAGTATCTTTTATAATAACACCCTTATATTATACATAGGGTTCATCTAAGTAACACCCTCTTACTATCCCTAACTTCCCTCTATATTAACACCCTCTTACTATCCCTAACTTCCCTCTATATTAACACCCTCTTACTATCCCTAACTTCCCTCTATATTAACACCCTCTTATTATCCCTTTATATTAACACCCCCTTACTATCCCTAACTTCCATCTTACTATCCCTTTATATTAACACCCTCTTACCATCTTTAATAATTAACACCCCCTTACTATCCCTAACTTCCCTCTTACTATCCCTTTATATTATACACCCTTAATATCCATCACCTCTATATTAACACCCTCTTACTATCCCTAACCCTAACACCCCTATATCCTATTCCCACCTCTTATTTACCTAAAATAGAAATAAACAAATAACCCTTTAATATGTCTACACCTTCACAAGGAGAAATACTTAGATCAGTTTCAAGAACATTTATAAAAAAAGATACAAAATCACAAAACAATAAAAAATTAACACCTTGGCGTATAATTACATATATAACCACTTTTTTTATACCAAATTGTATTTTACGTTTATTTAATATGTCAAATCCTGCTGTACAACAAGCTTGGAGAGAAAAAGTAACTTTATGTTTTCTTATATTTCTAGGTTGTATGCTATTAGGATTTATTACTTATCTTATGAATATATTAATTTGTAAAAATAATAATCAATATATTTATAGTAATTTAGAAAATGCTAAATTAGATAGAGAAGTTGTATTTATTAATGGAGTTTTAAGTTATATTGATAATAATAGTGTTGATGTAATACCACGTACTAATATAACACCTTTTATTAAACAAAATATAAGTAAATCTTGTAGAAATAATGTTATTAACTTAAAAAATGCAATTTTAAAAAAAGATAATTTTAGTGAGATAGGACCTATACATTACACATATAAAGATGTAAATAGTTTGGGTTATATTATTATTGATGATAAGGTGTATGATCCTGGTTATTGTATTGATAGTACGTTTAATGAGTTTATTGAAAAATATAAAGGTAAGAGTATAATGTCTGATGGGATACAGGGGATAGATTCTGAGGATTTGGTGTGTTTTAAAGATACTTTCTATGCTGGTAAAGTGTCTAGTAAGACGGTAGGGTGTATTGTATCTGATATAATGTTATATATTTCTACAGTGGCTATATTTGGGTTAATTATTACTAGATTTGTGTTGGCTACGGTTTATTCGTGGCATATTAAACGGAAAGCAAGAAGACACAGAGTGGGAGAGTGTTATTGTGATACTGTAAGTGTTTCTGGAAATAATAGGAAAATAACGTTTCCTAACCCTACCTCTAACCCCGAAGCTAACCCTAATCTAACCCCTGATGGGCGTATAAATGAAAGTATTACCGGACAGCATGGCAATCGTACACCTCTGCCGTGTATTTTACTGGTTACTTGTTACTCAGAAGGTAGAGAAGGTCTTAAATCTACATTGGATTCTTTATGTATGCAGATGTATCCGTATGAATATAAACTGATTGTAGTGATTGCAGATGGTATGATAAAAGGTAGTGAAAATGATAAAACAACTCCGGAAATTCTGTTAGAACTAATAGAAGTAGACAATAAATACCCTATTATACCACAAGACTATATAGCTTTAGCTGATGGTAATAAAAGACATAACCGGGCAAAAGTATATCCTGGTAAATATAAAATTAATAATAATGTAACGAACATACTTTTAATAGTAAAATGTGGTAATTGTAGTGAAGACAGTGGTAACCGAGGAAAAAGAGACAGTCAAGTTATTTTAATGAGTTTTTATCAAAAATTACTTTATAACGATAGATTAAGTTCATTGGATTTTGATATTTATCGAAAGATGAAATATATTATGAGAATTGTAAATCCTGAAGATTTTGAGTGTATTTTGATGGTAGATGCCGATACTATTGTAGAATCTAGTGCTTTGAGTTATATGGTGCATTTTTTTTTAACTGATAAAAAGATTATGGGGATGTGTGGAGAAACCAAGATAATGAATAAATTTGAGAGTTGGGTGTCTATGATACAGGTATTTGAATATTATATTTCTCATCATTTAAGTAAATCTTTTGAAAGTGTTTTTGGTGGTGTGACATGTTTACCGGGTTGTTTCTGTATGTACAGAATTAAGGTAAATGAAAAGGCTGGTGTGATACCGATCTTATCTAATACGTTTATTGTTAATGCTTATAGTACTTATGTGGCAGAAACATTACATTTAAAAAATTTACTTTATTTGGGAGAGGATAGATACTTGACTACTTTATTACTTAAGACTTTTTATAAACGGAAATTGGTGTTCATACCACAGGCTAAAGCAGAGACACTTGTACCGGGAAGTTTTGGTGTTTTGCTGTCACAGAGAAGAAGATGGATAAATTCTACGATTCATAACTTGTTTGAGTTAGTATTGGTTGGTAAATTGTGTGGTACGTTTTGTTGTTCGATGCAATTTGTAGTAGTGATGGAATTGATGGGTACCTTGGTATTACCTGCTGCTATTGTATTCACAGGTGTTCTTATAGCAAGCAGTATTTTGATAAAACCAGAATGGATTCCTTTGGTTATGTTGGGTGGTATTTTAGGATTACCGGCTATTTTAATTTTACTGACTACGAGAGAGATAAGTTACTTGTTTTGGATTGTTGTTTATATTTTTAGTTTACCTATTTGGAACTTTGTACTGCCTGTTTACGCTTTTTGGCATTTTGATGATTTTAGTTGGGGAGAAACGCGTAAAGTGGAAGGTGGAAATAAACATGGTGAGACTGAAGGGGTGTTTGATAGCAGTAGAATTATGTTGAAGCATTTGGAAGATTTTGAAGGAAATGAATAAGATTGTTTAAATGTGTTTTGTATATAGATTGTAAGTGTAGATGTAAGTATAGATAGTTAAAATGTGTTTTGTATATAAATTGTAAATTTAGATCTTTCATATATCTGTTGGATATAGATTGTACATATAGAACTAAATAAGGTTGCTTAGTATATATGTTGGGTTTATGGATTGTTAATAGACTCCTACAAAAAATAAAAAAAGGTTGTAAATAAAAAATTTGTTTGTATTATAACGAAATTGTTTTTCGTTTTAAAAATTTTGTCAAAAATATCTCTTGAAAATCAAGTAAATCTTTTTTTAGAATTTTCGTTTTTATTTTTATTACTTGGTAAATATATACTTGGATGTAAATAAACTAGGAATCTGTATTTTTTGATTTTGATTTATTTTATATTCTCTTGATGAACAAATATAGCTCAAGGCTTTTTTTTCTTCACTATGTTGTTAAAGAATTTTAATCTTGAAAGAAAATTTATGATGTTTTAATAATTTTAGAAAAAGTTATTCTAAATATTTCTTTAGTAATAAAGAAATATTATTTTATAAATGTATCAAAAATAATATATTTTAGAGTTGTTTTATATTATTAATTATAATATTTAGTTATATATTTGAATCATGTGCCTATTCATTTTATTTTAGGCTCTTGCTGTTCTGTTATGTTACGTTTAGATTTTACTAGGTTTATATTTTTGCTTTGTTGCTTATAATTTTTTATCTACACGATTTGATTCTTAGAATTGTTTTCTTTTTGGTTTTTAATTTTTGTGTATTTCAGATGGTAACTTATTGTGATTTTCAAGTTTTACGATTCATTTTTGTATCTTATCCTATATTAATATTATTATCGTTATATTTGTATTGTATTGTATTCTTTTTATTTTATGTTTTATGTCTTTTATACTGTTATAAATCGTCTTTTTCTTTATATAAATGAAAATCGGAGTGTTTTCTTCTTTTAAATGTGAACAGTATCTGCGACTTTTCTAGAATTATCATATATGGAATTATGTTTTTATTATAGCTATAAAAAATTCGGGTTTGTTTCCAATATGTTTACAATCAAATTTAGTCTTTTTAGGTCTGATAAAAATAGGTGGAGATTTTTCTTACATATTAAAGATGATATGTAGGTAATATTTCCTCGGTGAATATTATCTGCTCTTTTATTTTATGTTTTCGCTAAGTTTAATTATTGTGGCAAAATTATTTCGCTATTCATGTGTCGTATATCGCGATTCCAACGTTAAAAATTTTGTTCAAATATATTTTTTTTCAACGGCCGTAGTTGAGTGTTTAGCAAATTGTAAGTTTAAAATATAAATCAGCTAGTTGCTCGCGGTTCTATATTTATTCTAAAAAGAAAAAATCTTGTACACTTTCTTCGAAAAGAAAGAAGGTATTTAGGTCTTCATCGTAAAAACGCTGTTATTAATATGAAATTGTTTTTCGAATCTATTAAAAGTTTCAAACCAACCTATATACCAATAAAAAGTTAAGCATGGATTTATAACTTTGATGTTCTTGTCCGAATCAAAGATCAAAGAGCGGTCTGCACATTTTTTCCCTTGTGATAGCGCTTTGGGGTTTTCCTGTCTCTACTTTTATCCTTGTGATAATGCTTTCCTGTCTGGTTTTACCGTTAGAAATTTGGTTTTTTTATATTTTATTGAGCTTGTTTTCTAAATCTCCTATGAGTCAAAATAATTTGAACTTCTTAATTTAAAACTCTATTTTCTCTTTTAAGTTTTAATCAAGTCAATGTATAAAACCAGCTATTCTTATTTAGATTCCATTTCAAACCAATTCGCAAATATGTGTTTTAAAGCCTTGCGAAATATGAAAATCTGAATCAAACTACTCTACACGCTCATTTTGCAATATATTCCTAATTACTTTATTTGAAAATAGTCTCGGGGTTTTAGCTAAATCAAGTGCTTAGAATTCAATATAGAAAATGATAATAATGTAAAATAGACAGTTAGTTGGCTTCTATCATGTATGTTCGATTTTCTGCAATAACCTAATCCTTCTTCTTAGGCAATAATTTCTTGCGAATTGCGATCATTAATTTTTTTATTGATTTGATTAAGTATTATTCTTTTACAACTTCTTTTACCTTTGCACTCACTAGAAACCTTAGGATATCAAATGCTAAATGTTTAATTTTAAAATCGATAATTCTGTATATAGAGCTTGTTTTATACTTATCCGAAATCTCTGATTAATTTAATCATATATGGATTAATATTAGGATGGATGCCTTCGTGCAAACATATTTGCCGTGTAATTATAAAAGGTAATTAGTATGACAATGATTCTTTGATTTTTTTGTGGGATATAAACTACACTCAATTTTCGGTTCTTCGTTGGAATTTATATATGAAGAAGATAGGATATAAAAGAATATAAATATCTATACAATGAACTCGTTATTTTTGATATAACTGGATTTAAAAACACGATTGCACTATAGTTGCTTTCTATATATGCATTAAAATTTAGAATGGCTTCAAAGAGTTAGAGAAATCAATGCATAGTAGAAATGTAATGTGCTCCTCACTCTGATATTGCTAAATGGGATTTTATACCTGGTTATACACAATTAGAATAACTAAATAACCTCATGGAGGTCGCAGAAATATCCTAGATGAATTTTTATCGGTTCAAAAAATACAGAATAAGTAGGAATGGTGCTAATCTTGGAAATAAAAGGGAAGGGTATGTTTTTATCCGACGTCATACAGCAGACAACAGAAATAAGCAAGGCTAGATCGTCGATTCTGTTATCAAATAGTTTCTACCCATTTTTAAGATAATAACCTTAACATATGCCCTTCAAAGAGATAACTATGAATTACTAAGAGAACCGTCATTCATGAAACTTGTAACGACATTATTTTCAAGAAAATATAACACGAATTTATTTTCAAAGTGATTTTATGTTTAAAAAAAATATATTCTAATAAAAACGAAATCAAGTATTTCATTTAATTTGATCTTTATAATCATATCCAGATCAAGTAGCTTGATTTACTTATATGTAGTCATGTATAATTTCGGAATTTATAAAAGACTATTTAAGTTGGCAAATACATTATTAAGCGATAAAAATATGTTTGTAATTCTTCTTGTTAAAAATAAACCATTTCGACTTTTAATTATTTTTTGAATTATAATTCGGTAATAGAATTCATTGATATTTGCTATTGAAATATTTTTCAATCGTCTATTTTTAAATGGCACCAAATTTCTTGTTTCCGGAGAACAATTACAACTCTTTCATTCTTTCTGTTCCATATATTTGATACACTGATTATTGATTCTGTTCGAAATCTCGTATGTATAAATAGATGCGTTGAATATTCTTTCTTCTGATATTTTGTTATTCAACTAGTGAAATTATGTAGGAAATAGCAAATTAATATTTTAAAACATACAAAAAATATATCTTAATTTAGTATTTTTATAGATACAAAAAATTTTTTAATAAAAATATTACTAAACTTGGAAAAAAAATCAAATTTAAAAAAAATATATTTTAAATTTTTATGGAGGTTTTCAATATAAAAAGATTATTAATTTATATTTTTTTTAAAAATAAAACTATTTTATTTTAATAGGTATCAGTAAGATCAGGATGGTGTAGAACTGGGTAAATCAACGATATCAAATTACTAAAAATTAAGCGGCCTCTGGAGTGAGATTAGACATAGAAAAATATTCTGGGGTTGAGCTTGACACCTCATTATTTTGTATAATCAGATCTGCTGAAAATTGTTGTTGTAATGGGGCTGTTATGATTTCCCAGAGAATGTCTGGTTGAGATGCGTTTGAAAATTGTTGGGATTGTATTGGCTGCTCTGGAAAGTGCTGTGATGAGGATGGTTGTTCCGAAATCGGCCGGATAGGAATTGGCTCAACTGATTGTAGGATAGATATTAGTATAGGAAATGCAGTGGATGGTTCCGGTTGTTGGGAATCCTCGAGAACCAAGGAGGAAGATTGACTAATTTGCCCGGTATCACTCGTCCGAATTTCAACCTCTTCTGTATCATCTTGAACAGAGGTAGAAGATACATGCGATGTGGCAGATAGGGTATTATCAGAATGATTCATATCGGTTCTAGAATAAGTTTCTTCTATATTGTTAAGTGAAAGTGAATATAATCTGCTAGATGCGTCTTGACTATTTAAATCTCTACTATTAGATTGCAGGAGATTGTGTCCGACTTCTTGGTTTCTTATATTAGATCCACCGGGCGAATATCGATGATTCCTATGTCTGTTTCTATAGATTTTTCCATATCGAGGCATTGAGCAATGTATATTCAGCAATAAAAAACTCAAATAGAAACCGATTAAATACATAGTTAGAATCATTTGAAGGCATAAAAAAAAATTTATAAATATTTTTCCAACCGTAAATAAATTTAAATTATTTCTTATTCAAATTATTTATTTAATATATTTTAAAAAATATATTTCAAATGCTTTAATCATATTGATTCTAGTATTTTTTTTATTAGATAACGGGTTTTAATTTCATATTTTAATGAAAAAAGTACTATATTTGGTATAAAAAAATTTTTTACAAATTATATTTGTTATTGTGGTTTGAAAAATAGATTTTAAAAAATTTTATAAAATTTTATAAAATTTGATAAAAGATTGCCAAATTAGATAAAAAAAGAGTTTCTTGCTCAATCACTATATAATATAATTCAGTTTTTTCCCGGCAAAGAAGACTCACCTCTAAATTTTTAAATGGTTAAAGAGATGAAAGAAACCAACAATAGTGTTTGGACTGTTATTATGACTCTTTTGATAGCTTCATAAATCTTACATAACAATAATTGGGTGTGAACTGACCATAGAACAATTCTATTAGTTCATAAAAATGTCTGAAATAAATTTGAAAAATATTTTCTAGATTTCAGTGCGGAATATAAATACCATAATAAATTTATTTTTTTTATTTTGAAAGTAAAATTCAAATTATATTTTCAAATTTCTTTGCAAGCTTTTATTTTACTAATAAATAAATAACTTTATAATATAATCATTTAAAAAAATATTTTTGGATAATTATGGAATTATAACTTGAATGGATTACATATTGTCTAAAAAAAGTTGAGGTAAGATAACCACATAAAAAACTTTCTGCTTGGCGATGAGTGTGTGAAACTGGTGTGAGGTCATTGTTTGGATTTTTGGTTAAAAAAAAAAAACACACTCATCTTCGGTTGTCCATGGGAGTTGTAAGAGGGAGGAGAGATCTAAGAAACAGAGAAACATTTTCTACAAATTTATTTGTAGTTTTTTATGTAACCAGATTGCAGACCGCAGCTGAACATGTGGGTAATTGCCATGTAAAAGCATGAAAACAAAGTTTGCTCACTCAGGTTAGAAGACTTAGCGCCTGGGAGATATAAAACCAAAAACTATTAAAAACCGAAGAGCTAAGTAGCAGGTATACCTGTTGGCATGACATTGCACTGTCTAGGTGGACTCCATGTAAACATTTGAAATATATCTTAGCTAGAAGTTTATTGGGTTCAGAAAGTGTAGAGTAAGTGAGAATGCAGTATGGTCTTTGTGGAGCCCAGGGCGAGCTTCGCCTTCGATCTCACTCCATGCACGGACATTAACGAACTTCGGGCAAATGCCTCGCCTATTATTCAGGTTATACACACCTGGTATATGAAAGGCTTTGGGATGTAGGTATTGCAGGGTGTATCGATGGAGTGTTGAAGTAGCAGTCATTTATGTTAAACCTAGAACGGTGCTAATGCCATGGAAATAAATATAACACTTGCCTCTGTTTTAAAAAGATCTGTTATTTTTAAATAAAGTATGTATTATATTTTGAGAACTATTAGATCTTCTTTATATTGTGAATTCATAATATAAATTATCTATAATTGTAATTTATTCGTATTTTTTCACTTTAAACATTACTCATAAAAAAAATCGTGCTGGATCGTTGTATGAGGACCTTGGTTTGGAAATTAAGCAAAATTAGTGCTTTGTTTAGCCTATTTATAATCCTGAAAAATTTTAAACCAAAAGACATTGATTTTAAAAATCTACTTTTATTTGTTATTTATATACTAAGATTTGCATTTATGTTCTGTCATGCATTAAATATATTCATTTTTTTACGTTCAAATTTGTTTATATTATGATAAATTAATTATTAAAAAGATATTTTTACAATTAGATTATAAAATGATAGTATAAATTGCAAGATCGCTTATGCAAAGTGGATATAAAAGTCAAAAATTTTTTTACACTATAAAATTACAAACATTACAATTTTTCTAAACTTATTTCTGTAAATATAGATATATACAAAATATTTTCAAATAATATTGAATTTTATCTATAAGAACAAAATAGATTCTAAACTTCAAATGTTCTACGTAAAGGGTTTTTAAGTCCAAATATAAGAGTAAATAAAAAATTGTTTTTTTCTGATATTTTGGTCGTTTCTGCGCACAATTAATATGAAATTAAACGAAACTCGAGAACACATAAGATACAAAAACTCAATGCAAATAAATAGTTACTTGTGAATCCTTAAAATAGAGCAGCTCACAATGAAGTCAAAACTTAACAATAAATGTAAGTTAGATCATGCGAAGCCTTTAATTTTGTAAATTTTGTCAAACCGAGATGTTTAATTTCAAGCATAGTGAAATGTAATCTTTTCATTTAGAATTCACGTTTTTTTCCGCGTTATAAAGAATTCTTAGTATTCTCAACAAATAATATTGAAGTTTTTTTTATCATAAAACATAAAAAATTTTTCAATTTGAAAGATTCTATTATTTCATGTTTATACCTGACAAAACATATTATTTAAATTGATTGAGAAAATGTTTGTTCTCATGATTTTTTACTTGGCTAAGTTTAATGATATTGCAGGAGACTTTTGAAAACATTCGAGAACCCTGGATTTTAAATTTAGCTTATGGTACGTAAAATGAAATTGGTGTGTTAAAAACTAGTGATTATTCTATTCTGTCAATATTTATGGTTTCATGAAAATGATTTTTGATTAAGGTTAATTGTATAATCACTGCGACAGCCTCGAATTTTTTCTCAAAGGTCATTTAAAATAAAATTTCACTCAATGAGGTAAGAAACATGTGTTACATGCGTTAAAAAATCGAATTTTTGGCTGGGTTTCTTGGATATAATTTATGCTGAGAGCCTTTGTCTGCTTAGGTTTCAAACTCTCCCCAATGTATAAATGTATATTTGCCTAAAATGACTAAGAAAAAACTCAATGGTCGTTTAGTTCGTCTACTTAAGTCTGCAACACTTGGCAATACAATATGACCACAAAATGAACCTGCTCGAGACACTTAAGCTATTTTTTTCAAAAAGAAAAAATCTCAAATGGCTATCTAGAGGCAAAATCTTTTATATGAGAACTATTTATAATTTGTAAATTTTTTAAAATCTCAATGGTTGTTTTGAATTGTTTTGACGTGCGATTCTCTCAATCACTCGTTTAACACAAAAATATGTGATTAAATTCTATAATGCCGGTGAAGCTGGCATTTATATCATTATTTGTGTGGAACAAACAGACTTCGGGATATGTTCCTTACAAGCGCGAATTTTTTTTATATCCCCATGAAAATTAAAGATCTTAGAATCCTAGTTTAAGTGGTTTTTATTTATGAGATTCTTATTAAATCTTTTTTTACGCATTTATGTTGCTCTTCTTTGTGTTTGATGCATATCACTGAGACTTTTTGTATAAATTATCTTTTCTTAGTTATAACTTTTATTAAATGCAAAATTTTCGATGTTTTATATGCCTTTTATTCAGTTCGGTACCATTGTTTCATCATAAATTTATTAGAATCATATTAAGAACAGTTTAATGTAAAAAAACTTTTCTTCTTTTAAATATAAATATTAAACAAAATCTAATTCTAATTTTAAAAAATTTGTTGGAAATAACTTTATAAATTTAAATTCGAGTTCTTTATTATTCTTACGTTGTTACCATGATTTTAATCGACTAAGTCATATATAAAGAAATATCAGGTATCTAATATTTCGTAAAATATTTTTTTAAGAAATAAAGGGATTAATTTGATACATAGAAATATAGAGAGACAGCTTGTTTACTAAATCGGAAATAATGGGTTTTTATTATTTTGTAATTTATCGTTTTCAGCAGAAATGCATACCGCTAAACAGATCAAATCAGTAATTCTTCAGATTTCTCAAATATATTAAGTAAATAAAATATAATAAAACTTTAAGTTGGTCAGAAGAATAGAAGAGAATTGTAAAAGGAATATTTTTACATTTATTTTTGAGGGAAAATGAAAACCTAGCAGATATAATTTGAGATTTAGATTAAGAAAAATATAGATTTTATTTATAGTAAAAAATTACATGAAAAATAAAATTTATGGTTAGTTTTAAATTTACACGATCAATCTTGGAATAAAATATGAGTGAAGAAATTGCATTTTATATAATTAAACTTATTATATCGGTATCTTAGAAGGTAAAGCTATAAACTACTGTATTTTCATCTTGGCTTAATAAACTTAAAATTTTATTGAGTTTTGAAAGACATGTAGTTATTTCAAGGAAGAAAATCACAAAATATAGGAATAATCAGAGTTTAAATCGAAATTTTCGGAAGAGGTACGTTTGCGGCTAAAAAAATTTAATACAAATTTTGCTTAACTAAGATAATATGTTTTTTAAGTATTTCAAAGCCCCAGCATTAGCCTATAATTTACAAATTACTTTAAAGGTCGTGGTTGCTTTTCACGCTCATAAAATACAATACTTAATCTTTTTTTTCTACACGCAGACTACAATCTGATAAAATATAAAAGAAAACAATTATTTGACAATATAGAATTTATATTCAGTTATTTGGAATTTATATTTGATCTAAAATCGCTGTTTCATAAAAACCTAATAGGATATTCTTATCATAGTCGGTTATTATCAAATCAATTATCTCAAATGTTTTAAGCGATGGCAGTTGTGGCAGAAAAAGCAATACTTTACTAGATTCTTCTATGATTTTACAATCTTCTAATGTTAAACACTCAAGTTCTGTAAAACTGAAAATAGTCTTCATATCTTGATCATTTAATATGGCATCATATAAAAAAAGAAATTTCAAATTTGTAGTAAATTTACAATTCTTAAGGACCGAAAAAGTACTATGTGGTGTTTTTTTCAGTGAAATCACAAGTGTATGAATGTTTTTATATTCAAAAAATTCTAATAAAACTTTCGAATTTGTTTCATTTCCATTTAGATGGAACTCGGTAATGGTTTTTTGTAGATTAACACTTTTCAAAAAAAAGAAATCACATTCCTTGAGTCCACAATAAGAAAGTTTTAATTCGCACAAATTCAAGCAGTTACTTAGGAGATTCAAATTTTTCTTATCTTTAATTTTCGTGTGGGAAAGATCAAGATGAATTAAATTTTGTTTAAGACTGGAATAATCAGAGAATGAAAAATCTACAATGGCACAATTGCGTATGTAAAGGTATTGCAAGGATTTAAGTTGTTCAAGGATTCTCAGTGTCAAGTTTTTAAATCCCTGAAACTTTAAAGTTATTAATGAATGACTCAATAAACAAAGATTTAAGGAATCTAGATACAACGAGTCAATGCCGTTTTCAGGGTATTTTAGTGTAAGTTTTTGTAAATTACTAAAATTAGATATAAACTTACATTCTATTTCCGAAAAACAAATTTCACTCATTTTTAGAACTACTAGACTTTCGTAAATATTTGACTTAAGACCTAACTTTTTATTAAAGCATTCAGAAATATTATTTACATACTGTAAAATCAGGCAGTAAATATTTTTGGAATGAATTAAAACATCGAAGACTTCGGGCAAAATATTCAAAGTGCTCAGAGATATTTTTTTGGGTATACCCGGGCTTAGGTAATTGTAATTTTTCAGATCATAGCAATATGGTACGATAAATTTACAAAAATGAAATTGAATGTATTCTATATCTGATTTGATTAAATTCGATAGAATACAAAAATATATTTCGACATTACATAAGAACAAGTCATTTACATTTGGTAAAATCGTTTTGAAGCTTTCAACGATTGGCTGATATATATCCATGATTATTAAATCTTCAAGAATAATTCTTTCAATTTTTCCCATTTTTTGATTGAAAGCATCGATTCTAATATTTTGATTAGTCACACCGCTATGATATCCTGGAAGGCATAAATAATTTGAATTCCCAAGAAAAGAAACAGATTCGGATTCACTCTGATTTCTTAGTTTTTCGAGATCCTTTAGATATTGTTGGTTATAATACGGAGGCCCGAGTCTTTCCATGTACCATTTGATATCATTTTCCTTTCCGTAAATTAGTATACTAGATATATCATAAAAATCTAAAAACCAAAAAAATACCTTCAGTATAGAAGATCCTGCTTTACAAAGCCGACAAAGAAAAATATCTTTCAAATACAATTGTAAAGAATTGTGCTCAAATGTTTCGATTACATCACAATACAAAGTCTTGAATTCCAAAATATAATATCTGTTTTTTATAATTTCAATGTCAAAATCACACTCGTCAAATAGAACTTTAAGAAGAATGTAAAATGATTTCTTAGTATTTTTTAAATAAATGAATTTTAAATTCAGATTATCATCAAGAATTTCTTGAGAAAACGGTCTTAATAGGCCGTATTCTACTATCTTACGATATATACTTCTAATATTGTCGTATTTATAACCATTTAAATGATTAAGAAGCCCTAGTATTTCATAGAAAACAGTGTATTTAATAAAGAAAAATATGGGATGAAAATCCTCACATACTAAACTGTTTTTAAATACTAAAAAATTTTCCATCCTAATTCTTCTATTTAAATATATTGGAATAACGGACGCATGAGATTTTTCAATTAGAGTTTCTATATAAGTAAATTTATATTTTTCCAAATCAAAGTAATTCATTCTTATGACTCGAAGTTTTCTATGCTCTACTTCATTATCTGGTATTGAACATTTTATTTGATTATTTTCATGTAAATGAATACCATGACATAAAACAAAAGAATCTTTTTCCATTCGTCGCTCATAATATTCATACAAATTCATATCCTTTGAATGTAAGCTACAAGACGAATCTTCAGAAAATAGAAAATCAATATATTTTGTATTATTACATGCTATACAATCTGAATTAAGCGATGTTAATAATAATGTGTATTTGATCAAAATTTGAAATGTATTTATCGTTTGTTCTTGCTTAATTTTTTTCAAAAAGTCCCTCTTTTCTTTTAGAAAAACCATAAAAGTGATATGTTTTAAGATATATGTTAGAAATTTATGGGAATATATGGATATGATGTTGATATAGTCCATATTAGCTTCAGTTTTCAACATGGGCACTTAAATTTATTTTTTGTTATATATATTAACATTCCTTAACTTTTATTAGATTAAATCATTTTTTTTATCAGATAAAAAACAATTTACTTCTTTTGATTAAATTATATAAAAATTCTAATCTTTGTTTTAATCAAAGCCGTTAATTTATTTATTAAAAAATTATCTCCGTAATAAAAAAATGTTTTATACTCAAACATTCTCAGGTAAAAATATATTCAGATGATAAAATTCTATGGCTTTTCTATTAAATATAAAATTTTGGAATTTTGATGTTTTTCAAGTCTGTTTTCACTTCATAATATAGTCTAAACGACAAAATAAATAACAAAGAGGCGCTACAGTCCTTTTATAAATCGCTGGTTTCTTTAAAGATCTTTCTTGGTTCGTCTCTATTGCGCACAGAATTTATTAAGTCAATAAATTTGGTTTTCTTTGATTTTTTTTCCATTGATCAAAGCATCTTGTTTCGGTTCACCTGTCTTCTCTTACTTTCAAGAGCAGATCTAAAAATTTTCCTACCAGCGCACACCAAACATCTGTTTGCGTGCCAAAGCAATCAAAGTCACTTTGTTTCACTAGTGGGGGCCTAAATTAGCTTCTTAATGGATCATATATTTCAGGTTTTGCTCATATTCCCCACATTTTATTTTCAATATTGGTCCCTATATTTTCCTACTATCTTTTGCAAGGCCCCGTATATTTGAATCATCACCAATGTTTGGAAGCATACGCCCAGTAAATCTTATAATTGTCCTAGATATTTTCATTTTCGCATGTAGATTTTATAGATTTGACTTTAGTATGTGTCGAATAGTTAGATGAATCCTATTTCCTATTATATTAGGCTTTAAGCACAAGAGAATTTTCATTATCTACTTGCATAAGTGATCCCTGGTGTTTAGAGCTCGATACTCTTTTAACTATACATCAATTGATTTTTAAAGCATTTCCCAAGCGGTCCTATTTTTAAAACATTACCATATATTTTTTCTTGCTTTTAATTATCTTAAGTTCGTGTGTTTTTTATTTCGCCGCAACTGCTTTAAAAGTGAATTCAATATCTTCTGCATTCCTTCCTGGTACATCTAAGTCTTCTGAATATTCTACGTATCGTGTGATGTAGTTAGATTTGTATAACCTTTATTTTTTGCCAACTGACGTATCATTGTATCTAAATTAGATAGAATACTTTTAGAGATATTGAATCGCTTTGTCTTGGCTCGATATTAATACGAAAATTAGTGGCTACATTACTTGTTGACCATATTTTTTTTCTATCAAAGTCGTTTAATGAAACTAATAATTTTATGAGATTTATCAAGTTTTCGCTTGTTTTATAAAATAATTTCCAGAAAATGCTTTCTGTGCTTGCTTCAGTGTTCAAAAAAATGATTTGTCGAAATATCATGTTCTTAGCATATTACGAGAACCATCCTAATAAAAGATTTAGATCTATAGATCTGCCTCTTCTGAATCCGCATTGAAGATATTTAAACGCCCTTTATGTGAATGGATTTATTATTTTGCAGATTTCTAAAAAATATGTAACCGTTTGGCACAGGAGATATTCCTATATAGTTAGAGCCATGTCGCTTACTCGTTTTTATGAAAAAAGATATTGGATTTACACCTGATTCATTAAGTCTATTTTTTTATACCAATATATGTTTGAAGAGTTATTGACGTTTATCTCATAATATTTTCTTAAAATTATACGTTCTCCTCTGTGATCCAATATTCACCAGGCGCATAAGATTATTTTGACTCATTCTGCTATTTGGTGTCTTTGCATGTGTTGCTTCTGACGTAGCTGTTTCTTTCTCTTCAATAAGATCATTATTTCTTTCATAAACGTTTCTCTTCTTTTTATTCTAGTTTATATTTGATTTTGGAATTTGAAGGATATTCGGATACTTAGCCTATCCAACAACATCTTTCTTAATTACCTAAGTAAGTATCCGTCTGTGATTTCTACCTTGAAATTAAAGGTGTTTAAATTATACTCTAAGTCTTTATCATTACGTACATTTTAAAAACCACTTTGTCTCTGATGTTTTATATTTTTCGAGTCTTACATTAATCTCATGGTCTTTATTTTTTCTTAAATATATCAGGGTTTAGTCCTTGTTAAGCTAGAACCTTGCGTTTTGTTTTCGGTTTTTTTCTTACCATTATTATTCCACGCATTCATGGTCATATAAGGTCTCTTCGTTTCATATTTCTTGTATCTTAGTAATGCATCCGATGTTTGTTTGATTGATTCGCCAATACTACCCGCCTTTTATTATATATTTTCTGCCATGTACAAGTATTTCGCCGAATATAGATTCAAAAATTAGCAAATTTTCTATATATCCTGTTCGAAAATCTATCAGATTATGTCCTTGTGATTTGCATTTCCAATTGTCTTCAATATCGCTAAATGTTGTCAAAATTTTACTCTTACTTAAAAAAATCACTTTATATATCTGCATTTCTATTGCTGCGCGCATTTCTACAACTTGTCACATGCCTATAATCTATAATTTTATTGTCAGTTAGAATATAGGCTTTTCCTATGGGTAGTAGTGCCAAGTGTATTTGTGTACTTGCTTATATGGAAATCCACACCGAAACGGTCATATGTTTGCTTAGTCTAAAACCAGGTTATCTTACATAATTACTACGAGATTCAAATATAACTTTAACTTTTTATTTTGAGTCGGGTGTATGTTTCTTTCATATTTTTAGGTTAAGATTTTTACATAATTTTTATAACACATTGAGATAAATTTCCAAATATACTTAGACCTGCCATGAAATCATTCCTTTGAATCATTGTTTAATTCTGCTTTTGGTCATGTCCACATACCATGGCAGTGCTAAAAAATCTATCTTTTTTCATAATTTAACATATTCTCTTGTTTAAAGGTCTATAGTTTCACCCTGAAATATATTTGTTTTGCCCGTAAAGACTGTTTCAAATCAATAAATCATATTTATACTGTATAAAACAGAGCATTCTTTTGTTTACAAAATGTTGACTTGCTTCCATCAATGCTTTCGCAGCGCAACGTTATTTATATTATTTTTTTCAAGTTCCTGAGTAAGATAAGACGGTGCTCTTGCTCGAGAGAGACCGCCATTCAATGTTTTATATTGCTTATAGTGTTTTTTTCGGGCTTATATTTCTTTTAAATTTTTGCTTTATGCATTTTGTAGTTTATTTTCGGTTTCGTTACAATACATTTTGCGAGATAAGTTTGTGTAACTTCGCTCAGTCCTCCAACTTTATTCCAGATTTTCCCCGAAGAGAGTAGGATAGCACAAAATCAGGCATTGGTTTTATATATTTTCTCTATTTTTCATATAGTAATCACCTTCTCAAATATGCTATTTAATTTTAATATTTTTTACTTTTCAAATTTGATTTAATCGTGAGTTTCGTTTCAAAAGGGATTCAAAAATATCATTGAAAGGTCAACAAATTTTGAACATCTTCGTAAGTATCCAAAATAAGTGTGTTTTTGTATGTTTTCGGGCTCAATATAGGATATTTTATGGTGCCATCGCTATCATAAAGTTAATATTAGTTCTCATATCTGACTTCTTGGTCGCGTAAACAATTCGATTTAAACGTTTTTTTGTGTACATTGATTCTATAAAATACTCATTTTTAATAAAATAGCGATACTTCTTAGTCTAAAAATATTATATTTTACAACTATAAGTTTAAGGTCATCTTATAAGAAATCATATAAAACTACATCCAAAATATAACGAAATGAAGTTTCCGGCATAGAAATTCTTACTTAATTTCTCGGGTTGAAGCATTTAAGAAAATCTCATTTACCAAATATTTTAACCTCACTAGGTTTGATTAAATTATTATTAAGTTTAAGAAATAATATCTTAGATTTTCACCGCATTTGTCAATATGTTTGCTTTCAAATATCATTCATATCGATATGTACATATTTACGAAATTTCTCCGAATAACAATTTCAATTCTTTCTAGGTTTTATATCAAACATGTAGTGAGACTAAATTGTATTTATTCACAATATTATTTCGTAGATTGAAGATTTTCCTAAATTTTCTATTCGAATATCCAAATGCGCGTCTTTCTATTTACGGATTGCAATATTTCAGATTTTCTTTCATTCCGAATATTGTTCGATTTTAGATGTTTCAAAAGCTTTCAATTGAAATGCCTAATATCTAATTTTAAGTATATCCGAGAGTCAAAAAACTAAAATCTCTTGTTGTTTGAATATTATATAACCCCTGATTCCTTTATATTTTCTATTTTGTCATATATTTAGTTAGTTATCTTTTCTGATCGTTTAGTTGTTTTATATTTCGAAATATGTTTTAATGTAACAAATCTTTTTGCGTGTTAAAGAAATCTTATTATAATTCTATATTTTGAAGCTTGATACCTGCTAAGTTAAATATCTTTAATTGTTGCAGACAAAAAACATATTTGCGAAAGTAAACATATACTTATAACATAAAGCAAGTAGATGGTTGCGAGATGTATTGTAAAGTGAATAAATTTTTATTTTTTTCATGAAGAACATGTATATTCTTCTACCCTTAAAACAAACACAGCTTTAGCCTATAAAAGTTCATCGCTGCAAATATTTCGCTTCATATCAGGTGCTTTATATTCCAATTACATAAATTAGTGTCTATTTTGAAGTTGAGTATCCAAATGTATTAAAATCTGTCGTATTACTCTTTAGTTTATTCGCAACCTCGCTTAAAAAGGAATCAACGTATTGATTTCATCCTAAGGCTTCCTATATACTTAACGTCCGAAAGCCCAACTTGTTTCTATAAATTCGACATTAGAAATTCGAATTTTTGTAAATAATTCTTTAATTATGTTTTTAAGCTTAGAAAATACAAAAATCCAAGTTCTTTGCCCGAAATGGATATTTTATTTGGAACATAAATAGTATTTGACATAATATTCTTTAATGACAAGAAAAAAATCATTTAGAAAATTTCTCTTAATACGCTCATATTGTTTCATATTTCTCATAAACCCTATCGCTCAATTTATCTACACAAAACACAAATAAAAAATGACAAAACCATTTCGTATATAAAACCACAGAGAAATGTTCCTAACGGCATAAGAACAATATATTTGATCCATTTATATATGTAGACTCTTCTGTTAGTTTCAATTCTTTATTTTATTAATTTTTGATAATTGATATTTTTGTTCTTTTTTTATTTTTCGCAATGCAACAATGTAACAAAGAAATCCCGTGAAAAATAAAAATGAAAGAAAAACATGTTAATAAAAAGTTTTAAAAATGTAAACTAGTACGATAAATAAAGCATCGCTTCATTTATACCAAGTACCTCCGAGGTTTTTGGTCTGCGAGCCATATATACTTAGATATGGGGTGAAGAGAACAGGCCACAGCGCCCTTTTTCTGAGGTAAAGGTGTTTCTGCTATATTAATTATTGATATTTGCGAATAATTGATTTCGAGTCTCATAAAGAAGTTTTGAAAGATAAAACGTATCCTAGCGTTGTTTTTAATAATAAACATTTTTTTAAAAAAATAAGAAATAATTACAACGATGAGTATAATTTCAATTGTAGGAAAAAAATTTTGAAAACTTTGTTCTGAATCATATCATTAAAGTCAAAGGATATAATGGGCTTCGATGTCGAACCATTTTTTCATTTATACTTTTGCTATTTACCTCGACTAACATTCGAAACAAAACATATTTTTATTCGTATATTTTAATGTAAAAGTAATTGTGGTATATAAAATCGCAAAATTCCGCCAACACTTGATTATTAAGCACCAATACCATCTATAAACGGATTCTACCGGGCTATTTCAACCATGGATGGCAAATTTATCAATAAGAACTGGTTTTGACACAAAGATAGTGAATAACTTCTCTAGTTCGAATTCGAGCATATTTTTTTCGGTATTCGTTCAAACGTCTTGAAAATAACAAAGTATGTTGGTTGTGTTCAAGATAAATAAAAACCATGCCATTGTGCTTTTAATAATTATATTAATTGCTTTTAATCGTTAGTTTAAATATATATAGTCATGTTATGTTAATTTTATCCAAACATGATACCTTCTAACGTTTTATATAGAAAATTAAAATATCTTGGCTTTTATAACTTTTAGTTTTTTTTATTAGTTGATTTTAAACTTGAAGTAACGAATTTTTTTTACTCAAAGTTAAGATTGCGTTTTTTTATTTGAATTTTTTCCATGAATTTTGAAGAAATATGAATATAGACGTTTAAGAAATAATAGATAATAATATCAGAAGGTTTGGTGGAAAATATGGTTGTTTTACTTTGTCTTTGAGCCGATCAATATGATAATATGTAGATTTTCCGCACAAAACACGTCATTTCTGAACTTACGATATAAAAAGTCAGTAAGGTGTGGAACGCTCTCAAAATTACTTGAAATATACTGGAAGTTTTCGATCAGAAAATATATGACTTTCAAATGTATCTCAACTCAAGTCAATGTTTAAATAAAATAATTCTAGGCAGGAAGAGCAATTGAATCTGTTTGATATGGGATTATTTTCTAGAAAACCAATGTAAATTGTCCAGACTGCCCAGTAATTAA
This sequence comes from Hamiltosporidium tvaerminnensis, assembly GCA_022605425.2. NCBI lineage: Eukaryota > Fungi > Microsporidia > Dubosqiidae > Hamiltosporidium > Hamiltosporidium tvaerminnensis. Next base: position 389,585 of record JAKIMF020000011.1, on the reverse strand, counting down.
AGTTTTATCATTTCCAAAGCTTTGGACACTGACATCGAATTTGGTTTCGTTTGAAACATCATATGAGCTGCCCAAACAGTTGCAAAAAGAGTGTGATACAAGAAAACATTTAATAAATGTTTCTGAATAGACAATCGACTTTACTTGTTTTATTTGGTCGAGAATGACTCGGAATAAATTTCTAATATAGTTCAAATTATGATTTTATTAATTAATTAATCTAAATTCGAAAGTATATGACGAGCTTATAAATTTTCTTAATATTACCTGGACGACTAGTAAAAAAAAATATTTTTAGGAATTCGAGAAATATATTATAAAGAAACAATCTTTTAACGAAAAATTTGAAAGTATACATTAGATCGGGAAAAATATAAATTATTTGTTGCTCTGCAATAAAAAGCTTAAAAAATGACAATTTCACAAAACACTCTATTATACATCATATTATCCAAAAAAATCCATTTTGTGTGAAATGTTTAAACTCCTGAAAGTCTTGAAACATAAATATTCGCTTTAACACATTTAAATCCCAGCCTTGTATCCTCAATAAGTCTGTGAGTACCGCAAAGAAATCGAAGAAAATGTTGCCACAATATTCTGTTGTTTGATAGCTCAGCGTTAAAAATTTGCCAGAGCCTTTTAAAGCTAGGAAAGTCTTCAAAATATTTTTACATCAAATGAATAAAAATCCTAGTTATTAAGCAATAATGGCAATGTTAGTTGTATTTTGGATTTAATCAAAAAAGTAATAATGAAGAAAATTCAAAAGTCAAAAGTTAGATGCTGCCTGAATTATACATTTATATTGAATAGTTTCATGGAACACTTGCCTTGTTTTTTTCACAAATAAACGAAATTTTACACACGTTTTAGTCCCAGCAAAATATTTTGTAGAAAAAATTAACATTTCTAATTCACTTTTTCATAGAAATCATAGATATTATAAATATATTATGATTCTCACTTTTTTTAATTTTATTTATTGTTAATAAAATTTGGTTTTTTCTTGATCGTTTAAAGGCAGATTTAAAACCTTACCTTGTAACGTAAATTAGGATTAATAAATAGCAATGTAGGGATATTAACAAATATAGGAGTCGAATCTATAATTACATGAATTTTAAAGAGTTTCATCAACGATTCAATTATTTTCATTAATTTTTCGAGGGGTTTTTCGCTTTCGGCACTACCACATTATGTGAAGAATTGCTAGTTTGAATAAAATAACAAAAAATAATCAAATAACATATAAGCATTTGTGGCAGTTATTCATAATTTCTAATAATAAAGTAGGTCCACATTTCAAGAAATCATTCGTGACAAATCTCAGCCCTTAATCCGATTAAATATAAAACATTTCAATTATTTTTTGTAACTTCCGTTTTGTTTTTAGTATAAAATATGATCAAAGAATAAAAAACAAAGTTGATAACATTAAAATTTCTTTGACTTACAAATTAAAGAGATTTTTATAATTGTTAATTCCCTTTAATTAAGATAAAATTTATTAATTTGATTCCTTATCTAAAAAACATCTACTCTACAGAAAAAATACTTAGCGAGTCATATCCAGGTAATCACCGACCTGCTACCGCGGGATAAAGACTCTTTCACAATCCTGAAGTAGTAACTGTAAAGGAAAAACAAGAATAATTTTCAGGAGTTCCATAAATGGTATTTAATCCAATTTATTTTTTTTTGCAATAGAATATTTCGTGTTTTTCTTACATGAACAGAATAGAGAAGATAGCTGTTTAAAAAAAATCACCTTGAACATAAATTGGGATAATAAATTTATTAAATCCTTGTTTATATTTTTAGACAAATATAAACTACACAAAATCTTCTATTGTTTCTTAGGAATTTGTTATGAAATAATAGAAAGGTTTCAGGAAACATTAAAACTTTTTCTAAAAATTTAATGTGTATTTTTTTATAGAACTTAGTTATAGGCCTCAATCGAACCCGAAGGTAATTCCAAGTAAAAGCATAGAACCAAGTTTTGCTCAGTCTGGGTAGGAGACCTGGGTATGGAAGATACAAAAACAAATCAAATAAAGCGCGTAAATACTAACCAGCAGGCTATACCAGTTAATACAACATTGAATGTCTAGTTAGATTTTTTGTAAGTTGTCGAGATATATTTTTATCGGAAGTCTGTCGGCTCGGAAGGTATAGTGTAAATGAGGAGCTATATATATCGAAGGATCCGATATGGATTCCGACCCAAGATTTAACTACTTACAACGAACCTTAACGAATCTGGGAAACGAGTTCGCCAATTTATTAAAATTTTACGCCTTTTTAGATGAACTGCTTTTTGGCTTTGGGTATCTTATGGAACCCATGTTGTGTGAAGGCTATATTTAGACTAACCTTGAATTTATTCAATGTCATGAAGGCAATATAAGACATGTCACTGATTTACAGAGATGTGCTTAGTTTAAATAAATTTTTTCTTTGCTTGAATGCCTTGTTACACTTTGTTGTTTTTATCTTGTCGTAAATCGAAATAATATTTTATTGAATTTAATTTGAACTTTATAGTATATAAGCGTTTAGAGCTTAACCCCTATTAAAGACCGAAAGAATTTTACTTTATTTTTATTGTCAGTGATTCGCATAGAGAAATAAACGAATATAAACAGGAATATAAAAATTTAAGAAAAAAAAAAGAAACGTGTAGGAAAAAACCATTTGCTATTTTAAACAAGACGATAAAAAGTTTCGGAATTTTATATTAATTTTGCTAACTTAAAACCATTTTTACCGTTTTTTTACTATTCGATTGTAAAATGGTGGTTATTATCGTATTTCAAAACATTCTCTCTTATTCTGTTTACTTTATATTTCTTTACCACTAATTAATGATAAAGCAAAACTGAAATTTTCTGTATGCTAAGTAGATGAAACTAAGTTATAAAAAATGTATTTGTTTGTTTTTTACAAAAAATGCAGTTTAAAAAATTTAGCGGGGAATAGATTAGACTTATAGAAATAATATACATAAGAATTTAAAATTATAGAAATAAGATGTTAAAATATGTCATAAAATAAAAAACTTATAGAATAGATTACAAACTACAAAAAATAAGAAAAAATTTCTAAAATGAATTTAGGATAATAAAAAAATTAACTTGAATTTGTTCATTCTTTTAACCTCCTTCATTAAATATGGATGTTTTTTTTTACTTTAATCACATGTTTTTAACTATAAATATACCATTTAGCGTATGAAATTAATTTAAATATATATTTCGTTGTCAAAAAGCGAGTCAAAGAGATTACGTCGAGTCATGGGAATGTTGTTAAAATCATTTATATAAACGCTTCTATTATAAGCAAAATTTATAGAAGGGTAATCGGTTTTTATAATTCTTTTGCGAGTGTACTCATTTCTAAATTTACTTACTTATTCCATTCTTCATATCTGTTGAAACTTAGAATTATAGGAGATGGGTCTATAGATCCAGTGTGGTTTAAACTCAACTAAATTCCGACACTGATTTTCTCATAAATTCTAGACACTCGTTGACAAACAGATAGTTTTTAATGTGGTTATCATCGATCCACCTATTTTTAAACTTACCACATATATTTACATAATCTATTGCTGCAGATAATTGCATGCTACTGTAGTTTCTGTTTGTTAAGGCAATTTTTTTATAATGGCAACGTAACAACTCCCATACCTCGTTACAACTATCATTTTAAAATCTTTATAAAAAATAACGGAAATCATTCCTATCATTATTTCTCCGATTTTTTAGGAAAATCAATTCTTGATTGAATACAAATACTTGTATTTAATTTCTAAAATACTTTCCGATTTTTCGCAGGTTCATTTGTATAAGATTTAAGGGATTTGAACGATATAAAAATTATTTTTCAAAATATTTTTGAAGTATAATATTTTAAGATTCTATACATAATTGACCAACCAAAATGTAACACAGTAAAAATTTAAGACTTTTAGTAAAAAAATGTTTTATTTTTTGTATCTTTTCAAACTGTTGCGCAAATCTTGGAATTCCAAAAACCATATAACGAAACAGAATATTAAATTTGTTTTAAAATAACAGAAAATATATAAAAATACAACTAGAAGACACAGGAACCCAGAAAAATAGAAATCTATTCGATTTGTAATATATTATAGACTTTAAAATTTTTTTAGCTGAATTAATACGTTTTTATAATTGAATTTTTAGTTTTGTAAATATTTATAATAAAGAAAGCAAAAGTAAAAGGAAAGGCGTTTTAAAAAACACATGTATTTCATTTGTTAACCCCATCTTCCCTCCATATTTTAATAAAATGAATCCCGCATATTTAGACAATATTTCGATTATTGTAGAGTATTTTAGATCTTTTTAAAATATTTTAAAAATTTTAATTATATTCGATCTGAAAACACTGTTTCATAAAAACTCTGTATAATGTTTTTATCATAACAAGATATTGTTGAATCAGCTATCTTAAAGAGCTTTAGCGATGGCAAGTCTGATAGACGATTCAATACCTTACTAGATTCTTCAATAATTATACAATTTTCTAGTATCAAATATTTTAAATGAGTGAAACTAAAAATAGTCTTTAAATCTTGCTCGTTTAGTATTCCATCATATATAAATAGAAATTTCAATGTTGTAATAAATTTACAATTTTCAAAAACTGAAAAAACATTCTGAAGGGTTTCTCTCAATGAAATAGAGAGTAATTCGATTTTTCTATATTCGAAAATCTTTAGTAAAACCAATGAATTTATTTTATTGCCTTTTAGGTACAATTCTGTTATATTTTCGCGAAAATTAGCATTTTCTAAAAAACCAAACTCGGTTTCTTTTAAAAGACAATGAGTAAGTCGCAATACGGCCAAATTCTTACATTTACTCAAAAGATTTAAGCTTTGCTTATCTTTTATTGTTGTATAGAAAAGATCAAGGTGAATTAAATTTTCTTTGGATTCAAAGCAATCAAACAAATTGAATTCCATAATTGTAGAGTCTCTTATGTAAAGGTTCTGCAAATATTTAAGAGTTTCAATAGTTTTTAAAGTAAAATTTTCAAATCCTTCAACCTTCAGTGTAACTAATGAATGACTTAAAGAGCATAAGTTGAATTTATCAAGAGATAAAGGCTCATTGTTATTATTTGGAATTTTAATATCTAATTTTTGTAAATTAGTGAAGTTAGATATAAAATTGAATTCTTTTTCGGAAAAATTTATTTCATACATTTTTAGAATTCTTAAGGATTCATATAGATTTGGTTGGAGACTAAACTCATGAGCAAAACATTCAGGCAAATTCTTTATTTGTTTTAGAACCAAACAATAAATATTTTTGGAATTCATTACAATTTCAAATACTTCTGGCAACAAATAACAATCAGTTATTGATATTTTTTTAGGTAAAAATATGCCAGTGGAATTAAAATTTAGCAGCTCATTACAATCCGGAATACCAAAATCACAATAATGAAATTCTATGTGTTTTATATTTGATTCGAGTAACTCTGTTGCAATACATATATCCAAGTTGACACCATTCAAGAACAATTCCTTTAAATTCGGTAAAATTAATTTAAAGCTTCTAATCATAGGCTGAAAGATATCAGGAAGATTTAATTCACCACAAAAAATTTTGTTAACTTTTCGCATATTTTGACCGATTAAATCAATCATAGAATTTTGGTAAGTTGCCGGGCAATATAGTCCTTGAATACCAAAATGAATTAAATTTATTAAACTAGGAACAAATTCTGTTTTATTCATACTTCTTACTTGTTTAAGAGTGGATAAATATTCTTTGTTTAAATATGGAGTTCCTAGTTTCTGCATGTAAAAATCCTCATCTATATTTTTAATATGAATCGAAACAGAAGTTACATCGTAGAAATCTAAAAACCAAAGCAACAATTTAAGTTTAAAATGTAGCATCTGTCCAAATAGGGCCAAAAAAATATCTTTCAGATACAATTGTAAAGAATTGTGCTCAAATGTTTCGATTACATCACAATATAGAGTTTTGAATTCCAAAATATAAAATCTGTTTTTTATGATTTCAATGTCAAAATCACACTCGTCAAATAGAACTTTAAGAAGAATGTAAAATGATTTCTTAGTATTTTTTAAATAAATGGATTTTAAATTCAGATTATCATCAAGAATTTCTTGAGAAAACGGTCTTAATAGGCCGTATTCTACTATCTTACGATATATACTTCGAATATTGTCGTATTTATAACCATTTAAATGATTAAGAAGTCCTAGTATTTCATAGAAAACAGTGTATTTAATAAAGAAAAATATGGGATGAAAATCCTCACATACTAAACTGTTTTTAAATACTAAAAAATTTTCCATCCTAATTCTTCTATTTAAATATATTGGAATAACGGACGCATGAGATTTTTCAATTAGAGTTTCTATATAAGTAAATTTATACTTTTCTAAATCAAAGTAATTCATTCTTATGACTCGAAGCTTTCTATGCTCCACTTCATTATCTGGTATTGAACATTTTATTTGATTATTTTCATGTAAATGAATACCATGACATAAAACATAAGAATCTTTTTCCATTCGTCGCTCATAATATTCATACAAATTCATATCCTTTGAATGTAAACTACAAGACGAATCTTCAGAAAATAAAAAATCAATATATTTTGTATTATTACATGATATACAATCTAAATTAATCGCTGTTAATAATACGGTATATTTGATCAACAGATCCAATGTATTTGTTCTCTGTACATTTATTAATATTTTCGATCTGTCACTTATTTGTTTTGGAAAAACATATAGACCGATGTATTCGTATATTTTCATTACATATTCTTTAAAATATATGTGGATATGATTATAAATGTTGAACCTTTGCTTTAATTTCATTATGGGCTCTTTTTTTCATGTTTGGTATTATTTTATATTTTCTTTATCGGGAATATATTGTATTTTTATTTTAATCATCTCAAAAATATTTTTATTACGTTTTAATCTGATTAATAAATGTTTTATATTCCAAGTAATATGTGTTTTGTGTAAACTCTTTGTAAAATTATTAAAAAGTTGCAAATAAAATAAAAATGAATGTTTTCGTAGTTTACAAATATATAAATCATTTCAATTCAAGCTAGAGTAAGATATTCAATAGTCAAATACATGGAGAAATATAAATAAGTTATAATGGATATTAAATTTATTTTGGAACAGAAAATTTACAGATTGTCTAAATGGGAAACAGAGACAATATACTAAATGTTAATAACTGCTGTTTTATTTCTATGTGTAATCTAGTTATGATCTCTTTGGGAAATATCATAATGGTATAATAAATACTCCGGCGCGTTCTTTTAAAAATCTTTTAATACCAGCTAGAATACAGATATCTATCAAATCTATTATAATAAGAAAAAAAACATCAAAAAAGTTTCTATTGATCTAAAATTTGGTTCTAAATCACAAAAAAACACCGATTGAAGTTTGTAAACCAAATTTCAGTGCTTTCGTTTGAAGAGTAGCTAATTTTATAACCGCTCATACTTAATTATACATCCAAACCAGTAAGAAATGATCTGTGAGGCAATCACTATGGATGTATTCAAGCTTTAAATTGTAAACAAACTGAGTCATCCCAAAAATATCACGACAAATATAGAAAGAATAATTAAGTGTCAATTTTAACCAAAAAAGAGGCAGAGTAAAACATAGGAAAAAAATAATCTTATTCGAATAAATACTGAAATATAAAACTTTTAAACCATTATACTCAGTATTTCAAGCTTTTTTCTTTGATATTACAATACCTTAAATAGCGCTCCCTGTAAAACAAAGTTATTCTTTTAAATATTTTAATTAAAGGCTTTGTATAGATGTAATTGCTATATTTCTCGCTTTATCACTCAAAAATATTATCAGTCTTGTTCATTCAATTGTCTGATTATTTTAAAGGTCGTTATTTAATATTTATATGTCCATTAAGAAGAAAATCAAACGATTTCTTTGCTCGACGAATAGAACTTGAGTTCGAACTGAGACCAAGTGCCGAATAATACTGAATAAGAGCGTACATATGTGTTATTAAGAGCGTCTAGATGCACGAAACCAATAATTCCCTTAAAACAAGCGATTAACATGGAAGATGGTGTTAAACATTTCCTAAGCAAAAAATAGTACAATCACTATTTTAAATGCAGAAACCAGACTAAAGAATCCGACCATAAACATAAATAAAAAGTTGGATTTAGAAGAAGAAATGATGGTGGTTAAGGAGGTCAAAGAAAATAATAAGAGTGGGATTGAAACATTTTAACCAAGTAGGTCATTAAATAAAAATTTAATAAAACGTAATAGTAACAGTGATGTATTAATCCACCGAAAAATGGAACACGTAGATCTAAATTTTTAAATAATCTATAAATTTTAACTTATAAATACTTACTTGCCATCTCTACCGTTTTTTCACATGTAATACTTTCCTTCCTTAAAAAATTATTTTGCCATATATATTCTGCTTTACGATTAACTTTAATAATTTAAAAAATTTAAGGGAAAACTGTTTGAAATCAGAAACACCCGCCTGTTTCCAAAATAAGCTTTATGTGTATTATAGATTAATTTTCTAATAACTCGAGTTATAAAGCTTTTTAATACAACAAATTTTTAAAAACACACACGAAAAAAACAAAAAAAAGTTGCTCGAACCTCAGTTTATAAACTTGTTTAATTTTTTCTCAAATTAAATCGTAGCTTTTAAAGTTATTTAATCCAATTAATTGAACACATGTTTCCTTGAATTATAATGTTTATACATAAATTTCGATTGGAATCGTTTTTTCCAAAAAGAATTTCAGTTTTTGTAATAAACAGAAATTATTTCTAAGTCGAAAATTTGATTTAAAAATATTTTAATAAATGTAATAAGAATTTAATTAGAATTGCGGTTTTGAAATCTAAAATTATTTTATCAGTTTTATGAGCTTTAAAAAGCTGAACTTTCGAAAAAATATGTATTTTCTAATTTTAATGTTTCTAATCGATTAAATAAGAAAATTTTTTTTTCTATTCAAGAAACCATCTTAAATTTGTTACTTTTTTGAAAGAAATACCAAAATAATTATTTATTGCTAAAAAATCTGAAAATATAACGTAAATCTAATATAGAAAGCATGAGATACTCAAAAATAGAAGAATGTATTTTTACATTTTCGTCATAAATTTTTTTATTAAAAATATGCTGAGATAATCAGAAGAAAATGAAGAATATAAAAGAAAAGGAATAGAATCTAAATACGAGAAATTAAATGAAGAGAAATAAAATGAAGAGAAATAAAATTAAGTATAAAATATTGTAAAAATCTAGACTTAATAAAAAATAAATACAAAAAGACGGATTCAAAATATATATTAAGATAATATATATTTTAAGTTTTTAAATAAAAAACAAGAAAATAATTTTTTATTTAAATTATTTTCTTCTAATTTGTTTTAATGAACCAATTTAACTTTCAAGATATATTTTAAAAAACGAATATAAACAAATTGTGAAAAATTAAATGTAAAATTTTAGAATGGAAGTATATGCTGTCACATTTTTTATAAATAAATAATTTATAATCGATCGAATTCCTTGATAGGGAATAATGATAAGAATTTGTTTTTGAATTTTTCGAAGAAATATTTAAGAAAAACCTTTTTTAGTTTTTAATTTCTATGATGGATGCATTTATTTGTAAATTTTTGGAACAAAAAAAACTGTAAAATTAATAGGAAACTGTAAAAAAAAACCCGTAAAAACCTGGCAAAAATGGTTAAAAATATTCCCTAGGAAAATGTTTCTTGTGTTTTATCAAATGATTAAAGAAAAAGAAGTCGAAAAATCTTTTCAATTTATAAAAGATAATTTGAATTGTTGTTTTTCTCTTGAAAAACTAAATATAAAAGAAATAAAAGGTATTTTTATTTTGGGTGGAGATGGAACGGTTTTGAAAATATTACAAAAATTAAATATGAGTGAAATTCCAAATATTTACGCTGTAAATCACGGATTTAAAGGATTTTTGTGTCCTATAAAACCATCAGAAGTAGAAAAAATGGTTTTAAAAATTAATAAAAATGAAAATGAAATAAAATTTTTAAAACGAAAACGACTCTTTTTAAAGGATGGCGGATATTTTTTAAATGATGTTATAATTTCAAGAAAAGCGTGTGGAAAACTAAATAAATTTAAAATTTTTATCGATAATAAATTTATTTGTGAAATCAGATGTGATTCGGTTATTATTGCTACCCCTACAGGATCATCCGGTTACAACTTATCTGCAGGCGGCTCTATAGTTTCAAACGATTGTAACGTAATGATCATAACCTTTGTATGCCCACCAGATACCAAAATAAAATCGATAGTCGTTCCAATAACTAGTAAAATTAGAGTTAAACTTCAGAAAATTCCTGATGCAGAATCAGATTGTATTATCGATGGAGGTAATGAAATAGTAGGAAAAGAAGAATATGAAATTACTAATGATAATTCTTTTGTAAGATTCGCTTATTTAGATGAAAATCAAAGTTTTTTAACAGAATTATTTAAATAGAACTTACATTAAGAATCGTAACTATAAGTTTATCCATATAATGAGTAATTACTTATATACGGAAATAAAGCAAATTAGTAATAAAAGCTGAAAAGGATATTCAAAACACTTAAAAAAAGAGAAAAATGAAATAAACATCAGAATAGAACAAAATTTTTTTTGGAGGTAAATTTTGATATTTCTTATTAAAGACCTTGGAAATATAAGAGCAAACCCTTCATCTTACAATTTAGCTTCTTCGTATAAATAAATCCTATTGTTTCATCGTGTCAATTTATTTAGACCAAAGAATCTTGAACGAGTATTCGAACTCTACATTAAATGGATACAACGGTAATAAAACATTGGCACTTCGAATTTTCTATAAAACATTGTCTCTATGACTCATGTTAACTCTCTTGGTATTAAACATAGAGGCTTGCACTTCATACTACTTTAACGCATATATAGTTTATTTTTTTAGTGAATTATAAACATATGCAATGTATGATTTCTCTTTTAGTATTTCAGAACTCTATTTTTCGGCTGAATTGTCTGCGACCGCAAATTATCATACTATTTGGGATGTATACTACCCGCCTTGATGACATATTTATAGGTTTCTTCATGAAATATTAAAAATAAATAAAATTATATCAAAAAATTCTAACCCAGTTTATTTTCTATGCATTATAATGTATTCAGAATTTACTTACACCAGTGTGATTAACCTCACTCTTTTTCCATGGTTCTGCTTTGGAGAATATCTAAGGTTTCCTCTTATAAACCTGGTGTTTTCTAGGCATAGAAATAATATTACAACAGAATTTTAAAATTTTCCCTTGTAACCACTTTTTAAATAAATAATTGACTTTTTATATAAATATTTACCTTAGAGCGGGTAGAATGCCTTATTTTTCGATATTTTAAAACGTAAATGAATAAAATAATGGTAAAAATTCAAACAATGTTTACATATTTCTGTAATTTTAATTTGTTTTAGAGATGCGGCGTATTGATTAATATCTTTTTAAGGTAAACAATTTTAGACTTTTTTGTCGATTCTTTTTTTTCTACACTGATAAAGGTGAGTTTGGCGTACTATTCATCGCCTTTATTCTTTTTTATTGCCGTAATATTCTAGAAGGAAGCTAAGTTTGAAGTAAGTTTCTAACAAGGAGATTGTCTTCCTGCCCTCCTTTCTTTTGTAATTTAATAAGAATTATTTTATACATAAAAGAATTGTCTTTATTGGTTTGATTCATCAAGGCATCCCGTTTCTTAATTTTAAACTATAAAATAAAAATATTATATTTTTGTGATATAAATAATATGACAGTGAACAAAAGTGAAGTGTCAAATATTGCATTTTATTTTTCCAAATAGTCCTCGAAGTCTCATCCTACTTATAAATGTTTTTGTTTTATATATGAAAAATTTGAAGTAATTGATTTATAGTTTTTTGCTTTTTAATTGTCTGTTGCGCCTATAGTTAAGAAAGCGCATTATTTATTACCGCTAGGTTTTGTTTAATCAAATTTATTTTTATCATATTTAAAATAACTTCATGTGATTTAATAATAATAACTTCATTCTTCTTCATCAAGTCATATGAATAAAAAAAGTAGACAACATTATAAGCCTGCAAAAGATAAAAAGAAATATTGATTTTGACTACAAAATGAACCAATAGAATTAAGAAAAGGTGTAAAATATTTTTTGGATTCTTATATGTGATAACTCTATATGTAGATGTGGGTTAGACATTTTTTAAATTATAGTTCAGTTATAGCACACATTAAAACCTGTTGTTTTAATACTTTTCTTTCGCTCGTTTTTTGAAGAACAACTAAATTTATTATTTTAGAAAACATTTTTGAAATAAATTTAATATTTAGTTGTAAAAATTTGCCATGCTAGTGATTAATCTTATTTAGAACATGTATACTTAAATAAACCTTCTTAAAATATTTCCTTCTGGATTTTCATTGTTTATCTATTGAAATTAGAAAAAAAAAGCTTATATACTTGCCTATTTCTCTTTTACCTAACGGTGTCGAGGAGGACCAAATAATTTTTTTTTATTATTTTCTTTCATCCTATTGTAAATGGGAATTATAAAAGATTAGCCTATAGATTTTATGTGGTTTATATTAGATTAAAAAGGCAACAATAATTTTCACTCTAATTATACGCACTCGTTGCTAACCAGATATTTTTTAATGTGGTCATCCTTTCTCTGATAGAAGAAATAAGTGGGTTTCATGTTTTATTTATAAACAAAACTTATGCAAAATTGAGTAGTTTTTATGGCTCTCTTATTTTTTTTGTTTTAAAAAAGAATTAGACCATGAAATCAATGAAATTTTGAAAAAAAAAATATAAATTTTTATGGAGGTTATCAAATATAAAAACTTTATTTAGTTAAATATTTTAATAAATAAAACTATTTTATTTTAATGGCTATTAGTAGAATCAAAGTGGAGTAGAATTTTCATAATATGGTATCAAATGATTTAAATTAAAGAAATCTTGAGATCGCATGAGAAACGAGGAAATTCTCTGTGTTCTGGCGTGATATGTGCGGATTTTGTGCGATCCGATCTGCTGTGAATCCTTGTGGGTGTGCGTTTATTGTGTTTTGTTCGAATGTGCTTTCATGGAGGATCCTTGGATTGAACATGTCTTGAAATGGTTGGGATGACATTGGCTGCGGTGGTATTGTTTGTAATGACATTGGCTGGGGTGGTATTTGCTGGGGTGGTATTTGCTGGGGTGGTATTTGCTGGGGTGGTATTTGCTGGGGTGATATAGGTTGGGATGATATAGGTTGGGATGATATAGATGGAGATGATATAGATGGAGATGATATAGATGGAGATGATATAGAAAAAGATGATAATATGGATGAAGATGATATGGGTTGGGATGACATTGGCTGCGGTAGTATTGGCTGTGGTGGTATTGGCTGGAATGGTAATTGTTGAGATAGTGATGGTTGAGATGATATAGGCTGGAATGGTATAGACTGGAATGGTATAGACTGGAATGGTATAGACTGGAATTGTATAGACTGGAATGGTATAGACTGGAATGGTATAGACTGGGGTCGTAATGGTTGTGATGATATAGGCTGGAATGGTATAGGCTGGAGTGTAATAAGCTGGGGTGGGATAGGTTGGGGTGGGATAAGCTGAGGTGGAATAGGTTGGGGTGGAATAAGCTGAGGTGGAATAGGTTGGGGTGGAATAGGTTGGGATGATATAACCTGGAATAGTATAGGCTGGGGTAGAATAAGCTGGGGTAGAATAAGCTGAGGTGGAATAGGTTGGGGTGGAATAGGTTGGGGTGGAATAGGTTGGGATGATATAGCCTGGAATGGTGTTGAATGGAATGTCATTTGTTGAAAGCTAAATAATATAAATGGAAATTGTTGGTACGGTGTGGGTTCAATAAGCGGATGCGGCGATAAAAAATGTTGAGATGGTAGTTGCGCATATGAAAACGGTTGTAATGGTGGTGTTTGTAATAAAAATGGATATAACTGTGTGTTTTGTAACGAAGTGTCTGTGCGTAAAAATTGTTGAATTGATGATGGTGTTGGTTGAAATTGAATTATCTGCAAAGGAGTTGATTCGAACGGTGTTGAACGAAATGTCAATGGTTGTACTGATGTTTGTTGGACTGGAAATGGTTCGGTTGGCAATGGTGTATGTTGAACTGGAAATGGTCGGGGTTGTCGGGGTGGTCGTGGTAAATCTGCTAGAGTAAAATTTGAATTGAAGAATTCGATTTGTCGAATGTTCTCTGGTGTAACAGGATCGGTATGTTCATTCGTATCTATAGCGGTCATTGGGATTATAATGTCACGTGAATTATCTTGCATATGAATAGAACGTCGATTTAATAAAATATTGGTTCTTTGAGCAGACCCATTCCCATTTATTCTAGAATAATTTTCTCCTCTGTTATAATTTAACCTCAAATTATCTCTTCCAGATAGATTACGGCTATATGAATCTATATTATTGGAATACTGTTGCCTTCTTCTTATTTCTTCATGTCTGATGCTAAGTCTATCATTTGAATGACGACTATACCCAAGTACGTTTTCATACATTTCTCTTCGTTGATTGTTTGAACAATTCGTACATATTAGAAAGAAATTATAATGCAAACTTAAAAAAAACATCTGTAAACTTTTAGAAGGTGTAAAAAAGCAATTTATATTAATTTTAAAAAGCGCATTGCATTTAAAGTATTTATTCTTCTGATTATAAATCAATTATAATTTAAATTTTTACTATTTATGTAGTTTTCTTTATCAAATCTATTTATTTAAGTAATTTCTTTATTGAAAATTTGGTTTTTTTTTTTATTTTACAAAGAAAATCATATTAAATTACTTTTATAATATAAAACCTAGAAAATTTCTTAAAATGAAAAAAATTTTATTGAAAAATTTAAGTTTGAAAATAAGTTTTAAAACTGTAATATTAATGTAAAAGCGAAAATATTTTTTTCGTAGAATTATTTATTAAATGTAAAAATGATATTTTAATACTTAATTGGTGAATAACCTATATAAGTAAAATTGATGTATGTCTTTTTTCTTGTATGATTAGTAAACTTTTAAGTTTCTCGCCATGAAACTTTAATAAGTCTTGAATACGCCCTCGCCAAGTATTTGCGTAAAAAAAGTAAAGATTCCATCTTCTTTCTCGCGAGAACTCTTTTTTTATGCAGGCTCTCCTGTAACAATAATCGACAGGTAAGATACCAATCATAATCAATTTTTTTCAAAATATCTAAAATTAATATATAGGGTTTTTCGATCAATATAATAATCCTTG
Organism: Hamiltosporidium tvaerminnensis; assembly: GCA_022605425.2. NCBI lineage: Eukaryota > Fungi > Microsporidia > Dubosqiidae > Hamiltosporidium > Hamiltosporidium tvaerminnensis. The sequence continues at coordinate 374,148 of JAKIMF020000011.1, read as the reverse complement.
CAATCAATATAATAATTTTTCGATCAATATAATAATCCTTGCAATCAATATAATAATCCTTGCAATCAATATTTTTTTTTTTTTAGAATAAATACTTTATTTAAAAGTATCACATCTTTTTTAAAACAGTGGCAAGTGTTATATTTGTTTTCATGACATTAACGCAGTTCTAGGTTTAACATAAATAACTGCTACCCCAACACTCCATCGGTAACCCCTGCGATACCTACGTCCCAAAGCCTTTCATCTACCAGGTGTGTAGAACCTAATTAATAGGCGAGGCAGTTGCCCGGAGTTCGTTAATGTCCGTTGCATGGAGTGTGATCGAAGGCCGAAGCCCCCCCTGGGCTCCCCCAAGACTTTGCAGCATTCCCACTTACTCTACACTTTCTGAACCCAGTAAACTTCTAGCTAAGATATATTTCAGAGATTTACATGGGGTCACCTAGACAGTGCAATGTCATACCAACAGGTATAACCTGCTACTTAGCTTTCCCGGCTTTTAATGGTTTTTATTTTTATATATCCCAGGCGCTAAGTCTTCTAACCCGAGTGAGCAAGGCTAGGTTTCCATGCTTTTACATGGCAATTACCTACATGTTCAGCTGCGGTCTGCAATCTGGTTGCATAAAAAACTACAAATAAATTTGTAGAAAAAGTTTCTCCATTTCTTAGACCTCTCCTCCTCATACAAACTCCCATGGAACAATGCAATCAATATAATAATTATTTTAAAAAAATAGAAATTTATAAAAAAATTAAAAAAATAGAAATTTATAAAATAAAAATTTAAAAAATAATTCATTCATTATAAAATTAACCCCCATGTCAAATTCTTTTTCAGGTAAAAATACCAACGAGAACAAATATGATTTTCATGTAGGTGAAACACCGGAATATATAGAGTGCGAAAATGACAATGTTTTGAAGTGTCTTGTAGAAACATCTGGATCGCATGATGAAAATCTCTCACTATCCACCATTCCAACTCTGAGGAAACAAAAAGTTTCTATTAATGATCGGGAACGCATAATTGAAAAGACATTAGAAGGCTATTCTATGTCCGCAATTGCCTCGATGTATCGAATAAATTACCAGACGGTTAATAGTATCGTTAGACGATATTTTAAAACTGGCTTGGTATTTGTCGATAAAAGAGGTGGTGATAGGCGCTCAAAGTTAAGCTTGGAAATAAAAGAGAGCTTACAAGCCTATGTTGATTTGGAATGTACAAAAACCCTGTATGAGTTGGCAGAATGGGTCAAATGTACATTTAATATTGATGTGTCAACTAGTACAATTGATCGCGCACTAAGGGAGTTCCATTACACTCTAAAGCGTGTAACATTAGTGTCTGAGCGTAGAAATACACTTTCGACAATTGAGCTAAGAACCAATTACGCAACTAGTTTTCGTGAGTTGGAGGTTGATAACGATGAAAAAACTTTGTCTTTTTAGATGAAGTTGGGTTTGCAGTAGTCACACGCCCCAGTAGAGGTCGTAACATGAGAGGTGAATCTGCATACCTATCTGTAACAGCAGCTCGAAGTAGAAATATTTCAGTAGTCGCAGCAATGAACAAATATGGTATGATATACCATAAGATTCATGAGAGGGCCATAAATGATGAGGATTTAAAATTATACATTAAGGAGATTAATGAAAGTTGTCAACGGCAAGGAACTTAGACTCCAATATTTGTAATGGACAATGCGAGAATTCATCACTATCGGGTATTGAATGATGATGAGGAAATTGCTTCGTATGATAAAATATCTTCCACCTTACTCTCCATTTCTTAATCCAATTGAGAATGTATTGTCAGTCTGGAAAAATAAAGTAATTCGAGGCGGTGCTCTTACTGAGCTTCAGTTGAGAATATTAATTTGTGAAAAATTTAATGAGATCACGGGAGAACATTGTAGTTCTTTTTACCGTAAAATTTTAGGATATTTGCAAAAGTCTGAAGTAGGGCAAGTGACTCTTGAATAATAAATCTCAAGTACTATCTATAATTTTATTTTTTAAATTTCTATTTTTTTAAAATAATTATTATATTGATTGCAAGGATTATTATATTGATTGCAAGGATTATTATATTGATTGCAAGGATTATTATATTGATCGAAAAATTATTATATTGATTGCAAGGATTATTATATTGATCGAAAAATTATTATATTGATTGCAAGGATTATTATATTGATCGAAAAACCCTATAATATTTATAGCTAAACAAAAAATATTGAGAATATATTAAATTTATTAGAACTCTCATTGATTTTACTTCATGGTTTGGCTTTATTACTATTATAAAATTATATAATATTGTTTTAATTGATGTGAAATTTGTAGGGAAGATAACCACATAAAAAACATTCTTCCTGGTATGAGTATGTGAAACTGGTGTGAGATAATTGCTTGGATTTTTAGTTGGAATAAAACCACACTACATCTTCGGTTGTTCCATGGGAGTTGTTATGAGGAGGAGAGGTTTAAGAAATGGAGAAACTTTTTATACGATTTATTTGTAGTTTTTTATGTAACCAGATTGCAGACCGCAGCCAAAATTGTAGGTAATTGCCATGTAAAAGCATGGATACCTAGCCTTGCTCACTCGGGTTAGGAGACTTAGCGCCCTGTGTGATATAAAAATAACGCCCATTAAAAGCCCGAAGAGCTTAGTAGCAGGTTATACCTGTTAGTATGAGATTGCACTGTCTAAGTAGATCCTATGTAAGTCGCTGAAATATATCTTAGCTAGAAGTTTATAGGGTTCAGAAAAGGTAGAGTAAGTGAGAATGCAGCATGTAATGGGAGAGCCCCGGGGGGTTTCAACCTTCGATTACACTTCATGCAACGGACATTAACGAACTCCGGGCAACTACTCGCCTATTAATTAGTTTCTTTACACCTGGTAGATAATGGCTCTGGGATGTAGGTATTGTAGGTGGTACTGATGGAGTGTTGGGGTAGCTGTTATTTATGTTAAACCTAGAACTGCGTTAATGTCATGAAAACAAATATAACACTTGCCACTATTTTAAAAAGATGTGATACTTTTAAATAAAGTTCTGGATTATCAATTTCCTTGTATATACTTATATGGCACTGCTTTTACCTATAAAATTTATTTAAATATTTAAATATTTTAATCTATCTTTAAAGTCCTGATATTTAATTGAGACGATATTTCTTTTAAGAATAAACCTTTTGGGTTGTGTATGATTTGCATTTCCAGAAATTTATTGTTTTATGTTTAAATAGATCTAAAATATCTATTTTCTATTTAAGAATAAAAAAATTATTTGTATTAAGTACTACTAACTAACATAGTATTATTGATAATATCAGAAAATATATATGAGCACCTCATAAATATAAATTGACTAAAAATCTTTCTTATCAATATATTCATTTGTTTCTTGTGCTTTATAATATAATTTTTCTATAAAACTGTAATAATGAAATTTTTTATCCTTAAATCTGTGATCTTAATACTTTATTGATATTTATAATATAATTTTTATAACATTATAAGCCAAAAATGACATTGTTAGTCAGCAGTTATTCTATTTATTTGAAATATTTCATCATTTTATGCAATTTGCTAATTATTTTTCTAATAGATAAATTAAATTTCTTTTATTTGTCTGCTATTTTAATTTATTTAACAATAAGCAGTAGGATTAATATAAGCATTTGTGAGATTTCTAAATTCATTCAAGATATTTATATATGGTTTATATGATAAGAACATTTCTTGATCTTTTGTCTAACTAATATATTTATAAAGCCTAACGAAGAATTGATTCCAAATATTTTTTTATTTTATTTTGAATAACCCAAAATATAAAAATAAATATCATAAAATTTATGAACTAAACTCAAATTACTAATACAAGGGCTATTTATAGATAATTTTGGTTATAAAGTGCGTGCGGGTATTTGGCCGATTTTCAGTATCAATGAATTGAATTTTATTTTTAAAATCAATGATTTAATGCAATATTGGAATTTAGATTCATGTTTCGATCCAGAAACAAAGTTGTTTTGGTATTATAAACAACACTGTTTACAATATAATAATTTAATTTTATAAAACGAATCTTCTTTTTTTTAAATCATCTTAAGAATCCAAATTTTAAAAATAAGTTTTTGTAACAAAATCATAAAAAACAAATTGAATTTTGGACCTTAATCTGCTACACAATAATTCGTTCCAATCTATCTAAAACAATAAACAAATGCAAAGCAGGTAATTCTTTACAATATTTTATTATAATTGTAAAGATAAATTATTAATATTTTTCATAAATTTTTGATTGCTTTAAACTCTAAGAATATTTTTAATAATATAATTTGATTTTCTATGCTTAAATTTTATTTTTTTTTATTAAACTTCCTTAAAAGGTTTTATTAAAAAAATAAAAAATAAAAATAAAATAAATAATTAAATCCTTATGAGTTTATTTGAAGTTGGTGATACAGAAATAACATTAAAGGATATGCTTTTATGGTCTGGTATTCTTACATTTCTATGTATTTTAATGTATAGTTATATGGAAATACGTAAATATCTTAAAAAAAGAACAATTAGAAGACTTAATGATGAATCTTTTTTACAAAAAATACTTAAAAAAATAGATTGTTGTGGTAAATAAAATAAAAACAAATTTTATGATTTGGTTTTTATTTTAATTACACGAATAAAAAGTCATTTTTTAGATATTTTTATAAATATTAGATTTATATTTTTAATATTTTTTTTTGTATTGTGAAGATAACCAAATAAAAAACCTTCTGCTTAGCAATGAGTTTGTGAAATCAAAGTTAAGATTATTGTTCGAATTTTTGTTGAAATTAGGCCACTCTACATCTTCGATTGTTCTATGAAAGTTTATTGAGAGAGAGAAGGCCAAAGAAATAGTTAATTTTTTTCCACGCGTTTATTTCGTGGCTTTTATGCTCCTATATTCGAAGCTTGGACTGTAGGTTTGGTTTTTTTACCAACTACAAGCCTGGAAACTTAGCCTTGCTCACTCGGGTTAGAAGACTTGTAGTCTGAGAAATGTAAAAAAAACAAAACTTAGCAAGCCAAGCATGTTAGCAAAAAGTTATACCTGTTGCATTCACATTGCGCGGTCAATGTGAATTCCATTAAAGTCCCTGGAATTTATCTGTACTAAGAGTTTTTTACTTTGGAAATTATAGACTAAGTAAAATGCTTTTTAGTCTTGGGGAGCCCGGTGTGGATTTCGGCCTACAACCCTACACCATATAACTAGCGTTAATGTACTGCAGGCATTTTCCTCGTCTATTTTTTAGATTCCACTCCCTTTATTGATGAAAGGTACGTATATAGGTATCCTGGGGGCTTTGATGGAGTATTTGGGTAGCTTTTGCTTGTGCTAAACCCAAAACTGCATTAATTGATGAACATATTATAATACTTGCCATTTTTTACAAAATATGTGGTATTCTTTATATTTTCTATGCTCAGTAACGTTATTTATGCAAGAAAATATAAGTTCGTGTGAGCAAGATCCCTTAAGATAGTAAAGAAAGAAAATCCAAGACCGAGTGATGAAACAGTATTCTGTTGTTTATGAGATAGAAATGTATATTCAGGCGCATAAGTGCGTGTTCTCTGAACAATCAGTCCAGAACAAAATAGGGCATTTGGCGACTCGATGTGAGAATAATTAGCGACATATCTATACCAAACGAAAATAAAGTGGTTTATAGACTCCCGCCTCTCTAAAATAGATTTAAAAAAAAATTCCAAAAAGTTAGAATACATTTTGTTCGAGATTTCTAGATATAGACTATATTAGGAGTAGAAGATAAAACAGACTAAAAACCAATTTATAGTTAGGAATAATAGACTAGTTATATTCGGGTATGATAAAAGTAAAAATTCAATAATTTTCGTCGATATAGGAATTACTTACTCAGATTAACTTCAAAAAAGGCATACCGAAAAAATTTAGGTATAATATTATGCAAAATATTTTGGTCTTATCTATGACTTAGAGTTGAGATAATGCCTTATCTGATGACGTGGCGGTTTTTTTACAAAGTGATACAAGACTAACTGCACTTACTTCAAGTACCTGTGGATGTAGAAAGATTCATTGGGTCGATAAAGTATAAAATGACAGTCGAATCGATTTCTTCTGATTTAGGAAAAGAACTTGAAACTAGACCAAATACCGAAAAGAGCTGGGAGAGTGCGTTATTGAATGTTGATAAGGTGCTGATATTATACAAAACCAACACATCTTTGAAGCAAGTGAAGAACGGGTAAAATAGAGGTAAACTAAAAAACAAAACATAACACAACCCTTATTTTAGTCGAAGTAAACACCTTGGAGGAACTGATAATCAATCAAGATGAAACATCGGATTTAAAGAGGAAATGAGATTATGTAGATGGTGATGAGTGTATGAATAGAAAAATATCATTCCCCGAAATTTTAATTAAACGATTTTCTACTATTTAAACAATTCTGTTAATACACTTTGATTTTCATCTAAATAAGCGAAACGTACAAAAGAATTATCATTATTAATTTCATATTCTTCTTTTCCTACTATTTCATTGCCTCCATCGATAATACAAATCGATTCTGCATCAGGAAATTTTTGAAGTTTAACTGTAATTTTACTAGTTATTGGAACGGCCATCGATTTTATTTTGGTATCTGGTGGGCATACAAAGGTTATGATCATTACGTTACAATCGTTTGAAACTATAGAGCCGCCTGCAGATAAGTTGTAACCGGATGATCCTGTAGGGGTAGCAATAATAACCGAATCACATCTGATTTCACAAATAAATTTATTATCGATAAAAATTTTAAATTTATTTAGTTTTCCACACGCTTTTCTTGTAATTATAACATCATTTAAGAAATATCCGCCATCCTTTAAACAGAGTCGTTTTCGTTTTAAAAATTTTATTTCATTTTCATTTTTATTAATTTTTAAAACCATTTTTTCTACTTCTGATGGTTTTATAGGACACAAAAATCCTTTAAATCCGTGATTTACAGCGTAAATATCTGGAATTTCACTCATATTTAATTTTTGTAATATTTTCAAAACCGTTCCATCTCCACCCAAAATAAAAATACCTTTTATTTCTTTTATATTTAGTTTTTCAAGAGAAAAACAACAATTCAAATTATCTTTTATAAATTGAAAAGATTTTTCGACTTCTTTTTCTTTTATCATTTGATAAAACACAAGAAACATTTTCCTAGGGAATATTTTTAACTGTTTTTAACTGTTTTTTTATTTGTGAGAGATCAGTAAATTTTTTTTTATTTTTTTTTTCCAGAATTATAATTATATTTATCAAACGTAAAAATTAAAAATAGAGACTTATAATATATTTTTTATATTTTTCTGTTTGGTAAAGAGGTTATAATCACGATTAAAACCATCTCCCTAGCAATCAGTATGTGAAATTGGTGTAAAGAGCATTTTTTTGTTTTTGTATGTCTAGAATCACTTTTTTTTTCGATTTTTCAATGGAAATTTGTGTGAAGAGGAAACTCTAGAAACTCTCGAAACATTTTCTAAAAATATATTTTATAGTTTCTTGTGTAACTAAATCGACCATTGCAGCAGAAATTAAAGGAATTGCGATGTAAAAGTAAGAAAACCCAGCCTTGCTCATTCGGATTTAAAGACTTAGCGCCTGGGAGATACAAAAACGAAAACTTAAAAGCCAGGAGGGTTGAGTAGCAGGTTATATCTGTTGGTATGATATTGCACTGTCTAAGTGGACCTTATTTAGTTGCCGAGATATATCCTAGCTAAATGGTTATTAGGTTCGGAAACTGATAGTAAGTGATCATGCTCCTGATTTTTGGTGAGTCTAGAAAGGAATTCGATCTACAATCATATACCATTTTACGGGCATTAACGAGGTTCATGAGCCTGCCTCGTTCATTGATTGCGTGTTACATGCCTCTGGGATGAAAGTATCCTGTATTGATTGAGTGTTGGCTCAGTTATTCATGTTAAATCTAGAACTACTATAATGTTATGAAAACAATATAACACTTGCTATTGTTTTAAAAAGATAGAATATTGTTAAAAAAATTTCTATAGGATTCGATTAGTTCAAAAACAAATTCATATTAATTTTTCTCATGAATTCTTATCATTTCTTGATTCTAATTATTTATTAAATCAAAGAATTTAATAGATTATTAATTAGTAATTAACCAAAAATATCTTAATATAAACTTCTATTTTAAAAGTTCACATTAATATTTAAAATTTGTTTTACCATTTCTTTAATATAAATGAGCTAAAAGTATAAATTTAGTCTGTTAAACTTCGAAGCAAACAATAATTTATAGGCAAAAAAATTATTTATATAATTTATTTACCGAATTAAAAAATGTATTTTTCCAATTAGAATTTAGAACTTCACTTATAATTCTGTTTTTTACTTTTATTTCCATTTAAGTATCGTTTTTTTGCACCATTTAATGGTTAAATTTCTTTTTCTGGTTTTTTTTTGATATTAATTTTCATATTAAATTCTTAGTAATTAGACTGCCGCACATTCTTAAAAAAATATTCTACAGATACTATAACTATATTCATCTATTTTTTTAATGCCGCTTTTTTTTATTATATTTATCGTTATATTTTATCAAAGAATAATTTTTTTGTGATTTGTCATTTAAAAAAGAACTAATGAAATAGTTTTTGTTGAAGCCATAAATTAAAAAATTTTTTATTTATCAAATAAGACAAATATAAGTAAAAAAACTTTATTAGAATCTAATATTAAACGAGAAATTTAATCAAATAAATGCCAAAATTTCAAATTTAAAAACCACAACTTGAATTAAAAATTTAAAAATATTATTCAAAATATCTTTTACATTTTTTGTCATTGAAATGAATGTCTGTTGATATTAAATGAAATTCTTTTTGATAAAAAAAGATTCCAAGCAAAATTGAAATAAAAGAATATATCTTCAATCATGTTGGATAAGTGTCTAGTCAGTTTGAATCTAAATTCAAAACCATACTTAGAGATGTTTTTGTTTAAAATTTAATCTGAGAAAGGATTATATTGGTTCAGAAAATTACTTTGGCTCCGTATCCTTGTTTTTTTATGATAGCTTTGTGGTTTTTTTGTGTTATAATATTTTAAAGACGAGCTATTATAAAAATTGATCTCTACAACTCATACAGTTTATACAAGAAAAAATTGTGAGGCGATAAATCAACGCCGTTTTCATTCAAAATATCTAATTAACAAAAATCATACTAAGAATAAAAACTAAAATAGGAAAAACCAAATTTTTTACGCAAGTAAAGTCATCGGGTGAAGGTGGAATTTAAAGAAATCAGTTGAGATGAAAAACCTATATACCTTATTTGATAACTATAAAATTATAAGTTATATTAAAATTAGATAAAAATATTGTAAGCTATTGTCATGAAATTACACCATTCATCTTTGACACTACAGCCCTGAGCGAGCCTTTGCCTCTCTTAGTAATACTGTCCACCGGTTTTTTTCCCGTGGGTTTGTTTACTTATCGGGTTTCGTAACGAGGTAGTTTTAATGGGTGGGTTGTTAGCCCTACGTCCAAGCCCAACATGGATGATCAGTTTCTTTTAGATGCCTCTTATGACAAGCAGAGAATAAACCGAGCCAATTCTGCTCCCTGCATGGTGGGGAAATAAATTACACTTAAGTAAGAAAATATAAGAATATAAGTATAAAAAAAAAGAAGAACCTCGTTAGAGGAATCTTCGATAGACATAAGTGGAAATTCGGATGTAGAAAAGATATGGTAGTGATAAAAGAGGTAAATGAAAATATATGAAAATGATAAAAAAAGGTTGTAAGCCAGAATTTTGTTAAATAAGTATAAAAAATATACAAATAAATAACAAAAACTCAAAATTTGACAATTTTAGATTTTCATTAAAATTTTAAAGCAAACAACGCATAACTAACTCCCCTCTCGGCGCTACAGCTCTTAAGAGCTCGGGCTATTCCGAAAACAAGCATATGTATTTAAATTTATTTTTCTTACTTTTTATATTCCTCTTTTATCTCTCGGTGTCAAGGATGAACAACTGGAAATTTTCCAATTGCTTCTTTTAATATGTTGTAACTCAGAATTATAGAGGATGGGTCTATAGAGCTAATGTGGTTTATATCCCACAAAAATTAAAACAATGATTTTCTCAACAATATACGCTAAATTATCAAGCGTATGGTTTTTAATGTGGTTATACACTCTCCACCCTCAATTTATTTTAAATAAGTTTATTTCTGAATCAAATCATTCAAAATATCTTAAATTTGTTTTCCTAAAATACCTAAAAAAAGTATAAAGATTTTAAAAATTTTAATTTTATAGCATACTTATTTGTTTAATGTATTTTATCTTAAAAATTAGGAACAGAACAGATTTAAAAAACTTTTATACTCGCTTTTTAAGAATATAGTCAAACTTTCGATCAAAGAAACAATGTCTCTATTATTAAACGCATTTCTTATGCCTTCTGCTTGACCTAATCTTATTAATATAGTGTTTCAGATTCAAATTTCTTTTTAAAATAGAAATTCTAACTATATAGTTTTATATTTGATATTTGAAAAACAACTAACATTCAAATTGCAATAATTTTGTTATTTTTAAGCTTTTTTTTAATAATTATTTCTAGCAGTCATATTATCTTAAATTCTCTGACTTCATTCTATTTTTTATTTGTCTTTATATTTGAAATGTCTTTTTTATTTTAAATAAATGAATTCTTGGTTTTTTGCTACTTAAGTTCCTATAAATTGTGTTTTCTGATTCATACCTTTCTCTTTTGCGTCTATATAAGAAAGATAGTAATACTTATCTTTGATTTTTTAGTTAATCTGCGTCTTTTTTCGGTTATAGAAATTGTGGCGAATCTATTTGTTTGTTGTGAATCAGAAAAAATAAAACTTAATTGTTTTCCGTCTATATAAGTTAAATTTTAATTCTTACTTATATTTGATGGTATTATGTAACAATACGAATTATTTTATCACGGGATGAATAATCCAATGCCTCTAGCATGTTTAAGAATGATAAAAACGGCCAAAAACGTGCCTATTGATTTTTGTTGTAGTTTTATTTAAGAGAGTTCTATGGTAGAATTAAATTCGGGTCATTTAATTTATTAGACTCGGATAAACATAATCATTTTAAATTTTCGAAATCAACAAAGCTCAAATATCTGCTATTTTTTGGTTCTCTTTTTTTAAAATATCCAAAGTACGTCCATTTTAACCATTTTTTTCAAAGAATTATCTTTTTATTTAGGCAGTAGGTTAGAAAATGATAAAAAATTTATTATCCCGGCCAGTTAAATTGATAGCAAAAATATTTATAGATGAAATTATTAAGTCGTTGAGGAACTAAATGTTGGACTTAAATTCTAGCAATATCTACTTATCCTGCCTTTTCGTTTCTATCACACATAGATTATAAAGGATTTCATCTGTAAAAGCATTTCATAATCCCTATTTATTCGCGGATTCGCTTATACTTAGTGGGTAAATAGTTTTAGTTCTTTGAAGTTTTATCATATTTTTGATTTTCTAATTTGTTTTATAGCTACCAATGAATATTTTTTATATTCTTTGTGATGGAGATTAGTGTCCCTATTTTATATCTAATCTAGAATATTAATTTTATACTCCCGATGAGCGTTTACACTCGGTTTTTTACCTTTGAAATTCCTTTTTTTCTAAATTAATTCTATTTTTTCTTTGGGAGTGTTCGAGAATAGAATGTATTTTTTAATGCAATACTTAGCCAAACGAATATATCTTTAAAAAATAATCTTTCTTAGATTGAAATATAGCCCGGAATAAATATTATATGATTTCGTATCAAAATCTTGCGTAAAACCATAATTTGCATGTGAATCTGTGTGATAATCTAATATCTTTATTATAATTATTGATTAATGATATCAGAGTTATAATTTCGTAAAATAAATCATTAATCATTAATAACCTGTTAGATTTTAAATTCCCAAAAAATTAAAATTTTATCTCCTCAATAAAACCATGTTCTAATCAATTCTTCTATATTATCATTACTAAATATTTGAAATCACTTGGCTTTCTAATAGAAGAAAAGTTCCTTTGCAAACAATTATTTCTAAGCGTATTTATCGTGTTAATATTAAGAATACTGAAGGATATAAAAGGCATTTTTATGTTCAAATGCAAATATAATCATCACTTCAAAAGTGCTTTGAATGCTCGTGAAAGAAAGAGATATTTTGTACATAAATCTGTTTATTTATTACCAAGCTTCTTTTTCCTATTGTGAAAGGGACTCTTTCTATCTACATATAACCTATATGGAGAAGAGGAATATGTCATTTCTAAGATCATGGGGTTTTTTTCATATCAAAATATTTATATTGTCGCAATATATGTAAATTATTTCAATTCGCGTTCATTTGATATGAATAAGAATCTGCTATGAATTTTTAGTCTTCAAAGCATAGGATAAAATTGTAAAGTTATAAATTATGGTAATATTCTTAAATAAGTCAATTTTTTTTTCAGATATTATTTCTATTTTAAAATTCAAAGATTAAATAGAACTATTTCTAGACTTTTTTAATATTTATTATTGTTCTGAATTTAATTCCTAAATAAGTCTAACCATGCTATTTCTCTTCGAAATGATTTTTTTATGAATTTAACTTAAAACCTATACAGAGTGGACATCAAAACAGTCAGTTCGTATATTTGGCCTTGACATTTTTTTCTATTTCTTAGGTAAAAGAATTAATTTAAAATAATCATATTAGATTAAAATTCCAAATATTAACTCAATAATACTTTTAAAATAAATTTTCTTTTTCTTTTCCTCGATATAAGAAACAAAAATATAAAAAAAATTACTAGCTGACTATTATAGAATACGAGTATTGCTATTTATAGTTAATAGGTTTAAATTAACGTTATTTTTGAGTTAAGGAGTCTAAACGAAAGATATCTTTAAAACGGCTTTGCTTGAAATAAGTTTCATCAAGATTAAGATATAAAATTTCTTTTTACGATATAATTGTGCACAAATTAAACTGATTTAGATTTCAAAATATTTTAAACGAACTTATTTCAAAGCATAATTGAGGTTAAAATAGATGCTTATTTCTACATCATAAGTTCTCTAAATTGAAATTTTAAGTTTATTTTTAAATACTTTATTCTTCTAATACTTCATTCTAGTCGGTAAATTTTTGACGAAACTTCTTCAAATCTTCTTTCAGAATTTTATTATAGAAAACATAATTATTTACTATGATATACGGTAAAGCGGTGAGCTGAAACTCTTAAATACAAAACTTGCATCTTTCAGGCCGAACTCAAAAGAAAAAAATCTTTTATTGCGTGATTGATTATCATTAATTACCAGTAATGTCTAGATAATACGCTCTACATTAATTATCGTATTTTTGACATAAATATTCTAAATTATAGTGTATTAGATAATTATATATGCATTACTTACCAATATAAAAAAATTTATATTATTTCTACTGATTTGCAATCATCTATTTGTAATTATATACTCATAACCTATTCTTTAAGAATTCCCATGATTTCTGTTACTTAGAAAAACTAAATATACTTAATAAATTATATACCTTTGTAATTATTAATTAGATGATATGAAGAAAAAAACATTATCTAAGCCATTGTACAGTTCAATTTCGACATATATTTTCTTCTTGCATATTCCCATTCGAAGGTGACTACCAGCTAATTATTTAAGATCGTTTGAGTAAAGACATATATATTACAATCTAATTAACTAAACAACAATGATAATAATTTCTACGATTATTCTTAGCCCTGTTCTTAGATAGAAAATCGGCTTATAACTCTTCGGCATGGCAGTGCCTGGAATATTTAGTGTTTAAAGCCGTTATATATCCGGATTTGGCAATGAATAGATTGGTACATTTGTAAGAAATGCAAGACCATGGCTCAAACATAGAGACTTTTGTAAGTAAAATAAATATTATATATTTAAAAGCGGTTTCAAAGCCATAAATACATTTTTATTTGTAATTTTTCTAATTTTGAAAGCACCAACGACTATTATTGTAGATTGATTGAAACAAGCCGGTTACCAAAAGGCTTTGAAACAATCCTTTGATGGGAATGTTATTTCCTGTTCGTGAATCTTTTTTGCAGTCTTTTTAAGATTAAATTTTTTTTTTCATTTTTATCGATTCATTATTGCTATTATTTCAAAGGTTTTTTAAAGTCATTTTAAAATACCTTTTCGGGTTTATTTTCTAAATTATAAGTTCCTCTACGCGAAGTAAGCACCAAAATTCAAATAAAATTTCATTTTTCTCATTAATATTTTTTAAAAATCTTGCTTTTTATCGATTTAATTGTAGATTGTTTGATTAGATAAGATTCCTTTTAAAAAAAACCAGTCTTTTAAAATTCAGGCTAATCGATACAATCGAATCTTTATTGACATTTGTAAAGTAAATTCTATGACCAATGAAAATTTGGCAATCATAATAATCCCTTTTATTATAATTACTAGGAATTTTTTAAAAAAACTTTATTCTGTATATTTATTGAAGGATACCTTTTTAATATTTCTTGTTATAGAAATAAAAAAACAATTATTATTTAATTTATACGAAATGTAGACAATAATCAATTTCTTAAAAGAATTCTTCTGTTTTTTTGATTAATAAGAAGAATAAATTACTTGATATATTAATGTTTAAAAAGTAATTTATATTCAAAAATTTTATTATCTTTCAAAAACCACAACTTAAATAAATTATGAATATTTTTTTATTAAAACGCCCTGTAAAACAATGATAACTCAGCAAGATTGTGTCTGTTTATTTTTAAACAGACATTTCTTTCTTGATATTTCAATGTAATTTTCTATCAAATTAATTGGTGTATACTCGACTTTCTAAATACTTTAATGAAATAATATTTGAAAAGGATTTGAATACCATTTATATACTCACTATAATTTTAATCTAAAATTTTGTAGAAAAATCTTAATAAAATGTACAAATCGTGTTAGTATCAAATTTCAGTTCTAAATCAAGATGTCTTTGATACACATAGGCAAATTTTGACTTGATTTGTTTTCTAATTGAGCATGAGAAAGATGTTGATTCATAGAATACTATTTCGTAAGAACAGCATAATAAAAAGATCAAATGCTATCCGGAAATATATTTAACAAAAAACTTTTTTAAGCGAGAAGAGAATAACTTAGGCAGTGGCTTTTTCAAACAAATAGAGACGTTTCTTAAGCCAAATCGTGCAAATTTTAATATAATTATGGAAAACGTATGCCATTTACCAAATATTTAACAAACACTTTGGTTTTCATACTTTATATATTATAGCTAGTAGCTTGTATAAAAAATTTAATAGAATATAGCAAATAGTCAAGCTCGTAAATTATCCGATCAAGAAAAACTGGAAAGTAAATTCTATTTTTTGAAAGTAAAAACGCAATCTAAACCTTGTGACTTAAGGTTTTTAATTTAACAGTTTCGCAACATTTCGGTCTTTTTACCTTTGAAGCGCGATTTTTATAACAGCTAGCATTTGATTAAGCGTTTTATAAGTTGCAGCCTTATACGTTTCTTTTCGGTATCGCAGAGTAAAGAATTCATTCTTGCACTGGTAACTTTTTGTGTTGCAAGACAAATTGTAATTATACTTTTTAATGATAATCAATATTAGTCTCTTTCTCAAAAGATTTTAATAATAAATAGAACAAGGCAACAAAAGCTATATGTGAAAAGCGGGAGAAAAAATACACTTAATATGCACCAAAATTCAAAAAATAGTAGACCTGGCAAACCATTTCGATTTGATCGCTTTTTTCGTTTCCTTTATCTGTAAAATAGAATGGTTCTTATTCAAGAATTCCTTTTTGTTGCAGAAAAAAAGCGCATACAGAAAATCTTAATAATCTCATATCGAAAACAGAGTATGTTAACACTGTTGATTAAAGAAATTAGAAGCTTAACATTTCAGTAAATTCGATAGTTTTTTGAAAAGTGCTTTATATTTATATCTGTGTTTTGACAAGAATAAACATACCGGGGTGTTTTTCCTAGTTACTCGAAGATTCAGGGGAATCCAAAGTTTATAGGTGTTTCAAAAAAAAGTTTTAACTAAAATTATGTTGCTTTTGACAAAGAAGCCGTATTTTCCGACTAGCTTGCCGCAGAGAACTCAATAAACAATACCTTCCAGACTATCCCCGGAGAAGAAAAGTATCTATATGAGCAGATGTTAAAATATAAAAAAATATTTTCTAGATATAGCGTTGCCAGACATTATACTCAACGAGCCATATTGACTTCTGTAAAAAGTCTCAAGGTCAAAGAATTCATTAGAATTATTCAACCTACTAAAAATTATTTTTTGAATTTCTGTTTTTAAGTTTCTATAACAAATGTTATAAGCTTCATAGATATGTTCAAAAAAAAATATTAATTAGTCTTAAAGATATTCATACAATAAAATTTACAAATAATTAAAGAAATTTTATAGGAGTCTTTCAACCGCTAATTTCAATAACGTGCATGAAATTGCTTGAGGGTCTTCTCCGCTTTCAAGACTACTTGACTCTGTGAACAAAGTTCTTCTAAACGAAATCCGAGAAAAATATTTACAGATTTAAATTAGCAGTTATGGATAATTTCGATTAGTAAATCAGACCCACTATTCGAAAAAAATTATTAGAAAAAATCTCAAATACATTGATTTAATTGATAATAAATTAAGTTAAATATTTCTTGTTTTTTCGTTTCGATTTTTTAAGATAAAATCAAAAAATTATGATATGTGCTTAAAAGATGTTGAAAACCATTTAATTTTGTTACATGAAAATCCAACTAAAGAATATTTAGAATGCCCGTTTTTTTTGTATAATTTATTTATATTTTTTTATTTTGTTTTTTTTTGGTGTAGGGAAGATTATCAAAATCAAAAAATTATATATTTGACAATGAGTGTCTGGGATTGATATTACTATCATTTATTCCAATTACTAAATAATGCCAAATCAGATCTATAAGTTATTTCCTACAATCCCGAGTTGAACCGATTTAAAGAAACAAATAACAAATTGATATTTGTAATCTTTGACACTGAGAGGTAAAAGAAGGATGGAATAAGAAAGTATATATTTTGTCTTTAATTAAAAAACACCTGATCTACAAAAAAAATCTTGTCGAATGAATAAATTGTTCCGTGAATTGATAGAAATATTTTCTGGAAGCCTTACTTCGGAGAAATCTATTCTAGAACAACAGGTCTTCTTTCGAGTAAATTTTTAGATACAACTTTATCAGTGGTTTCAAAAGCATGGAAGATCGCATCATCTAGATTAGTTGGTTTAAATGTTGCAGTTATATTCGAGCCGATTATACTCGTAGGTGCAAGAACTTAAGCCTTTTTCAAAATGAAAGAATGACCCGCTTCTATAGAAGTACATTCCTAAAGACAAACGTAGAATCGAAAGCAGCTAAGTTTTAGATGAATATATCGGGCTTTATCCTTTAATCCAAGTTTTCACTCAAGAAGAAGGTCGTAAGTTAAAAATTCTTCTCTATGTGAACATTTCCGAACGCTATACGCAAGATTTGCATACGATGTTATTAGAATAGTGTTTCTTTCTTATGAATAATGAGCTGATTCAATTTATGAGCAGGTATTATTCTGGTTCTTATCTCCACGCCACATGCGCAACGTTGAAATACCGGATCGAATATTTAAAACAAATGTAAAACTATTCAGATTAAGAGTACCTGCAGCGGTAGCTTATAAATTTGCAGAATAAATTTTTTTTTCTAGATAAGGAAATGCTAGGATGGCGAGGGTCGAGTAGAAATTGTTTTGAAACGAAGTCTACTAGAAATGTTAAGAACTCGAGATTGTATAACATAATGAGACAAGATGCACGCTCGAAGAAAAATCCATCATGATATAAATGAGAGCGGCATTGGGATTCTTATTTGGACTTTAAAGGTGCAAGAAATTGGTTTAGATTAATAAAGCTTAAAAATGATATCAAAAAATCATACAAAAAGATATTTCTGGGCTTTTTAAGCAAGAATTATATCCCACATAAGTATGTCTTCCGCATCGCATAAGAAACCCAAGACTTCATAAATATTCATAGGAATACGTTGTAGAAATAGATCAATTATGCATTAAAACTTAAGGACTTTGTATTTATAGCCTTGAGGACCTTGAAAACAACTTTTTTGGAAGGAAAAAGACAGCAAACAGGCAAATAAAATTTTTTTGAATGTGTTCTAATAAAACCCCATCATATGTTAGCAACCAATAAAAGCGATGGCGACTTACTTTCAAGTGGGCTATAAAAACCATGTGAGTTTTTGTCAATTATTCGTACACACCAAATATAGGAATATATGAAATATCTAATGAGCTATATGATCAATACTCTTTTATCCAATTTAATAACGAGTCAGTCGGATTTTAGCTTTATCTTCTGCTTAATTTCTCCTTTCAAGATTAGGCCTCTTTTGTTTTATTCTTATATACTAAGGCTGTTGAGATTATTCTTAAAGTACCTTGGCTCTGTTGATCTAGATCTCTAATGTCTTAGACTTTTGATTTTGCACGGTTAAACTCTTGCTAGCTCTGTTCACCTGCATTCGTGCAAGATCACCCAGCTTTCGGTGTCTGGTTGTTGATTTTTTTTACAAACGCTGGGGTATGTATATGATAAAACTTTAAAGGTACGAATTCGCTGCTATTTTTGTTGGCTTTATGTTTGTCCGTATATTCGACTTAGAATTTTCTGTGTTATATGAGAGCATCGTTTTATTACATTTCGTCAATATCCATGTTTCACAGATTTATCTTAGAAAATATTTACGAAAATTTCTATGTAAGATTTTCTTGCTTTCCAACTTAAAAGTCTAGGTTTAAAGATTTCTTGTAATTCAAAATAAGCTTTATGTTCTACTTTAATCTTTTCGTTTATTTTCACACTGTTTTAATTATTTTTTTTTGGAAGAATACATAGATATATAAAAAGAATATGAAATCTAAACCATTTGATTTGTATACTATAATTTACAATTGATTGTATCGCTTCAAAAATGTTGATTCTCTATTATATTATCTAATAACTCATTAAAAAGAGTTTAAATAATCCGAAAGTTTATTATAAGTAAGAATCTTTAAAAATGCTTTACAAGTGTATCATTAAAGTCGTTAATAGTTATATGCTTTTACTCCAAAAATACTCATTTATAAATAAAAGCTCGTATTGCAGGAATTATTTAATCTGTTAAGATCTGAAACCTTTTTAATTCAATAAACGGAACTTTTGGGCCACAAAATCTAAAATCTAAATTAAAGCAAATTTTAAGTCTATTTGGCTCGTAAAGTGTTGTAAACAATCATTATATTGAAGTCTATAATTATAACTTTGAAAATTATAAATGTATTATGAAATATAACAGATTCTAGATATTAATTGTGTTTTTATATTAAATATTCGTTTTTTCTTATATATTATCTTCTACGATCTGGGATATATACAGGAAAAAAAATATTATGTATATTTTCGAATAACAGAAATACAATTATTTTGAACACTTAAATACAATTTTTTAATAAGAAGTTATAATTTTACATTGAATATAATGTGATTTTATTATTTTTAGAAATTTGAAAAGGAGTTAGAATTTAAAGCTGAGATAAATTTTTATATTTTTTTACTGTTTCTAGAAAAATTGTTTCTTTTGGTTAAGAGATAATCAAAACTTTTTATAAGCAAACATATGATATCCTTCGAAATATTTCAAACTTTATTTTTAAACTTATAATTTAAATCATTTTTTGTTTCTACTATTCTACAAAATAACGAATCCAATACTTGATATAATCAAAAGAAAAACAGAATCTGGGATTTTATATTGAAACGTTATATAAATATTCCGAATGCATCATCTTTTATTTTTATGAAATTTACATATTTTGATAAATTTATGAAGATCTTATGAAAAAAAGGACTTTGAAACTATATCAACATTGATATAAATGTTTATAAATTAGTAAAAGTAAT
The DNA here is from genome assembly GCA_022605425.2 of Hamiltosporidium tvaerminnensis. Taxonomy (NCBI): domain Eukaryota; kingdom Fungi; phylum Microsporidia; family Dubosqiidae; genus Hamiltosporidium; species Hamiltosporidium tvaerminnensis. The sequence goes on along the minus strand of JAKIMF020000011.1, from coordinate 353,974 downwards.
TATAGAATTAACTGTAACTATAAAAGTCTCTATTCTATCAATCTTAATTCATATAACATATTCCTTTCTGTAAAAGATTCATAAGTATTATCATAAATAGTAATTCTTATAATTAAATCACCGATAACTGTTTGCGAATCTAAAATTTGAATGCTGGTAGTATCAATTTCATAACAATATAAATTTAAAAATTTAAGATTTTTGAATTTTCTTAACACCAATGGATCCAAATCATTACATTTAAAGATATCAAGAGTTATATTTACGATTTTCGATATATGACTTATATTTTCAAATATATTAAGGATCGGGATGTTGATTTTTGTATTGAGATGTATATATAAATTTTCTAAATAGATTAGATCGTTTATTATTCGGTATTCTTCTTGTAATATATCATAAACTTGTATTATTAGGCTACTAATAAATTTCATTTCAAAATACCTGGACAAAATACTTAATATTGAAAGACGTTCTTTTGGAATATCAAGACTTGCTTTAATTTCTAAATATTTTAAAAGTACTTTAGGTGTTTGAAAGTTGGAAGCATTTGATTCTTTTTTATAATTTTTTAATAATGTTTCTTTTATCCTAGTAATATTCAATTTCAAAAATTTTAGATTTGAAAATCTCGCGATATATCTTAAAAAACTATTTTTCAAAACTATTTTTGTATTTGAAAAGCCAAAACCTCTTATGTGGGTATTATTATGATTTAACTTTGGGTGTATTGTGAAGGATTGGGGGAATTTTGTCTCGAAAAAACCAACATATACCAAAGAATTTGAATTTAATATAAAATTTAGCATTTCTTTTGGTAAAATAATATTTTTAAAGACCAATATTTCTAAATTTTTAGAGTTTTCCAGATACTGAATCCATTTCGCTTTAAATTTAAAATTGCATTTCATATCTTCTGAAATTAAAAAAAGACTTTTAACATTTTTACATTTTAAAATCAGTTCTTGCCATGCTTTATCTTTTCTAAATGTTATTTCTATATTTTTAATAAAATCATAAATACAAATAAATTCTAATCTGATATATGCTAAAATTTCAAAATTAACTTGTCCAACAACAACAATCATATTTTCTGGAATATCTTGCAGTAAAATTAAGTTTCCAAAAGTTATTATAAAGCGCTGGATTTGATATTTCACAGATATATTTTTATTTTCTTCTGCAAATTTCAACAAAGTTTTAACCGTTTTTTCAAAATAAATTACATTGCTAACCTTAATTTTTTTACATCTTACACACATTTTTACAATATAATCTATTTTCTCAATTTCGAATTCAGAATATATCTTTACATTATCGATTCCATCAAAATAATTTGTACTTATTAAAATATCAAGAATATATTGATCAGAACCATTCTCTACAAAATAAATTTTAGTTAATTTATTTGGTTTGATCTTAAAATATGAAATTAAAATTTTTTCAGAAATTTCTGATATATTAATAAATAGAACATCTATATTCATCATTCTAAGCAGAAAATGAAATCTTGCAATAAATGTATCATGATCCATAACATTAAATATACTCTTTAAATCATCATCAGTGATTTGCAAAATTGTGAACTTGTTGTATTTTTCTGTCAAGTATTCGTAAGTTAAAAAATTTAACTTAATTTCTGGTGAATACATTGGTCCGATTTTGGGTGAAAATAAACAAGATTCTTTTTTTTGCTTTACTAGATTGAAATATAGAAATATATTAAATATTTCATTAATCAGCTCTTTGTCCAAATCTTCATATTTGTCATAAACAGTTGTTAAAAAATAATAATTCTTTTCGAGAAATCCAGGATCCATTATTACATGCAAAACAAAATTTTTGAGAAAATATTTTCTATTTTCTGTTCTATTCATTTTAAAAATCGATAAAAATTTTGTGTATTGGATAAATTCGTTTAGCTGTATTTGACTTATAAATCCATCTAACGAACTTATAAGCTTAAAAAATTTCATTGAACTTAAAATAGAAAAATTTCCTAAAAATATATGGATAGTAGTTTCTCCGCTTTTTATATAAGATTCTATCAAATTTGATTCTAGAATCAAATCCTTTGGATATTCTATTGAAAATATTTTGTACGAAAAATATTCGACTTTATTAAATGTTGAATTACACATTATAACTCTATTTTCAAGTAAGCAAGCAGTTTCATATTCTCTAAGCTGATTGCATATAGGTATTCTCATTGTATGCAACCGTTTTGTTGATATTATTTCTTCTACATATTTTTCATGAATAAAATAAAAATTCACCTCCGTACAAAATATTTTCGTGTTAAGCTTCTCCAGAACAGAATTTAAAATGTACAATATTACATTAAAAATAAATGTTTTACGATAAAATCCGGAATTGTTACATTCACTTTTCATTGTAATTACCTTTCTTTACTTTTTTGAAAAAAAATATGACAAAAAAAACCAAAAAAATGATCATTAAAAAAGGAAATATTGGAATGACTTAAATAAATTAATAAATTTGTAGAAAAATTGATAAATTACAACCAAAATAATTCAATTAAATTAAATTGCAGGTTTATTCATTTAAAAAGTAGAATATGAAAATATTTTCTTAAATGCCTAGTTTAATAGGCGGATGCAATTAATTCCAAAATATTAATTAAATTTATAAATTCCGCTATATGGTAATAATATAGCTAAGAATAGTAATATTAAAATCATATCATTTATTCTATTTTTAAAACCTCAAATGAAATATCGTTAAAGTATTGGAAGTTAGATACTAAATTTCCAAAATAATCAAAACCCAAGAAATCGAAAAGATTCTTTTGTAAAAATAGAACAAATTCATATTATCTTATAAAATTCTTATATTCTAGCCTAAAACGAGACTTTTTACCAATAACATAAAAAGCAAACAAATTAATTTGTTTTATTTTTAAACAAATATCTTAATATTTATATTATCAGCCTTACTTATTTACATTTATTTTACAATGACCTAACTATTGACTAGCAAATTATATTATTATACGAATTTATTCTATTTTTTAAAAAAAATAAGAAATCAGTGCACAAATTTTACATTTTAAGTAATGGAAAATCATAGACAAAAGATTTTCCATTTTCTATAGACACACTCATAAAATAGAAGAATGATCTAATCTAAAATAAATTTAATGAAGCAAATATCAAATATCAAATATTCATTTTTCAAAATAGCGAACTGTAAGTAAGGACTGTGTGATATTTTTAGGATACACACCCGATCCTTCGTAATTTTAAAAGGTTTTCGTTAACTGGAAATCTTAATAATCAAAACAGAGTTTAATTAATGCTGCAAATTTTGAAAAGTTAAGATTCAACCGACTAGGTTTGCTTTATAATATAAGGAAGAGAAAATAAAACTATATATACTTCAACTTCTGAATAATTTCTTGGCAATTACATTCACAAATCTTTATCTCTTAGTTAAAAAAGAAGATTATGAAATTTTATGAAAACTTTAAGCAGCAGAATAATGCATTTTAATTTCAATTATACCATTGTTAAAGTAATATATTTTTAAACAATGAAATATCGAAATTGATTTATTTTCAACTTTGATACAAAAAAATGAAAAGAAAATATATTGGACAACCAAAATAAAAACTAATGAAGACCGCCGCGTAGAAAAACAAGAAATTTAAAGGCTCATAATAAATAAAAATATGATTTCGTAAAATAATTTTCCTAGAAATTGTATTAAAATAATCCTTTTTCATAAATGAAACATATTTAAAAAAGATCATCAGATGTTTTTCAAATGAAACTAGATTCACCTGAATTGAAATATATAGACAATCGATCAACACTATTTTGATATCTCAAAATAAATTTCAAGTTCTTTTTGACACCAACTTGATGTTTTTTTGTTGGCGGGTAATTCATTTATATTTAATTCCTCCACAGTTTCATGCTTTAATACATAGTGTTTTTTTTGATGAGAAATTGTTGTTCTTCTGGCGTGTCGTGACGTTTTCTGCAAATCTATTATGCGTATTATAACCGTTTTATAGTTGTAGTCGAATATAATGCTGGTTCAAAAAAACATTGTTTTGATTTCATTTTTGCGTACTAAAACCTTTGTGTGTAAGCTATTCGATTGCAGCCACTTTAAATTTCATAATTATTTTAAAATACTTGGTTAAGAGGTAATATAAGATATTAAACTAGAAATTGACACATGATCTACAAATAATTTGCAAAGTTTTTTAAAAATGAAAGCTTAAAGTATTTTTATAATGTAGATTTAAAATAAATATTAAAAGCAATTTATTTGTATTTGGTATCTTGTTTTAAAATAAATTAGATCTTATGAAAACTCTTAAAAACGTTTTTTTTTTTGAATTTTCTGCAGATAATTTGATTGTAGTATAACATTTGTTTCATTGGAAGATATTTTACAAATTTCTTGTGTAAACTTTTCTATTACATTACTTATACCTAAATTTCTCTTTCTCAGCTATTTTTTTGGTCTGTAGTAAATTTTAGTTCTAAAGCAATTTATATTCATCATTTGATGCTAATGGCTTTTTTTTGCTTTGCAGAAATATGATTATTTTCTGGTTAAATATTGAGACTCAATTGAAAAGTGTAAGTTTAAACGGTAGTCTCTTGGATTTTAACTTGCATTTTTTAAAACTAAAAATAAATTAAATCCTGTACATAGATATGCCTTCTTATCGTGAGCCTTTTTCGCTGTTTAAATTTAATATCCGTAAGCACTACAAAGCAGATTTCGTAATTTAAATTCTTTGGCCTCTCTACGTCACATTCAACCCATTACTATCTTTTCATCTAAGAATCATATCGACTTTGAGAAAAGAAATTTTAATTTAGCGGTCTATATAGACATTGAATTTCAGACATTTTGTGCTTCGATTACTGTTGAATGTCATGAAAACTTGTTCTTTTCTCAGGAAGGTTTTTGTCTGCAAATTTCAAGTAAACTTAATTTAAATTGGTATAAGAATGAAATAGATAATTAACTTCATGTGTACGCAAGGTTTTGAATGTGTTTAGATCTTGTGGCAATATTCGTGAATAATACTGGGATTTTTTTATGATGAAATGACATATTCGAATCACCGACAACTTCGCTCTTTAGTAAATCTAGTCGGTTTTACTAGATTCTGAGGTTTTTAGGACTGAATAGTTTTTATTCTAACTACTTACAGTGTCAGAAAATAAAGCGCGAGTGCCTGGCTTTAATTATATATTTAAGGGTTTTCAAAATCTTTTATATCGTCAAAAATCGTCTGAGTAAGATGTTTATGATAAAATTATTTGCGATAAGATATTTTACGTTGACTTAAATCCCTATCGGAGATATAAATACATCCATTCTATATTTGGTAAACAAATTAGATATTTCAAAATCATTTGCTGTAATAGCTTTATATTTAATGCAATGATTTAAATTTTCATTTATCTAAGATGTATAATGCAAATAGCTTTTTGATTGTTAGATTTAATTCAAATTTCTATGATATATCAAATCTGAATTTTAAATTTCAACATAATGTGCCTATATTAGATTACACCTTATCTCTTCAAATCACCTCATTATACTTGCAAGCATGACAAGTCTGAAAATTCAAAGATCCATAATTGTACGTGAAGTCGTTTTATTATTAAAATTTATAACTCCAACGTACATTTCTGGCAAGTATTCATTAATCAAAAAAGCTTTTTAAAATCTATAAAAATGCATTTGGCTGCTATATTTCATTCAACATCACATATTCGCGAGTATATCAAGGATATATCGAACATTCTAACATTTTATTTCTTGCTCATTCGAAAAAATAACCTTACGAATTAAAATATTTTTGTAACTGAAAAAAGAAAAATGGTAGTTCTAAAAATCTTAGAAAATTAAAAATATTTGCAATTACTAACTGTACTAGTCTCTGGCAAGTATATTTTATTTTTTTAAACCATAAAATGTCTTTTATACAAAGTGATTTTTTCTTTCATTCCTTGCATTTTAAATCAATGTTATTCTAGCCAATCATCATTATGAGATCTTATTTTACTTTAAAAAAATAGTACTTACATGTGTGGTTAAACACTGCATGAGTCTTATGATCCTTATTTTTGACTAAAAAATATGTTTTTTAATGATTTATATCATTTTTCTGATATAAAGATTTAGCTATCTGTTCTGACGTGAACAATTTCGTACTCTAGTGGATGTACTGCGTATTATAATTTATAAACTAGAGTTACTTGCCTATTTTGCCTCAATTGTTTTTTTAATATTTATTAAAACAGCGAGTTTATATATAAAGACATATTTGAACACTACTTGGAATGACATATGCGTTTAGATTTATTTTATAATTCCAATATTCCTATTTATCGCTATAAATTATCATTTCTAAACTTATTAATAAAAGCAAATATAAATATTTATAGCTACTTAATTGTGAAGATCAATCTCTAAGTTTATTCTATCTATTTATCTTCTCTTGAATTATGTTTAATATATATCTTCTATTATTCGAAATTTGATATAATATATACTTATGTCTCGATTTAATCAATATTATTCAGCACCTCTATATACTACGCTCTAATTGTATTCTTCTTAGGTTCCTGAGTTTATGACTTTATACAAAGATACGGAAAATACAAAAATTTATTTCTTTCTAAACTATATCAACAATATTGATGCTTAATATTTGCCTTGACTTGCACAAATACATAAATTCAAGAATGTTATATCAAGCATCTAAAAGCTATTTAGCTATGAAGGTTTAATTAAACAAAAAAGATTTGAATCTAACAATTTTAAGATACAAAAATATTATAAAAAATCCGAAAACCCAATAAAGTAGTCAATAATAGAGCAGGTTCGACTAAAATCAGATATAATTTGGATCGTTTTACAAAAATGATTTTCATGTTTTAATAGATGATTTGTATTGAATTCTAAGTTAGTTACATAACGATGAACTAATAAAATTAAAGTTTAGATATTATTAAATCCTTTCCCCAATTACTTTCATATCATAAGATTTAAAGGTAAATTTTGAAAAGCAATTTAAATGATTTAGATTTATTGTTTGTGTTAAAATGTTTTTATTGTTATATCTTTGATTTAATAATATTCAGATAAATAAAAATATTAAATCAAAGTCTAAAGTGTAAGCCAAATGAATGTTAAAAAAAGATTGATTTTTTTACTAATAAAAGGCAAGTATAGTAATTCTAATAATTAAACGCATCGAATTTCAAAAATATATTTATTTAATAAAATTATGTTTTGAAATATTTTGACCATTTTTTACATGTTTTCTTCTACCTCATTAACCACTTCTGTCTCTTATCCCAATTCCGCCTTTTCATTTACGTTATTGTTTGGTTCCTCTAAAGTGGTTCCTCCTTGTTAAATAAGGATGTATTATTTTTTGGTTTAATTTTTTTGCACCATCATCCTCTCTCTTCTCTTCTTTTAAAGAAGGTGTGTTGGTTCCTCGTGTATCTCTGATCTCATAATAACACCCATTGACGCTCTCTACCAGCTCTCTTCGGCATTTAGTCCTGACTCAAGTCCTCTTCGTCGATCAAAGGAAAATGTTTCGACTGTCTTCTTAAGTACTATAGACAGAATGTATGCCTGTATATTCATAAGTATTTCTAGTCTTTTAAAAGGTTACTTATAGAGTTTTGTCGCTATACCGTCCCAGGTCATCACTTACGAGATTATTCAACACTACGCTTATAAATAAGACTTAACTAATTAGCTAGCAGGTCATACTTCCTGAGGTTTTTAAGTTTCATACACCCGAAGTGAATCTCGGGAAGAGTTAATAGTTCAATAAGTGTTATCTTATTCTTCTTCGTATCTAAAACAAACATGTCCGTCTGTTTTCCGAATTTTAACATCAGTTTCTATTCTGGTGTCAAATCTTATCTCTGGATACTCATTATCAAGAATTTCTTGAACTGAGTAACTCCTAATTCGTTTTGAAGACTTAAACTACTATCTATTTAGAAGAAGTAAGTATAGGCATTTAACCACTTCATGATGCTGTCTCGTGCAGTCATGGCCTAGCATTTTTTCACATCTAGTTGCTAGATGATCTACAGTCTTACCAGACTTCCCGCAATGTTGACACACACCATCTGCTCCCCAGAATACATTTCTATCCTGGATATAGCAGAACACAGCTTCATTTCGTGGCCTAATATTTCCTCTCTTTAACCATCTTGAAGAGTCACTAACACTCACAAGCTCATTTTTTCTTGCATTATATAACTTTGAATGAAGTTTTCGTCTTTCTATTTCGTTATATAATTTTGCAAGTTGAGCTTCTTCTAAACTTTTCTTTGTGACTTCGTCTACTAACCTTTACTTTACTTTTAAGAAGCCTTACATTAGTGCAAGATGGGTTTTAATATTCTTCTCCACCTTGAGGATTGCTGCTCTTCTAGTCGATATTTCTTTATTTTTTTCCAGACAATCCAATAGTTGAGGACGCATATGTTCGCTTCGCAACAAACTCTGCGCAGGCATCTTCCAAGTTCTGTTCTAGGAAGATACAAACGCTCTTTACATTCTGGGCAAAGATGTATCTTATTCTATACCAACACCGCACGCACTGCATCATCTAATTAGATAAGTCAGCCGGTTCAAGTCGAAGTACTCCTATGTGATAGTTGATTAACGATATCGCATGTTGATTGATTGCATTAAATAATTTTTTTGCATTTAATCTAGTGTGAAAAAGTCTTTCAACTCTTGATATAAGTTTGCTCTGTACTTCTTCAAATGAGCTACGTGTTGGGATTCCTCTGCTATCTTCTATTATTCCTAAATATTTGTAAACACTAACACCTTCTAGAAGAGTAGCAGAATCTTCACAACACGTATCATTTGTGGCTGACTTCTCTTTGTTAATCTCTAAGCCAATCACCTCTAAAAATTCCTTTGCCTCGCCTGTCATAGCACTCAATGTGGAACTGTCTTTTGCAAGGAGCTTTAGATCATCAATAAACAAGAGATGATTGGTAGAATGGGATTCTGCATCTGTTTGTACCGTCATTTTTGTGTATTTTTCATTAAGCTTTCGGCTTAATGGATCCATACACAACACAAATAACAAATGTGACAAACCTTCTCCTTGCAGAATCCATCTATCAATCTTCTTGCTCATGATTTTTTCAGGCCCTTCTGATATATCAATATTCCATTTTGATATAATTACCTTAATAAATTTCATAATCCAATCAGGTAAATTTAGGTTTTCAATGCATTGAGTTAAATCAGCATGTTCTATTAGATCATAAGCTTTTTTAACATCAATCCATGTTACCTTAAGATTGTTTCCGTACTCTTTATTTTGGGGCAATATTAAGTAGAGCATGCTCTTTCGCTCCTTGCATACTTATAACTGCTCCCAGCTGGTTCTCCGCAAGCAACCCTCGCCTTTCCACTTAAAGTTGAACGACTTTCGTCACACACTTTTTCGTTAACTTATAGATTTTGAACTTACAAGTGATTGGCCTGTAGTCAGAGCCTCTTCATGGAATTCCTTTCGGTATCAAATACGTAAGCTCGCAGTAAAACCAATCAGCTTGAGGTGTTCTTTCTAAACATATAACTTTCACAATATCATAAATATATTTGTGAAGAGTTGTAAGTTTCTGAATGAAAAAATTATAAATACCATCAATTCCAGCAGCTTTCCAATTAGGGAGCAAATTAATGATATTTTCATATTTATCAAGTAAGGGAAACGTGGTAATATGATTTTCCGATACAAATTGAAAAAATAATCATCATACGTGACTGTGTCATCATTTTTGTTCCACATTGTAGACCAAAAACTCAAAATTTCATCACGGCTAACAACATGCTCGGATTTCACACGCTTAGATAACCCTCGATAAATTCGACCTCAGACAAGCTCAAACATACGATTCTCTTTTCGGAATTGCTTCCTACTTTCATGCATCGTAATCTTTTTCTCGTATTCATTCAAAGACTCATTCTTCTTAACTAAAGCCTCAGAAAGATCAGTTACGCTGCTCAAGTTTAAATTAAACTCTCGCATGATTTTCTTAAGGCTCTTCGTTTCACAAGTGGCGAGCTTTTCTTGTTACGAGCCTTCTCGAGAAGATATTTGGAAAGTACTAACTTAGAAATTTTATCTTTCTATGTTTTCCTTCCAAGCAGATCTAGGCGCTTCTTTACGTGTTGCCTCGTCATAGCATACCTGCGCAGCTTGCATGATATACGCGGCTTCCGTAATTGACTCAGGTACATGAGCTCCTGCATATTCACCGACTACGTGATTAATGAAATCATAGGACTTTACTTTCAACCAATTCATTTGGAATTTTTCTAGTTGGGACCACCACTGTTCAAATTTCCTTTTCCGTGATTTCTTTGATTTTACTCAAAAATTTATCTATCAGGTTTATGTACTCCGTGGTGTCAGTCAGGGTGCATGTATCAGCGAGAAAACTGGCGATTCTATGTCGCTCTTTATTCTCTTCTGATTTTTCTTCCTTTCCATCTCACTTTGTGCCAATTTTTTTTAACACTTCGAGAGTAAGCGTAGCCGAATTTCTTATTATAGTACCTGTGAAGCTCTGTCCAGCCATTTCTTGACATTCTTTCAAATCTTGTCTGTATTGCAAAAAAAACAATTCGAGGCCATTCGATCGGGTTGGCTGTTACGGAATCGAATATCGTCTGCAACGCCATTAGCCTGCTACTGTCTGGCATATCTAGAGTACAGGATTTGTCATGTCGTACGATGGCTCGCACGCAGAGACTTCAACCGAAGAGGGAAGTGGTGTATTAGGCGAAGGTAAGGTGTCAAGCCCACTAATTTGCATAACTGCATGTTTGGCTTGGTGGTGGATGTGTTATTGTTGTGTAGGAGGAGGAAGGTAGGGAAATCGCCGGTGGGTTTAGCTCACATTTTGTTTGCCACTATCACTTTTCTTCGCCTCATTAGAAGCTTTTGCAGCCTTTATTTTAATATTTTTGATATTTCGCTGCTAACATTTTTCTTTCTACCCATTTATTTATTAAAACAAAATAATATAGATAAATCATACAAATGGAATTGCAATAATAGATAATTTAGGCCTGGATTCGTAGTACGAAGAATATTCATAGCGTTTTCTTCATTTTTTTAATATTTTATTCAAAAAAATTAAAATGAAATGACAAAAAAATAGATGCCACAATTATTACTAATGAGCTTGATGTAGTTGGGCTTTTCAGTGATAATTTTTTTAATTTTGGGTTAACTTACTAGTAGAAACTACTAGTAAAGACTTCAAACGCTTATCTTTTAATTTAGATCTGTAAATATTTTTTAATATTTCAGTTCAGATTATGTTTCTTCGCACATATAGGTGAAAGCGGACAGTGGAAATAAAACCTCTAACAAATTTATGAACGCCGTTGAAATGCGTGACAGGAAGACTCTTATAAATTCCAGTAATTTACTTGTCTATTTTTAGAAATAAATACCTTTAATGTACATATTTTGTTTTTATGAACATCTATATGAAACTTTAAAAATTTGATTTAAAAATTTTAACAATGGAAATTGCTGAAATATTTTTCAGTATGGTAGCATAAAAAGTAATAAGTTATTGACCGCGAGTCAAAAAGTTTGGAAACCTCTGTATTAGACGATAGAAACACAAATATTTATTAGAATCTTTGAATTAATATTTACCATTTTATCATATTTTTACAGCATAGAAAAAGAAATACGGTTTATGTATTCCAAAAAACATCCCGTTATCAGTATTTAGCAAAATCTCATGCCAAAGATATTTTAGAAAAATTGAATTACCGTGAAATCATATAAAGAGGTATCAGTACTAATTCTTGAATGAGAGTAATTGCTTTTCTTTCAAATAAAAAAGAATTGTTATAAATAGAAGAAGAAGTGCTTTTTCCATCAGTCTGGGTCATAAATAACATGGTGAATATATTTCGAAAAGCTTTAAATTGCCGTTTTTTCTATTTTATTTTAGATGATGAATATCATCGAGTTACCTTTTTAGGTTAATTATTAAATTATAAAGATATTCCAATCATAAATCGTTTATATTCAAAAATATTTTACTATTTTAATCAAAAAAAGCTTTTAATCTTTGATATCTTTATTTCTTTCTTTATTACTGATATCAAAGATATATATACCAATATAGAACGCCCTTCACATGTATCAGAATCAATCGGGACAATTATTTAGAATTTCACCGAGTAAAAAAAATCTTCAAATACTCTATAGCATGTTTGTTAAGTCATCTAATCACTACACTGCTGTGAAAAACATACTGTGCTCGTTTTTTCTTTTTGTATTTTTTGGAATAAATAATTGTATTCGCATCAATATATTTTTCAACAGTATAGATCGATTATTTGATTCTAGGATAAATCCATACGATTCCAATGATCTTAATAATCTTATTGGTAGAAAAAGAATACTTCAGACTGAAACAACATTCATTGAACCAGATAATTATTCATTAGGCTAAATAAAAATCGATACCTTGAACCCAATCAATCAAAAGAATATAGCATAAGAAGTAAAAAACCGAGATTGAATATAGATTCAGAAAATACAACAAATATTACACCTAAATATTTTCATACCAATGTTAAATCTAATCGGGGTGGAGATTTAGATTAAATCAATGTTGAAAAATCTAGTTTCGAAGTAATGAATGAAAGGATTAAAAATTACGGCCATTTGAAAACCACACAAAGTAGGCCATTTAAAAGAACCATGGATTCTATTACTATCGATTATTCGAATATTTTTATAATTAGGTCACGCTGTTTTGATATTTTAAACAGATCAAAGCTTCATGAAACTAATATTAATATTAAAGATATCACAAAAGTAATATTGATTGTTTTTGGGTCAAAAAATGCATAGATATTTTATATTATGGGTTTGAGTCGCAAATTGATGATTTGTATAATAATGAATATATAGATCTAATTGAATTTCTCAACGATCTTAACTGTTACTCAAATACTGATGCCCTCTATATTTTATATAAAAATTTATTTCCGTATTTATGTTTATACATAATAGATGAAACTTGCTTTAATTTATTAAATATGACGAATTCTGAATATTTGAGGCATGTAAAATTGTTCTTGCCATTCTTAGCTGTACTTTATGATAAGGTCGATATATTTTTTAATTCAAATACAAAAGAATTAACGTTCATTACGAAAGAACAAAACAGGGAATCTTTTAATTATGAAATGAATTTTACTGATGATACAATAATTCGAATCACACCCGAAGCTCTTAATTACATGCAAAAAGATGATTCTAACGGGAAAATAGAACTATTAGGTTTTTTGGTTAGGTCTTATGAAATAACTGGAATAAAGATTTCTAATGGTGATAAGTATTATACCGAATGTGTCTCTACGGATTTTGTGTGTAAATTTATTCTAAATAACCCTGTCATCCATAAAATGCAAACAAGCTTTTGTTCTCTTTTTGGAAACATCGAATCTATGAAAATAAATACGTTAAAATCTATAGAAATTAAAAGATTAGATCTATTAACAGAAGATGTTGATCTTTTCAGTAAATTTCGAAAATTAGAATCTTCTAGTATAGTGAAATGCGACTTCATAAACTATGGAGATTTCCTTCGTAAATTAGCATTAATGTTTCCAAAATTAAAGATCTTACGAATTGTTGGGTCATTTTCAAGATCTGGCTTTCTAAATAATCTATTTTTCACTTACATAGAGATTTTAGATCTTTCTTGTTGATAATCCATAGGAAAAATTTCCAATTTTCCAAATATGCAAATGAAAGCTTTGAAAAGTTTGAGGATAGATTATTCCAGTCTAAATTATAAGGTAATGAGAGTAATGATTTCAACACATTCTTTGAAAATCTTAAGCATGAGAGGAACTAAGTGTAGAATATTTCATATTTTTGAACATTACAGAAATTTAAAGAAATCTTTTTATTATTTAGATTTTTCGAAGATTAGGTTCCACAGGAAACTCGTAAGTTTTTTTTCAGTTAATATCGAAGCCGAAATATTGTTTTTGGAAAATCTAGAGCATTTAGGCGATTTAATTCGAGTGTTGAGGCTTGAATCATTATATTCGAGTACAAGAATCATATCTTTATCAAATAATTCTTCGTTTAACGATATATTTTTATTATTAAAGAATTTTAAAAAACCTGAATCTTTAAAACTTCCTCGAACAAAAATAATGAGGTTACTGCAGTTTTTTTTTAATTTTCAATTTAAAAGTCATTTGAAAGATCTTGATTTATCGAATAACAAATTGTCAAAAAATTACATTCGTTGCCTTAATCAGTTTGATTGCTTAGAAAGAATAAATCTATCAAATTGTAATCTCGAATCAGGTTTTATGGAATATCTTTCTGTTATGCACCCAGCGGTATCTCTGAGAAAAATAAATTTAGCTAGAAATATACTAAGCAAATCAGATATATTTGCACTTGAACAATTTATAAATCTTGATCATTTAACTGTTTGTTTTCAAAGTGAAATATTTTCATATGTCTTAAAAGAGTATGGTTCCTTAAGACTTAAAAATTTAGAAACATTGATTTTGGTTGCTTCATTTTTTACAAGCGAAATTTATCATTGTATGATGAGAATGTCTTCATTGAAAAATCTTGAACTTCAAGGATGCCATTTAGAGAAAAATGTTTTTACAAACTATGGAATATCTTATTTTACTTTTTTACAAAAAATTACTCTTATTGATTCTAAATATTATCCCGAAGATATAGATACCTTCAATGACGTAAAAATCCGCGGTACATAAGTTTCGATTTATATAATTATTTTTCTTTATTCAATTTTTATGATATTTTTAGATTCAAAATTATTTCTCAATTAAATATATAATTCATAATGACTCGATTTATCTACCTTGATTATTACTTGCATAATATCAGGCCAGATATTTGTGAAGCTCATTTTCTAGATATTTTTATGTAAAAAAATAGTCTTCATAAGGTTTTAGTCATTAAAAGATTGTTATTATATTTGTTTATTTTTAAATTAAATTAAAATTTCATTTAATTTGGGTTAATATATTTCAAAAAACGGTAAATTTTTTTATTGCATAGCAAATATTATTTCTAGATTATATAATTGTAAAAAACAATTAATTCTATTGTTCTTAAATTATTTCGTTGAAAGAAGCCGTATATTTTATTACCCAGTTGATTTTTTCTATATATACCTACTTTTGGGTTCGATAATAAATCATTTAAAGAATATTCACGGTGTAAAATTACTAATATGGAATCTAAAAAAGCATTAATAATTGAATAATTTATATTCAGTATGATTTCTATAAAAAAAGTTGTGATTTAATTTTAAAAGCAAAAAAACAATTCTAAAAGTGGAATTAAATTTTAATGACAAAGTTGTTATTCGCGGGTGAGTCACTTAAATCACATTAAAAATCTGCAAATACAAAATAAATAAATAAATTTACTCTTTACAGAAAATAATTTATTATTTACAAGAATTAAGGATTAATATAAAATTTTCAGACATTAAAAGAAATAAACTTTTTAAACTCAAATGAATCATATAAAGTTGATAATAAAACATTTACTTTAATAATTTAGCTATTTTGTTCTTTCTAGAAAAAAATAAAACTGTAATTTTTTTCAGATTAACACAAAAAAATAGTCCTAACAATTGGATTATTATGAAATAAATAAATTTATTGTGCGAATATCTTCCAATTTTTTCAAAACATATAATGTTCACATAACTCGTATATTTTTACAAGAAAATATATATTATATCATCTATGATCTCTTTAAATTCTTATAGAAGCGGAAACCCCTCAGTCAAAAAAATTTTTGTTCAGGAATTAGTTCCTCTGAGTTTATATACTATTTTGAATCTTTGGATTTATTACTTATTTATAACTTTTTGGCACAATTTAACCTTTTTAGAAAGAAAATTTGCTTCCTTATTCTCATTTTTGTACGCCATCATTGCTTATGATCATCAAAAATCTGAGTGTCTGATATTGACAAGGAAGGTATTAATAGGTAAAGATTTTCCTATCGGAAATCATTCTTGGTTTTGCTTTATAGCCGTCAAAAATAAAATAAAGTTAAAAACAAACCATGTCAATAGATTTTTATGTATCGATTAGATATTTCCTGGTATTGGATGAAATTATAATAAATTATTAATTATCCCATTTTAATATTGAGAAATTGTCAAATTAGTATTTAACGATTAACAAAATATTTTGTGACTATTGAAGTAATGTTTCTTGAATTTTTGACTTTCTTTTGAGTATATCATGGTAAATAATCTATTCTTTGAAGAACCATTTCCTATATATGTATGTAAATAAATGTTGATAGTGTGTTATATGGTTTCTTAAACACCTTTATTTTCGCATATTTTAATATTGGTTTGCTAAGTAATCGGTATATTTTTTTCATTATGAGTGTGATAAAATTTGTTTTAAGAAACTATATATACCTTTTAAAAATTATATTAAAAAGAAAGAAAACCTCTGAATCAAAACAGCTTATTTATATAACAAATACAATATTTAAACTATGATATAAAAACCTTGCCTGTCACGATTTTATTCTAATAACAATGATTTCTTTTTAAAACAGGAACTCTTCTTCTAGATATCAAATGCCTCTTCGGAGCCATTTAGCAAAAAGCACACCAAATAAATACTTTTCCTGGCTTTTCAGCTTTAAATATAATGCATAGAATAGTGTTTTTTTTTACCAAAAATGAAATGTGATGCTATCGAAGTTCATTATATAACATATTAGATTAAAATTTTACTTATAAAAAGTGATGAATCACTACAGAAAAAGCCAAACTATAATTCTTAAGATATATCAAGCTTACCGATACAAATTTATCTTTTTTATGTAAATAAAACTATAATAATTTTTTTCTCTAGACAAATCGGTAAATTTTTCAAAAACTATTGCATCAACTGAACAGATAAGATATTTCTCTCTTGTAGTGCAAAGTGATAAGTATTATAAACGACTCATATTGTGCAATCGTACTGAAGAGAATCAGTGTATTCAGAATAAGGATTTCCAGAGCACATTAAATCTATATATAGCATGTTTTGAGTTGCAGGGAAACCCTTTTTCTATATTTTACTTTTTTTAGTGCAAAGTACGATCTTATATCGAACTATTTATAATATAATAAGTTAAATTTTCTAAACTAAGTATATTTTGCTATGATCTTCTAAGAATTAGCTTCGATATTAAATATTTGTCGCTAGAACAAGATGCTATAGACTTAATAAATTTTCAACTAAACTGGTACCTTTTTGAATTTGTATTTTGTAACTAAGTTTCCTATCTATACTATATGAGTGCTTAAAACCCGGTTAATAATAATTTTAATGCAAAAAAAACGATTTTAAAAATTTATTGCAATATTTAAAGGTGCTAATTTTACTTTTCGCTATAAAAATATATAAAAAAAATATAAAGAATAATTATGAATGGCATAAAAGTCACGATAACTTGTTTTAATTTTTTCGATCATGATATTTTCCCTACTCTTGATATGAAATTTTATAATTTAAATTTCTGGTTAAAAAATTTATAACCAATCATCTTGATATGTATTTCGATATATAATGGGAAAAACAAGATTTATAAGACCGAAATTCCGTCTTACTTAATACGTGCTTCTTTTTAGATTGTACGATATTCAGCATTAAGATAAGCTTGGCATAGATTGTTTGTAGCGATTCCTTCCATTTAATCCTCTCTGTCGCGTAAATAACAAAAATCAACTTTTGTTTCTTTTTTTTGAACAGAATTATTTTGCCTTTTATCGTTTAATTTAACCTGTGAAACGTATTGTTTTATATATTTCCGCATGAATTTTTAATATATATGAATATTATATGTATATTTACATAAAAAAAACTGTTTATTGCATTACGTTATAATTTTAAGACTTCATACATTTTAGAACACTATGAAGCGTTGTAAGTGTCTCTAAATAAATTATAGACACAATATCTCATAAAACCGAACCAAAAGAAATCTATAATATCTAAATTTATCGATTAAACAAAATACTGTTTTAAAGTTAGTACGAAATACCAAAATTTTTAAATAAAATCTTTTTTTTAATGCATTTCATTGGCTATCATTTTGTTATCTTAATTTATACGCTCATAACTAACATTCTTGAAAAATTTTAAATATTAAGGGCTTTAAACCTTTTATAATGTATTATAAAATCAGATTCACTTTGATGTTTTATTAACTTTAAAACTTCAAATTCAAGATGAAAAATTTTCCAAACTACCTTTCAAGAAATCTTTTGATAAGTAATTGGTTTATGTTTAACATACATTTGCTTTACATTGATGGTTAGATTATGATAAATTGCTTTTAATTTCTAAAACCCTTCTCATTAAATCTTGAGAAGTTTAAACAGTTTGTTTATTTCTATGTTTGATTTTCTCGATAAATACAAACATTCTAAAACACATTAGCGCTTCAGAAAATTTCTGTGGCGTTTTATAGTGTGTTCTATGTATCTGGTTTCCAAAATTATGAATTTTGTAATTTCATCGATAATTCGATAAAGAAATCCAAAGGTTTTCATAAAATTTTCTAGCAAGAAGATATATTTTTTTTTCATACTTTGTGAGTCTACTTTTATGTTTTCTGCATGTACATATTTACTATGTGGTGTGATATTCAATAAACATACTTCGACCTTTAAAATTGTAACTTTACTTAAGTTTTAGTTTTAATGTCATCTAGTATTACCTTCAACTTGAATTTTGAAATATATGGCATATAGAATGTAAAGAATGAGCTATTTCTAACTATAATGCCTCTGCTGCTTTTTTCGCTTAATTTTTCTAAAGACTTGCCCTTTATTCAAGTAAGGGGGATACATTTTCTCAATTAGTCTATTCATAGAGACTTTACATGATGATGCAGACGACAAACAGTTTTCGTACTTATAATTGTTGAGATTAGGATCATGAATTTGATTCAAGCCGCAAAACTTTCCGATAAATAAGTAAATACGTCGAGTAGCAGCGAGCTAGGATATATAAAATAGTTATTGCAACTTAGCTAAGATATTAAATATGTCGGATTTTAGGTATTAAAAAACGATTAATAACTATATTGGAAAAAATAAATTGTCTCAAAAATGAAAATTGGCAGATTACCTTTATAAATATTCCTTTATGTACTTTTTCTGTAAAAAATTGTTGTATTAAAGTAAAAAAAAACAAAAAGAATTTGAAAATTGATTTATTGTATTTATCAAATATATAAATGGCTCAATCTTTCCTTGGGATCACTTATCCCTTCCCATCTTTTTTTCCTTTTATTCTTCTGTACATTGCTCTTTTCGTTCTTAACTTGCCTTTTAATTGATTTGGTGCTTAGAATCGAAGAAGAATTGTCTAGATAATTTACACTATCGTTTTTTGTATTGTTTTTGAAGATTTTTTTCGATTCCTTTTTACATTTTTCATCACCACAATTATCATAAACATAAACTTGCACCATTGCTACGTAAACCGGTGCTTCTTTTATTTTGTTGAAATCATTATCCACACCTTCTTTAAAAGGTAAGCCTAGACAAATTCTTTGTCTAGCTTCATTTTTGACAATAGAACGAGGCTCATTATTGTAATGTTTTACAGGTTTTGTATCATTGAGCTTCCAATGATCATCAACAACCTTCAGTGTGTTGACATTACTTGATTGATAATTTTTGGGATTTGCTATATTTTCCCAGAATTTAATTAGATCTTTCACGCTTTTCATTGTTTATTTGTATTTTTCAAACATAAATACTTTTAATATTGTTCTCGAACACTTTTGGAATTTCTTTTTGATGATCAGACATCAGTATAACAAATCAAAAAAAGAACAATTATATGTTCTTTTTTAAATAATTCATATTTTAGGATTTTTTGAAAGGTATTTGGTAATAAACTACAGCTTAAGTTATTTTGTGCTCAAATATCGTTTTTAATGTAAAGTTTAATTAATAAAAATTTGAATTTAAATCTTTTTTAAAGGATATGAAAATCAACATAAAATGGATTTATTTGATTTTAAACATTTTATCCTCACGAATTAAATGCTAAAATTAAAAATTTTTACCTGCAAAAGAATATGAAATAGAAATATAAACATTAACAAATAAAATTATAAATTTATTTTTATAGATTTAATCAGATTTATGAAACAACTTGAAACAAAATCATCATTATTGATTATTTGATCTCTTTTGTACACAATAAACACATTCATGTAAAATAGTATTGTGTAATTAAGATTATATGTATTTAAAGTATTATATAAAAACCCAATAAATTTTAAATAATTACATTTGAATATTTATTTTAAAAAGCAAGTTAAAATGGGATAATTCAGCTCTAAATATGCAAAGTAATCATATAAAAAATTATCAACTTTAAAAAATATTTCCATATCAATTAAATGTAGTTGAAGCATATTTTTTTATTAGATTGAAGCCATAAAATAAGAATTTCAATTGAAATTTCTAATTTAGATATAAATTTATTTAATGAAACCAATTTAATTGAAATTGGGGAATATCGAATAAATTCATAGTTAAAAAGATATTCTTGAAGAATAGAGGCAAGGTTTTCCTTTTTATACCTCGTAATATTTATTGCAAATCTTTAATTTTATTATTCTATTCAGTAATTTAATTTTATTACATCTTAAATACCGATTTCCTCTTCATATTCCAAATAGATCTTTGGTCTTCTATGGTTTTACAAAAACATAAGAGTTTTAGATCTATTCTTTATGTGTTAGACATGTTAAAGCAGATACTTATAATTCAATGTTTTATATTCTTTGTTTAGATTTAAATGATTTTATAAAATGCATTGATGCTTTTTCTGGATATTCTGCGACATTCTGTATTAGCTAATATCTTGGTTGCGTGTAAAACATATACTTTATATCTACTTTCATTGAGTTATCAATTATTTAAACTAATTGATGCACTGGCATTTTAGTTATTTATGATATTTACCGGGCAATTTGTGATGAAACCTCTTCATGTCTACACATAGGAGGATCTAATGGTATTTATTTATAAAAAAATGCCTTGGAATTCAGCTATTTAGAATAATTTCTTGGTTTTTATATTTTTTTGGTATCGAAATTTTAAGAAGATTTTTAAGTCCAATTTTGTCAACTACAAGTACTATTCTCTTTGATTTCCTTTTAACTATCTTTATATCAAATTGATCGATTTGAAGTTTTTCAGCAATTTTTATTTTTGCTGTCCCTCTTGTTTAGCATACTGAGTTTATATGATTTTTTAAAATGTGTTATCGGATTAAATTTTTTAAATCTAGATTTATTTCTTCTGATAAAAGTGAAAAATCTATTAAATCAACCATTTTTGTATGTTTTGTTCGGCTATATATTTTCCAATTGGATTGCTAGATTCTAATATATCTCGGCAATGACCTGAAGAATTTACGATTTGTTTTCATTTTTGAACAATGTGTTATCTTGGATGTAACAATTGCTCCTTATATTTAGTTCGGATATATTATTAATAGTAAATACCTGGCTTTGTTCCCATTCTGTAAAACTGAATATTAGATTTTAGATTTTATATTAATATTCGTTTATCGTGCTTTTTTTACCTCTTTTTGTTTAGATTTCTTTCGTTCCCTTTTTGGGCCCAAAAACCTTTTTAAAAGCTCAAGATTTGCTATATATTTCTTATTCTTTAGGATTATGACTTTATAATCCTATTTCTTTGCTTTTCTAAAGCTATTTTAGAATTTCTATAGGTATTTGTTAAGACTAGGTGATGAGAGGATAACCACATAAAAAACTATCTGTTTGGCAATGAACATGAAGAATTGGTATATAATCTTATTGTTTCATTTTGTGGGATATAAACCGTACTGGATCTATAGGTCAATCTTCTATAATCCCGAGTTATAATAGATTAAAAGAAGCAATTGGGAAATTTTCATTTGTTCATCCTCGACACTGAGAGGTAAAAGCGAAACGAAATAAGAAAGTATGTATAGAGACTTGAAAATATATTCTAAATAGTATATATATTCCGTGTTTGATAATATAAAAATAAATTACATAAAAAATAAGTAACTGTGTCATTTATTGATATACTATATGAATAAATTGTTCGACATTTTCTATTAAAAAAATTGTAAATTCTCTTGTTATTGAATGCCAAACCATATTTTAGTATCGTTGAATTTATTAGATTAAATTGAATTTTTAAAATATCTTTAAATGGTCAAAGACTCGTTGTACTTATATTATTTAAGACATCTGTTTTTTAGACTTTACTTTTTTGTTCTTAAAAATTTTTCCATTCGCACTTTGTTGTAAAAAATATGTTTTCACGTATTAATAGCATATTTTTATTCTTCGGGTTCACAAAAATTTTTCAATTTTTAAAAAAACAGATATAAGCAATATATCAATTACTATATATTTAAAATAGATAATTTAATAATAATACTAAATGTTAAAAATATATAAATTTCACTCTGTTAATATCATTGTTAGTTAAAGAAAATGTTGAATATTTATTTACTTTTAAGATATATTTTGGCTTTTTCAAAACTGTGAAATGAATTTATTTGATAAATAAACTATATTGAAATTTATTAGTGTTACTTAATAAGTAAAAGAAATGAAGTAATGATATTCATTATATACTGGTATTAATATTTAAAAAAATGCAGATAAATTTACTTCATTTAAAATCAAATATAATTTTGTTTTTTCTTAATGTTTTGAGTAGATTTTCCTTGGAAACTTTGTAAAATTATTTGATTTCTCAAAAAGATTAAATTTGAGATCGAAATTGTTTTTTGTATATTAAATGTTGATCAAATGAAATAGGAGAGATTTTATGTAAGCTTTAAGCTACTGTAACCAATGATTTATATATCTACGACAAAAAGTATGTTCAAAGAATATAAAATATTTTTAAAAGTAGAAATTATAGAATTTTATTTGAGAAACCATGAAATATTCACTTTCTATTTGTTTGATAATACAAATTTCACAATTGAAAAAATAAATCAAAATACATATTAAGAGTCTTTCTTAAAGGTTTTTGAAATCCAATTCTTTGTTTATCAGTTTAGCTTTAATTGTTTCGATTACATCTAATGCTTTAATTTTTAATGTTAACTTAGTATAAAATTTTGGAGCGCATATGTATTCAGGTAAAATAACTAAAATAAACAATTTTAACTATTTTGAAAATATTCCTACCTATATTATCGAATATGCTGGTTTTAAAATTCATTTTATTGATAATATTATACTTTAATATCAGTAAATTATATATGATACAGAAGATGTATTTAACATTCAAATTTTTAAATTAGATCACAATTCATACAATAATTTTTTTATTCAAAAAATCGTAAAATGCTAATATTATATGCAAGTAATTTATATATGCTTGACAAATAATCTGGTACGAATTTATCAGATATAAAACATATTGTTTATAATTACTGACAAAAGCTTTGTCGAATTACTATTTTAGTCCATCATCAAAAATCAAATTTACAAATTTAATTTAAAACATCTTAAGAAAATTTAATTTTTTATTCAATAAAATTCAGGGTTAAAATACTTTTACCATTTTTTTATGTTTTCTTCTACCTCTTTAACCATTGCTGTCTCTTCTTCCAAATTTAAATCTTCATTTATGTTATTGTTTGGTTCCTCTAAAGTGGTTCCTCCTTGTTAAATAAGGATGTATTATTTTTTGGTTTAATTTTTTTGCACCATCATCCTCTCTCTTCTCTTCTTTTAAAGAAGGTGTGTTGGTTCCTCGTGTATCTCTGATCTCATAATAACACCCATTGACGCTCTCTACCAGCTCTCTTCGGCATTTAGTCCTGACTCAAGTCCTCTTCGTCGATCAAAGGAAAATGTTTCGACTGTCTTCTTAAGTACTATAGACAGAATGTATGCCTGTACATTCATAAGTATTTCTAGTCTTTTAAAAGGTTACTTATAGAGTTTTGTCGCTATACCGTCCCAGGTCATCACTTACGAGATTATTCAACACTACGCTTATAAATAAGACTTAACTAATTAGCTAGCAGGTCATACTTCCTGAGGTTTTTAAGTTTCATACACCCGAAGTGAATCTCGGGAAGAGTTCATACTTCAATAAGTGTTATCTTATTCTTCTTCGTATCTAAAACAAACATGTCCGTCTGTTTTCCGAATTTTAACATCAGTTTTTATTCTGGTGTCAAATCTTATCTCTGGATACTCATTATCAAGAATTTCTTGAACTGAGTAACTCCTAATTCGTTTTGAAGACTTAAACTACTATCTATTTAATAGAAGTAAGTATAGGCATTTAACCACTTCATGATGCCGTCTCGTGCAGTCATGGCCTAGCATTTTTTCACATCTAGTTGCTAGATGATCTACAGTCTTACCAGACTTCCCGCAATGTTGACACACACCATCTGCTCCCCAGAATACATTTCTATCCTGGATATTATAGCAGAACACAGCTTCATTTCGTGGCCTAATATTTCCTCTCTTTAACCATCTTGAAGAGTCACTAACACTCACAAGCTCATTTTTCTTGCATTATATAACTTTGAATGAGTTTTCGTTTTTCTATTTCCTTATATAGTTTTGCAAGTTGAGCTTCTTCTAAACTTTTCTTTGTGACTTCGTCTACTAACCTTTACTTTACTTTTAAGAAGCCTTTTATTAGTGCAAGATGGGTTTTAATATTATTCTCCACCTTGAAGATTGCTGCTCGTCTAGTTGATATTTCTTTACTTTTTTCCAGACAATCCAATAGTTGCAGAAGCATATGTTCGCTTCGCAACTCAACTCTGCGCAGGCATCTTCCAAGTTCTGTTCTAGGAAGATACAAACGCTCTTTACATTCTGGGCAAAGATGTATCTTATTCTATACCAACACCGCACGCACTGCATCATCTAATTAGATAAGTCAGCCGGTTCAAGTCGAAGTACTCCTATGTGATAGTTGATTAACGATATCGCATGTTGATTGATTGCATTAAATAATTTTTTTGCATTTAATCTAGTGTGAAAAA
The DNA here is from genome assembly GCA_022605425.2 of Hamiltosporidium tvaerminnensis. Lineage (NCBI taxonomy): Eukaryota > Fungi > Microsporidia > Dubosqiidae > Hamiltosporidium > Hamiltosporidium tvaerminnensis. Next base: position 328,783 of record JAKIMF020000011.1, on the reverse strand, counting down.
GTCTTTCAACTCTTGATATAAGTTTGCTCTGTACTTCTTCAAATGAGCTACGTGTTGGGATTCCTCTGCTATCTTCTATTATTCCTAAATATTTGTAAACACTAACACCTTCTAGAAGAGTAGCAGAATCTTCACAACACGTATCATTTGTGGCTGACTTCTCTTTGTTAATCTCTAAGCCAATCACCTCTAAAAATTCGTTTGCCTCGCCTGTCATAGCACTCAATGTGGAGCTGTCTTTTGCAAGGAGCTTAATATCATCAATAAACAAGAGATGATTGGTAGAATGGGATTCTGCATCTGTTCGTACCGTCATTTTGGTGTGTTTTTCATTAAGCTTTCGGCTTAATGGATCCATACACAACACAAATAACAAATGTGACAAACCTTCTCCTTGCAGAATCCCTCTCTCAATCTTCTTGCTCATGATTTTTTCAGGCCTCACTGATGAATGATTTTTCCACTTTGATATTATAATTTGAATAAATTTCAGGATCCAATCAGGTAAAGTAGGGTTTTCAATGCATTGAGTTAAATAAGCATGATCTATTGAATCATAAGCTTTTTTAACATCAATCCATGTTGCCTTAAGATTATTTCCATACTCTTTATTTAGGGCAATATTCAGTAGAGCCTGCTCTTTCGCTCCCTGCACACCTCAAATTGCTCCCAACTAGTTCTCTGCAAGCAACACTCGCCTTTCCACATCAAGTTGAATGACTTTCGTTCCACACTTTTCAATTAGCTTGTAGAGGTTGGACATACAAGTTATTGGCCCGTAGTCAGAGCCTTTTCGTGGTGTTCCTTTTGGTATGAAATACGTAAGCCCGCAGTAAAACCAATCAGCTTGAGGTGTTCCTTCTAAACACATAACTGTCACAATATCATAAAGATATTTGTAAAGAGTTAAAAGTTTCTTAATGAAAAAATTTCAATACCATCCCTTCAAGCAGCTTTTCAATTGGGAAGCCAATATATGATATTTACTTAATTCATCAAGTGAAGAAAACGTTGTCGGATGATTATCTGATACAAATGGAATCAAATAACCATCAATCATAACTACTTTATCATTTTTGTTCCACATTGTAGACCAAAAACTCACAGTTTCATCACGACTGACACCTGCTCGATTCCACACGCTCAGATAACCCACGATAAAATCGACCTCGGAAAAGCTCAAACATACGATTCTCTTTTCGGAATTGCTTCCTAGTTTCATGCATCGTAATTTTTTTCTCGTAAACATTCAAAGACTCATTCTTCTTAACTAAAGTCTTAGAAAGATCAGTTACGCTGCTCAAGTTTAAATTAAACTCTCGGATGATTTTCTTAAGACTCTTCGTTTCCGAAGTGGAGAGCTTTTCCTGCTTACGAGCCTTCTCGAGAAGATCTTTGGAAAGTACTAACTTAGAAATTTATCTTTCTATGTTTTCCTTCCAAGCGGATCTAGGCTTCTCTTTACGTGTTGCCTCGTCAAAGCCTAACATGGCTGCCTGGATTATCCGTGCTACAGCAGTTCTCGTCATCGGCAGACAAGAATCAGCATACTCACCGATTATTCGATTAATAAGGTTCAAAATTTTACTGTCAATCAATTCACTTGGAAGCTTTCGAGTTCGGACGACCACTTTTACAATTTACCTCTCCGAGATTTCTTTGATTTTACTCAAAAATTTATCTCTCGGATTTATTTACTCCGTGGTGTCAGTCGGGGTGCATTGCTCAGTGAGACACCTGGCGACTCTACGTCGCTCTCTATTCTCTTCTTGCCTTATTTACCTTTCTGCCTCATTTTTGCGAGTTTTTTAAACGCATCGATATCTAATGTGCAGCTAAATTTCTCATTATAGTATCTCAGAGTAGCGGGCAGGCTATTTCTGGGCATTCTCTCAAACCTCTTTTGCACTGCTAGAATACCAGATCTAGGCCATTCCTGCTATACGGCTGTGACGGAGTCAAGTATCGAGTGCAATATCATCAGTCGATTTCCTTCTAGAATGGCACCTGTATTGAGGTTTTTCATGCCATTGGCTGGTCCACACGCAGTGGCGTCGGCACCAGAAGACGAGTTTATGGTGTCAACCAAGCAGACTGGACCAGTCTGGCAACTACTGCTTGGTGGTTGGTGTTATGGAAGGTCGGTGGAGGTGGAAGTCTCTCGGATATCATTCCTAGATCTAAATCACAGATCAAAATTTCTCCTGCGCTGTTCTTAAGTTGTTTAGAGCCGTTATTCTTCCATTTTTTATATTTTCCTGTCAAATTTTTTCCTTCTATCCATAGTTTAAAATTTTAAAATATTATTTTTTAATAACGAAAAATCCATCGGGCTGTTAAAAACTTTAAATACACCAATTTATGTCTTATTGCGAATTCTTTAAGGGTCCAGTATTTTGGTATAACTAATACCTAGTCATTTGTCTATCAATGATTTATTTTGTCCCCCTTTTTGATTTATTCGGCAATTTCTTAATAACGCTTCTTTTCTATATTTGAAGACAATATATTGGATTTGATTAATTTATCTACAATTTTGAGTTTAAAAAATTTGGTGTTTATTTATGCTAATCAGATTGTATCCGATGGGTTTTTGGTTTAATGAATTATCAGCTCTATGTGTATTCTAAATCTTTTTACAATACCAAGTCTTGCTTTTTATCATTTTTAACTTGCGTTTTTTTACTCTTATCTACTACTTCAATCGAAAAAATATGATTTAAGGTACTTTCTGTGTACTTCAAATTGCATACAGCCTTGTATTCCTACTAGCATTTAAATTTTTAAATACGTGTTATGATAGTTATTAGACCACAATTCTAGGTCATAGCATTGAGATTATCTTTAGTTTAGAACCATATGAGAAACTATTTACGAACAATTAAGTTTATTTTGTCGGTTTTCTATTTAAAATAATTTTATATTTTCTTTTATAGAATATTAAATTCTAATTCATGTGTTGTAATCCATGAATTTGAATAAATTTCAACATCTATGCTTCATATTTGTTTTTAAAGAGCCTTGTTTTTTCGAAAACATAAACATTCGTAATTCTTTATTTTTTTCAAATTCTTTATTTTAAAGATTCAAATTTACATTAAAAGAATATTTTTCGAATTTAAGATTAATATTAATCAGATTAAAATTTAATTAAAATATTTTTGTGAGTATAAAAATATAAATATCATATATTCCTGATAAAGAAAAGAATAAATATATAATAAACAAAAAACAGTGTTCCATAATGAAAATCAAAGGTATCTTCAATACTAATATTCATATAAAAATATATTTTAAAGTATAATTCATTAAAATTTTCGAATACTTCATTTTGTTCATTTTGCCAATAGAAAAAAATCTTTACCGGAAAAAGTTAAGATTGATTCAAACGATAAATACATTTTAAATTTTGATCAAATATACCGTAATATTAACATCGCTTAATCTAGATTGTATATCATGCACTTATACAAAATATATTGATTTTCTATTTACTGAAGAGTCGTCTTGTAGTTTACATTCAAAGGATATGAATTTGTATGAATATTATGAGCGCAAGAATGAAAAAGATTTATATGTCTTGTGTCATGGTATTCATTGACATAAAAATAATCAAATAAATTGTTCAATACCAGATAATGAAGTAGAGCATAGAAAGCTTCGAGTCATAACAATGGATTACCTTGATTTTGAAAAATAGAAATTTACTTATATAGAAACTTTAATTGAAAAATCTCATGCTTCTGTGATTCCAATATATTTAAATAGAATAAACAGGATTTAAAATTTCTTGGTGTTTAAAAACAGTTTAGTATGCGAGGATTTTCATCCCATATTTTTCTTTATTAAATATACTGAGTTTTATGAAATACTAGGGCTTCTTAATCATTTAAATGGTTATAAATACGACAATATTCGAAGTATATATCGTAAGATAGTAGAATACGGCTTATTAAGACCGTTTTCTCAGATAAAAAATTTGATGATAATCTGAATTTAAAATCTATTTATTTAAAAAATACTAAGAAATCATTTTACATTCTTCTTAAAGGGCTATTTGACGAGTGTAATTTTGACATTGAAAGTATTAAAAATAGATTTTATATTTTGGAATTCAAAACTCTGTATTGTGGTGTAATCGAAAAATTTGAGCACAATTCTTTATAATTGTATTTAAAAGATATTTTTTGGACCTAGTTGGACAGATGCTACATTTTAGACATAAACTACTAATTTGGTTTTTGGATTTATATGATGTAACCTTTATCTGGATCTATATTGAAGAAATTGATGAAAAATCTTACATGCAGAAACCAGGAAGTCCGTACGTTAATCAGGAATATTTATCGACTCTCAGAAGCTTGAATAAAAACGAAGCATTTCATAGCTTAGAAATTTAATTCTTATTGGTACAAAATGTTTATATACTCAGCAAAGCTCTGAAACCTTTATTATTGCTACAATTAGTTCCAATATGGGAAATATTAAAACATTTGTTTGTGATGAATTGATATTTTTTGATTTATATAAACCTATGATCGAAGCTTTAAAAAAATTTTACCGAATTTAAGGAATAGTTTTAATTGGAACTAATTTAGATATTTGCATTGCAAAGGGTCAATCAAATCAAATGTAGCACATTAAAAATTCATTTTTCTAAATTTTATATCTAGGATTGTTACAAAATAGGCAATTACGATTCTTTAACTAGAAGTTTACCGAAAATATTATCTCTAACTGATCGGAATTTATCGCTCAAAATATTTGAGATTATAATGTATTCGAAAAACATTTACTCTTTAATCTTAAAAGACATAAAAAATTCTTCTGAATGTTTTGACCAAGACTCTTTGCTCAGACTTAATCTTTAGTAGCGATTAGAATTTCAAAAAATATCTGAAATAAATTTTCCAAGAACTGAATGTAACTTTGTATTTAAATTAAAAACTTAAAAAAAATGACTATTAAAAATCTGATCACAACAAGAATTCTTTTTCTAGTGATAAATTAAATATCTTTTCATTGAATCATGCGTTGGTCACACTAAAGTTAAAAGAATTCAATAACTTCAATTTAGAAATTCTCGAATCTCTTGAATTACTGCAGCATCTTTACATACAAGATTCTACAATCATACATTTCCAGTTATTTGGTGAGTTAAAATGCGTAGAAAATTTAATAAATTTTGATTTTTTTCACACAAAAATAAATGATATGCAAAGTTTGAAACTCTTAAATAACTGTTTGAATCTGTAAGAATTAGAACTTTATTCCTGAGTTTTTGAAGAATGTGTTCTATTTTTGTGGAAACTTTCAATCTGAAAAAAAATATATCCGAGTTGTACCTAAAAGAAAATAAAATCAACTCAACAGTTTTACTAAAGTTTTTAATATAAAAACATTCTTACGCTTTCGGTTTCATTGAAAAAAATACTACATAGTACCTTGTCGGTTCTTAAAAATTGTAAATTTATCACAAATTGGAAATTTCTTTTTTTATATGATGCAATATTAAATGGCCAGAATATGAAGACTATTTTCAGTTTTACTAAACTTCAATGTTTAATATTGGAAGATTGTAAAATCATAGAAGAATCGAGTAAAATATTGAATTCACTACCAGTTTTGCCATTATTAGAAACCTTTAAGATAATTGATTCGATAATGTCTGATTGTGATAAGAATAGTATATTTAATTTCTATAAACAATATTTTCAGATCAAATATAAATAAAGTCTATTTTAAATTCTTTACAAAAAATATATTGCACCTTGTTTTACTTGCATCATATTCACTGGCGTAATATAGTTCTTTTTTTATTTGATTGTTGCTTAATATTTGAGTGATTTTATATATTTAAAGTCAAAGTTTTGAATTCAAACGATTATCCATATTTTATGTTTAATAATTTATGTATTTGTTTACTTAACCAATTGTTTCTTTTGAAATGCATTTTTAAAGAGATATTGGCTGTTCTTGACATTTTTTTAAAGTTTATGATCTTATATATCTTTTCTGGTCTCTTTGGCTATTGGCTTAGATTCTTAAACTCTTCGTCGATCAAAAAAGTAGTTTCGACTTCCTTTAAACATTTTTGATTGCATATAGGTCTTGTGTCTTTTGCTGGTATTTGAAGCTTCTTGGTTACATTTATGGTATTTAGTTTCAATATTCTCCGAGGTCATTAAATTGGAATACACCCTGTAGTTATAAATAAGCACTAATTAATTAGTAAATGTGTCGGAATGCTTGGTTTTTTTCGCTTCAAAGATTTTCTTCGAATTTCTTGAAGTAGCAACTACCTTAGGAATATAGAATTTGATTTATAATTCAAGATTTACATATCTAGTCTATAATTTCGAGTTTTGGCATCAGTTTTTATTTCTGCCTTTTAAAATATTTCCACACACTCAATTTCAAGAATTTATTGAGCCACGTTACTTGGATAGTTTGTTTATAAAATTCAAATTTAAATGCTTTAAGAAGAATCTGATCCAGACGCCGACCTCTCTCATTATGACTTTTGATATAGTCTTTTGAGAATGCTCTGTACATCTGTTTATCAATATTTCACTGGCTTTCTAAAGTTTCCAGAAATCACACTTTCCTTCTTTAGCCAGATATATTTCTTTCCCTAATGTAGCGGAATACCAACTTCGATAAATAGCTTGATGCTCCCTTTCTTAAGTCATTGAAAAAACCAATAACACTTATCAATTCATTATTTGAGCATTTTTTAATTGGATGCAATTTTTCGTTTTCTATTTTGTTATATAAATTTTTACTTGAGTTTTTTATATAAAATTTATTTCTTGTTTTTATTTTAGCCTATATTTTAGTTAATTGAGGCTTATTAACTGATGGGATATTGAAAATAAGTTTGATATTAAAAAAAATATAATAAAAAAAATTTTCAACCGCGAAAGAAAATACTTCCTAAACAAATGAATTTAAAATATATATTTTAAGTTTAGTAAGAACAATAAATTTGAATTGCAATATTAGAAAAAAAAGGAAGAAATCAACTGAATCAAAATCCTTCATTTATAAATATTTTTCTAAAATTTTTAACTGTCATTTCGCAATATTTTGAAAAAAAACGACTTTTTTGGCAAATATTTTATAAAGATATAAAATCAAACAATAAATTATAAAGTGAAAACAACCAACCCATATGGAAAATATTTTATTAAAAGGTATAAAACAAAATACCAAAGCAGAAAAGATAGAAAGAATGCAGAGATATGAAATTACCGGTAAAAAATTAGAAGAAATAAAATCATTTGAATTTGTGAATATAGAATTACAAAATAAATTAAATAAATCTGGATTTATAAAACCATTATTGATACAACGATTAGTTATACCATATTTTATAAATAAAAGAAGTATTATAGTAAATTCACATACGGGAAGTGGAAAAACACTCGCATTTCTTATTCCTATTTTGCACTTGAAAAAGAAATCTCTTATTCTCGTTCCAAATTCAATTCTCCAAGAACAAATATGTTCAGTTATTGAAATGATTAAAGATGAGAAACTAAATATTCTTAAAATAAAAAATTCTAAAGATTTGAAATCTATTGACAATAAGAGGTATGATATTATTGTTTCTACACCAGAAATATTATTTGAAACAGAAAATATTATTTTATTGAAAAATATAAGATATTTAATTATTGATGAAGCAGATTTGATATTTTCTAAAAATAATTTAAAAAATTTAGAAAAATTATTTTCTTTAATAGATTTAAAAAAAGTTTGTTTGAGTGTTTTCAGCGCTACAATAAATAAGATTGTAACTGAAATATCTTGTGTTTTCGATGTCACAAAAATATCTGTGTTTTCTTTAAATGCAATAAATCATGAATTCTTGTTCTGTACAACTAACTCGCTCAAACAAATCTCTTTGAAAACACGTGTCGATGAAGGAATTCCATTCCCGTGTTTAATATTTGTTAAAAAAGAAGAAACTGCCGTTGAATTGTCTAAGCGCTTTGAGAAAAGTGCGGTTTTCTTTAAAAATGATCAAAAAGTTTTGGACGATTTTAGACTTAAAAAAATTTGGATACTTTTTTGTAGCGATAGATTGAGTCGTGGTATGGACTTTTATAACGTCAAATCCGTAATAAATTATAATTTTCCAAAAAGTAAAACCAATTTTATTCATAGAATCGGTAGAGTAAATAGAAACAATTTCTGCGATCAGAAAGTAATAACTCTTTTCACAAAAGAAGATTTCTTAAAATTAGATAGAGTTATTACTGTATTAAAAGAAAATAAAAGTGAAATACCAGAAAGTGTTATTAATATCGCGACAAAAGCCAAGAATAAAAAATAAAAAAAAAATTATTATAATAAACCTTGAAATCTACAAAATTATACTGTTTCAAGATTCATGAATTCTTGTTACCATAAAAATGAATCAGCTTTCAACTTTAAAACTTTAAATTAAACAAATAAAATATTTATTTACTTCTAATCAAAAATATAAAATGATTCGTTCACTTTCTTAAAATTATAAAGTTATATTGTTTTATTAAATATAGTATTTTCATGATTCAAATTGCTTTATAAATAGAATACAAATGCAAAGTTAAATTCTTTTATAAAAAAAAAACAAATTGGTTTTAACACTTTTATAAATAGAATACAAATTTTATTACAAATGTATGATTTCTAAATAGAATACAAATTATATTACGCAGCCATTAATTTTTGTTAAAAATAAATTTATTAAACAAATCAGGAAATTGTAAAAAATTAAAAAAAACTTTGGAGAATAACCAATTTTAAAATCTTAAAGTTGTAAAATTTAATAGAAATATAAAATATTTAAATTATTAAAAAAGTTTTTAAATTTTTATACTAACTAGACCTCGAAAAAATAGATTAAAATTTAATTTTCACTTCAATTCCAACGATCTTAGTCGATGTAGATTTTCAGTATTTGACATGTTATAGACAAAAAGACTGTTATTAAAGGCTTGTGATCCACCGAAATTTTTTTCAAATGGAGATGGCGGGAGATATATTTTCATTTTTAGTAATTCGTTGGGTTTATAATTCTTATCGCATGAACTCATATGTAATATAGAATTGCCTAATAAATTTATACAGTGTCCATTATTTCTTAGTCGGTATACTTTTTCTTTTTCATTTAGTTCGTCAAGCCTCCATTTAGTTAAATACTCGTCTCCAATACATCCTTGTAAAATATTATTTTCTTCATCATAACATAATTTAAAGCCACAAAAGAAAATATCATAAACATTTTCATCAATATGTCTCATTTCTGCTACATTGCAGTAATTTGTTAGAACTGATTGCCATGTATCTGTTATACCAATAATTTCGCCGGGATAGTCACCATAAGACTTATTTAAAGAAATATATACTTTTTCATTCACTATAAAATTAAATTTTACAAATATACAATCGTTCAAATAAAAATATAACAGAAGTAATAACATCAAATATTTTTTCTTTTTCAATGTTTTTGTTCAGAATAAAAAAATCTAAAACTTCGTTTCGTATTTTGATTGTTTCTAAATTTGTATTTGATTATAAACCTTGGTTTGATTCTTCGATACCTTTATGAAACACGAAGTTGCAGTTTATTATTTTAATTTTGAGCGCCCAACGAACATAAAAGATCAAATAATCATTCTTCTTAATTATTTACTTAAATTTTAAATTCTAATTTAATAACTTCTAATTTGATAAGTTTATATCTTATCTACTTTTATCTTAAATTAACGTCTAAAATATTTATTCTTTCACTTTTGATTTAATTGAAAACCATCTTGGTTGCTTTTATTCTTCCAAAGTTAGAATTTTAATTTATCAAATAAAATCTCGTATTGAAGCTTAAATCACATTAAAAGTTTTTATTAAAGAACTAAAGATATATTCTACATTAAAAAACATATAAAGAAAATGCTTGAATTCAATTATACAAATAAAGAGAAGTAATAAACTCTAAAAATATTTTCTTAAAGAATTTTTTAGAGTAAACTAATCAAATAAAGTTCATATCAATAATTCTTTTGGGAAAATTCTATAACTTAATAAAAAAAATTTCTATTTATAGTAAATTACAAGCAATTTCTTTTTAAAAAAAATATTAAAACGAGGTAATTTCGGTTTTGAAAGTTGTTTATTTGATCAACAAATTTTTATAATTTCCATATTTATACTGTTTAATATTACAGTTGTTTAATAATAGAAAAAAATAAGCGTCATATGAGCGACGAAACTATTAAAAGCATAAAAAAAAATTCAATCGTGAAATTTCAAAATGAAAAAATTTTGATTGAACTTGATTCTGCAAGTGAAAATTGTCGAAAGGAAAATACGAGCGATCCATGGCGAAAATTAACGTTATGTATGTGCATATTCTTATGCATCTTGAATTTTGTTTGGTGTATTTCAAATTGGGGCGAAAATAACTTGTGGATTGAATCAAGTACTATAATAGGATTTTCTTTATCTCTTTATTGTATCTCCGAGCTTGTTTTTGGTGATATAACAGATAGATTAAGAGTAATTTTGATTTTAATTTTTGCGGCCTTGGTAATATTTTTATATATAATTACTATTTTAACAACGCTTTTAATTCCAAAGAACGATAGTAATATTTATTAAATTTCTGGTATTTAAATTTTGTTTTCTTATCAATTTTATTACAATTAAGCGATTTCTAATTCGAAGATTCGAGCATTAACACATATAAATCAAAAAATAATTAAACAAGTAAAGAAGTCTATTTAAATTAAATTTATCGGGTACATTAGCCCATGCGAGGGATAATAACCACGTTAATAACGATTTATTGGCAATGAGTGTGTAGAATTGAGGTTAAAATTATTGCTACTGTTTTTGTGGGATATAAACTACACTGTTTCTGTCCAATATTCTATAATCCGGATCAGAACATAATAAAGTAAGCCTTTTGAAAATTACATGTGTCTACCTGAACCCGAGAAGTTAGAGATGAAGTTAATAAATGAGTAAGTTGGCCTTTAGATATAAATATTAGTATTCTTAACAGATTTTTAACCTCTAAGCTTAAATCAGATTGTATATAATTAAATTTTTACTAAAATATAAAAACCAGGAATCACTATATAAGATGAATTCTTTCATAAATTTTAAATCTGTTACATCATTATGATACATATGCTATAGAACACTCAAGTGTAAGTTTATAATTAAAGTGGAATCGATGAATATTAATGAATCAATCTATATTTTAAAAATCTTTAGAGAATTGCAAGCCTGGGCATAACAAATATAAGGAATTATGCAGAGAGAAGAGATAATAGATAATTCTAGTTTTTAACTCAGTTTTTTTATTTCGAGAAAAAAAAGTGGTAAAAATTATGCCTATTATTATTTTATATCCATTTAGATAAAATATTTAATGAAATTAGCACATAATTATTTTACATTCGATGCCATGGTCAATAAAGCCCCGGTGTCTAATATACCTCGAAATATTCAATAAATTACAGCTAAATCCCGTATATTCGATAAAAGAAGAGTCTTTTTAAACTTATTAGGATTCGATTGTTAGGTGCAAAGGTACTTTTGAAGTTGAGTTTGTTCCAAAAATATTCTTTGATTTTCAGCACAATTAAAATAGAAATTTTATTGTTAGCATTAACCACGAAAATCTAACATTATGATTGCAAATAGACTAAATTTATATAAATACTTTTATTACGTCTCTTTATACTGTTCTTGTAATACCTTCGTTATTTTAAAATCATTGATGTTATTTTTATCAAAATAGCCATACCTATGCAGAAAAATTATCATAAAACAATTCAAAATATGTTCTTTTAGTTTTTTATACATGTCTAAGTCTTTTTTTGCATATAGATTTTAACTTCAATAAATAAGTCTCTCGTGTACCCTTTGTAATTTTTGCTCTTTAAAATTCTTTCTCATTAATTTTTCCAATGTTTAAAAATATTCGCTGCAATTTTACTATTTGTTTATCGAGAAAAAAAGTATTATAGCAATTGTAATACTTACTTTTTCATTCCCTTTTTCATGCACATCTGAAATAATCACTGGGATTCACTAAATATACCCGCATTTTCTCGCGTAAAAACTGTACCAGAGCCTAGCCGAAAAGAAAGTACTATCACACATGTTTTTTTTTCGTTTGCTTTCTTTTAGAAGAGAATTATTAAAACCTAGTTGTCCGAAGAAATACATATAATGAGTTTTAGTTGTTGAACTATGTAGTATTCTATTATGTACATAAACAAAATGGTTAAAATGACTAATATAGCTTCTTTTATCTATTTCGTGCCTTTTCTCTGTTAACCATTTTTAATAGTCTGATTTGCACGTTCGGCTTAAAGCACTTTAGAAGGCGAAGTCTTCTATATATAAAATTGATCCTTAGACAATTAAATGCTATTTCGAAGAGTAAATTTTTAAAATATCGACTGCTATCTGATTGCTTTTAACTAGAACTGTAGAAGTGAAAATCAGAAAAGTCTATGAATATTTTATTAAATGTGAAGTCTTGTAATTGTCTTAGAGCACCAGATATATTTTATATATGTGTTAATTACATTGAGAATCAAGCAATGTTATTCATTTTGAGCACTGTATATCTTGGGATCTACATGACCCATTGTGAAAAAAAATATATTTTTTAATATAGTTGGTATAAATTACCTTTTTGTGTTTAAGGAATTAAATCTGCCGCATGCTTCACAATTTTTAACGTACTTTTTTATGCATACTTTGGAAATCCCAAAGTATTTTTTCCCAATAAATCGCATCATTTTATTTACTCCAATGTAGGCAATAGTGTGTTTTGTTTCAATAATATGTTTAATCGAGACAGTTTAAAATCCAAAGTCGACTCTGTATTAAATGATTCGCTCTCTTTAAAGCAAATATCATCTCTGAGCAAAGTAAAAAATTCTCCTTTCTGATCCAAAAATCTCTTTTCTTATTAGAATACCCAGCTTATATCTATCAGTCTTTAACAAATGTTGTAAGTCTATGATTTTTTTGTTTATTTTAAAACCGATAATCTTCGGCATTGTGGTTACATTACATTTATATATACCAAAAATTAAATCACATAAAAAGAAACAAAATAGATGAAATTTCCAACTTATAAACTTTTTATGTTGTTTAGTGCAGTATCTATAATTTTACAATATTTTTTTGCTTTACAAATATTAACAAAGTCAAAAAATAAATGAAAAAAATAAATTTTATTTGATGTTTTATTGATATTTAAGAAATATTAACCTTTTCATAAAAAAAATCCGTAGAAAAAATGGATCAGAAATAATGGGAAGACATGTGAATCCAGAAGATGTATAGAAATAGCGGTGATAAATAGGTCATAAGGATATAGAAATAAAAGGGCTATATAAAAAGATAAAGGGTATATCAGCTTTAAAGAGTGATATGTAAACAATGAGTTTTATTATATATGGGGATTGTTGACTTTGACATCATTAATTTTTTTATATACTATTTGACGCCTCATTCGAATAAAAAATTGTGATAAAAACCTTTTAAAAAAATATATTTGTTGTTAATTTATTGTTATGGTATTTGGTTTGTAAAGCGTTGATCGTAAATTAATTAGATACACTGTCAGTTATTTATTAAATTAATATTCACTGTTTATAAATCATGAAATAAACAAAAAAGAATAATATATTATAAAAAAACAGCATAGGTTAATTTTTAGACAAAGGTGGATAGATTATTGAGCAAAATTGTAGCTACGAATTTCTTGATTGCTCTCTGATACTGCTTATATTTCTATCACAAAATATAGATTGGGTTGCGAAGTAAAGTCTAGAAATATTTTCAATGTGTATTTTATGTCGGTATAATCAATATTTCTGTAAAAGATTTTGCGATTGGTAGTATTTGCTGATATAGCAGTGAACATACCAATTAAAAAAATTATATTCGTATTGTTCATTTTTAGCTAAGCTGAAAAAACAATCAGAGAATTAATAAAAAAAACTAAATAAATATTTACTATTACGAGTTAATTTGATTTTTTGGAACATGAAAAATTACAAATTTAAGATTTAGCTATGATATTTATATTGAGACATTTCTCTACTAAATGTCTCCATATGCCTTTTTAAAGAATCTCTGAGTAGTTATAATCGAGAATAATAAATAATATTAGTATAAATTTTTAAATGGTAATCTATAACTTCTAAATTATATGACAAACTAATTTTGAATAAAAATTCGATGAAAAATAATGCAAAAAACGCCATCGAACTCGTAAGGACATCGCGTTCGAAAAAAACAGGCATAAATCCGCAGAAAACATTCTATCACTTCGATTCGGGTTTTAAACGGGTTCTAACGGCCAAACTGGCATATATTTTTTAGAGAATTTTTTTTTCTCGAAAGAATATAAAATGACTGGCTGTATATTTTAAACCTTGGTCAGCTAAAATTACTAAGGCTTGGCGTAATCTATAATAGATCTATAGTCGAATATCGATGATACAGTTCTTTCTTCGTTTTCTAGAGACTATAGCATGCGTTTGCATGATTCTTCATAGTATTTGAAAGTAATTTGGAGATTTATACTAAAAACATCATTTCTTGTCTTACTTACTGTGATTAACATTCTGTAAAAAGTGTAAGAAAATGCTGATTATATCGAAAAAACGATACACGACAGACAAATACTGTCTAAGTGAGCCATTTTAAAACCGACACCCATTTTGTATAGCTTTTAACGACATATTTATACAAAATCAAACTATAATTCTAAACCAAAAATTAAAAACGCGAGCTTAAACCCGTAAACGTATATGTAAATATAGTTAAAGTAAAGATTCAGATCATTATTTCAAAAATATTGGTCAATATTTAAATTATATTTATTTAAGCGGAAACTTACGTTCTATGTTCCAAAATAACGTCATGTATATTTTATTGCAAAAAAATAGTTACAAATTATTAGATAACCTTTCAATCTAAACAAGGAAAGTGTAAAAGTTTCACGTTTTTGATAAAAAAGATTTTTAAAAAAAACTGATAGGGGAAACCTTACTTTGAAAAAAAAGCTCTGAAAACCATGTGGTGGGTGAATTTAAACCAAATAAATAAACCCGATTGGCGAATTTCGTTTACCAAAAATGGTTTTTGTCTTTTTATATCAACATTTATCATAATATATGAAGGAATAGAACAGGTTGTATAAAAATTCGTGTTATTCAGTTATTCTAAGACCGGTTTTGTTCTAAAAAATCAAAATAGATTTTAAAACAATTTTATAATATCATTAGCTGTTAAATCAAGTTACTATAACTTACAGATATTTTTTAATTAAAAAATTAATCTCAAAATTTATAAATATGATTACAGATTATATTCAATTTAAAATATGTTAAGAATTGAATTTTATTCAAACATTTCTTTTTAAGCTTAAATAAAAGAAGGAGGTAAATTTACAATTTTATTGTCGATTTAAATTAGTTGAGTCTACAACTATAATTATCATGACACTTCTAACGTATTATTCCTTCCTTTACTTATGCAACTGTCTCTTACTTATTATATAATTTAAAATCTTAGATTATTTTTATTTTAATTGCGGGTATATTTTCTAAGTATTAACTTCCTCTGGTTGTTTTATGAGTCATTTATCATCATATGTTCAGAATTTTTATTTATAACTACAAATAAAATTGCTCAAATTTTTTATTCTTTTTTTTATTATGCCGTTAAAATTAAATTAAGATAACTAAAAAATAAATAATAATTTACAGCTCGCATTAGAATGACTAATTAAAAACTCTGCTTTTTTATAGAAATTTTTTTTCGATTTAAATATTACCTTGTTGTTTGATTATCATTAAAGGCTAATAATTTAGACAAGTCATAAATAAAAATTATACTTGAAATTAATTTTCAAATAATTTTAGGATTAACTAGAGGATCAAAGATTTAAATTTTTTTTTTATTAATAAAAGATGGAATTATACAGCAATGATTATATCGATAGTGATAGAAAAATATATCAAAATTGCTACAATAACTATTTCTTTTATACAATTTCTATAATTTAAATCACCAAAGAAAAATTTAAAAATTATATGGAGATTCTTACCGGCTACTAATATTGAAGCAAATAAAATGAGCCAACTATTTTTTTAATAAAAAGTAACTTGAACTTTTATAAGCCAGAAAAAATGTAAAAATAAACAAAATTAATATGCGTTTTTCTTTAGTTCACTCATATATTCTATTTAAACTTCATTATTTTTGCGGAAGCTGATTCTACAATAGTTTTTTTTCTCTTTTGATTCTACCGTCTCAGAATTTGTATTTCTATTATCTTGAATATTTTTAATTCGATTCATACAACCTTTACTTGATATTTTTTTCTAAAAAGAAACTTAAAATTAATTAACCAAATAAGACAAAGGTATTGAATAATTTCGTTACAATTCTTCTAAAACAAATCTAATGTTAGATAAAAAGTGAAAATATGTATCAGTTTTTGTAAAAAAAACTTACTATTAGATGAGAATATTTCTAAGACTTATTCTATATTTTACGTTATAATTTTTTCCTATGTTTTTTGTAAGAACAATAAACCTATGTTTTACTGCAAATAGGAATCTATTTGGATTTATCATAATTTGATTTACTTAAAAAGAATATTTTTAGAAAATAAATTAAATAATATTCATTATTTTTAGTTGCATCATAAGAAAAAAAATAGCGTTTAAAAATGAAAAAAAGAATAAAGAAGCATAAGAAAACAGAAAATGGATAAATTAAGATAATGATCGTCCGAGAAAATTAAAATCATACCGTATATGTCGTTTTATTTCTCACTCTAGAATTTAAAAAAAAATTCCTTGTGCATTCTGTAAAAAATGATACAACTTTGTGCTATACGAGCTTAATATTAAACTCTAGCGATAAATTAACATTTTCTCTTTGTAAAAAGCTTTTGCGCCGCGCTACTTCGTAAATATATAAATTCCTTTTAAATCATTCATATGAAATAATATTATGATGTGATAGAGGTTGTTTCTAATATCCGTAGCTTTGTTTTAAAATATTCGAATTGCTTTTTAAGTGTATATAGATGAATTTTATTAGAGTCAAGAAAAACTTAACTCCTACCAAAATCCTTACCGGTTACCAGATCCTATTCTATATTGGGTAATTGTTTTGAGTTATAAAATAAAAAATAAATTTAAAAAAAAAGAAGAGCCTGAGTAAACTCATACCTTTCTATGACTTTTTTAACCAAATCTTTCTTGATATTATGTCTAGCAGCAAATTATTGCACGGACTTATAAGAAATTATAAATTTATTAAAAATTCTGTATTCAAAGCGAAGACTTTCATTCGAATGACTTGTTAAATGTGTTTCGACATTCTAAATATATGATGATTAATGATTAAATTGGATGTATCTGCATTTTTCGTTAGATAATATATACATTATGAAGCTATTACATATATTTTATGGCACTAAACGTTTAAATAAAATGAAAAGTAATTCATACCTAAACAATTACTAAAATCTATTTTGGGAAGAAACTAGGTTTAAAAAAAATTAGTATTACCGAAGCTTAAATATTTAATGAATTTCTGCTCAAATGAAATCTAAATTATATATGTAAAATGATTTACATGGCTCGGTTAGGAAACTTTAGTCTTATGATGTCTATATTTGGAAATCTCAAATTCAAAGTAGGAGAGTTTTTAAAAAAAATTTGTTATTGATAACAATAAAATCCTATATTGGAGCTATCGGTAGTTTTTTATTTCGAAAATACAGTTAATTAGTGCGATTCTTAGGCTTATGTCAAAAAATTAAGAGAGCAAAGATGAAATCTTATTTTAAACTAGATAAAATATTTATATTAAAAATTTTTAGTAGCTTTTGATTAGATAAAATATTTTTGATGGCTTTCTTTTAAGAAAGCGACTAGAATAATAAGTATTTATAAATTGTTTTCAAAAATCTTACTTCCGTTTAAATATCTATACATTATTCTCTATGATTTATATAGAAAAACGAAATATAAGCCCATATTTCTATAGCCGATTATTTAATTTAATTTAATATAGCAATGAGCAGCTATATAACAATCATACAAAATATATGAATTGTCGTCGAATATAATTTTACTCAATAAACCAAACAAAAATAGCAAATTTGATGTCAAATGGTTGATGCTTATAGTAAAATAGCAAGTGCAATTTTATGCAGTCTTGCTTGAAAAAGTTATCTTATTAAATCATTCGTAAATCAATGTTAAAATATATATGAAGAACATATATGTAAGCGAAAAAGCATAGTAACTAATAGAAATACAATTGACCAAAACTACATTACTATAAAATCTTCCTATTGAATCCTGAGAAATATTTAATCAGTAGATTAAAACCACAATAAATAATATTTGAATATAGTATAAAAAAATTATACTCCTTATACAAGAAGAATCGTTGAAATAACTTAAATCTCAAATATTTTTTTCTTTTTCTAAATTGCAGATGCAGTAAGCTACTGGAAGTATTAAAATGCGAAAAAGGGTATTTTAATTTATATTTGTTTCGTTTTAGTTTTTGTACTCAAGCTTTTTTCGCGTAAAGAAAAAAATCTATTCTAAAGAAATGAATATAATACTGTTTTATTAAACAAAGTCATATGAAATCAACTAAGAAGAAACATTTTATTACCATATAAGTTTTAGACGATTCAATAGTAGCTCTGAGTAACCTAAGTTATATAATTTTATAAATCAATATAAAATAGTATTGATTTCCCGATGTAGAGCATTAAAAATGTAAAAATAATAGATTTATAATCAAATTTTGTCGGGATATCATAATGTTCTTCTGTTTACCCGGCAAATCCTCAGGTTTATATATTTTTTATTTTTCGAATACGAGAGACTTACGTTGATCTATCAACTTATGTTTTTAAGAGAAAAATTTTAGAAATCCCCAAATATAATCTCGTAGCTTGAATTTACTTGGAGTATTGTATGATCTTCTACAGAAAAAACAATGAGCTAAAATACATTTATAATATTTCATCTATTTGAGAAACTTTTTTGCATTTAATAATACACATGTATTTGTTAAGAATTTGTGAAAATATGATTCTTTCATTATTAACCAAATATAAATGAATATGATTGAGTTTTTGTTAGTATATTTTAAGGTCTTAAAAAAATAATTCTATGATAAATACAACAATCTTAGACCAGAAATAGGAAATATACATATATATATTGTGATAACCTCATGCAGAAGGCATTATCCCATTGAGACGAACGAACTTGTACTTTCAAATTACTTAGATCATTTGAAAATAAATGCACAATAGAAGCAATAGAGTAGAATATATAAATTAAAAAAAAAGATACTAAATTTTATATGCAGATATTGAGATTTTCTTGCACAGGACTATACAATATAACTTTAAAAGATTAAAGTATATTTGAAAAAGTCTAATATTAAATTTATAAAACAAAATAAAAAATTAGAACCGTAATTTCAAGCTATAAAAAAATTGAAAAAAAAATGATTTTTGGTAGGATTTAAATCTAACCAAGTAATTAGAAAAAAATATAGGATACAGTACGATATAGTTTTCTGCTGCATCCTTGAAAGGTAACGGTGAGTGTATTAAAATCCAAAAATTTTATATATATTCTTACAATAATAAAAACAGTCGTTTATAGTCCAAATCTTTCCGAAAATCGCCTTAGCGGCATCGCATTGATGTATTTTTTGATAGCCTCTTCTCTATTTTACATTAATTAAAATTAGATTTTTAGACCAACTAAAAAATTCTCTCTTCATAATTGTTGCGAAAATGATTAGGATTAAAAAAATTATATGTTTTGGAACAGCCACTGATGCCGTATTCATACATAATTATACATTTTTTGAGAAAAAAAATTAATTTTATATGTTTCATTAAAGCTCTAATGGTTTGAAAGACTTGTTTGAACTATTCAACCAAAAAACCATAAATCTATAATTTACATAGAAATAATTAGAACCATAATAATAAGCCTAGATTTTAGCTATTTATTTGTGCCGATTCGGAAGAATATTGTTATGTTATATCATAATAAAGTATTAAATCTACGTTATGGGTATGACAGCGGTATATATTAAAAAATGATACTTTAAATTCAAGTAAGAGAAATATTTTGAAAAAAGAGAAAGCCAATTAAGAAATACCAATTTAAGTCGTCGAACCATGAAAATTACACGGTATTCAGTTTGTAAACTGAATTATTTAAATAATTACGAGGGTGAGAGGTACCTTAATCGTACTAATGTAGCTTTAAAGATAAACATTCAAAAAATTTACCCTTTCAAATGAGTTTTGGTTTCAATAAATTTAGTGATTGGCTTAAGTGCCTTATAGTAACTTTTTTGGCCCAAAAATCCAGCACTTGTATTTCTTGAATAATTCTCGACTCATAATCATCATTATTTTTAATTTATACATGGAATTCATGTAAAAAGAAAGTTTCTGGTCTTAAAGGTACTTTGCTCGACAACTATAAAAAAAATCTTAAAATGTTAAAAACTGCTTTTGGTTTCCTTGCAAACACACAAATGAGAACAATATTTATGTTCGAGATATTATAAATAGAAGATTAAAGACATTAGTTAAAAAAATGAATGATAAAACAAAAGTAATTTGACTGTAACTCAGGAATATATTTGAAGTAATGAAATTATCTGAGCGAATTCACGAATTTCGATTTGGTAAACAAAGGTACAATAGTGTTAGGGGAAAGAACATCAGCTCGGAAAATAACGTCGATAACTATCTTTGATAGAACTAAAGAAACAATTACCTGTATAATATTACAACATGTGAAGCCAGGTAGCATAATCTATACAGACTGTTGAGAAGGTTATAGTGATTTGGAAAAATATTTTGATCACAAAACAGTAAATCACTCGAGCGATTGATTCTATCAAATCTTCCAATGTTAATACCAACAATATTGAGAAGAATTGGTTCCCACTTATAAAGTTTATCTTAAATCGATGGCGAACTTAAGAAGATTTGGTTATCTTTAGTAAATGCTGTTGGAAAAGGGAGAAAATTAATTTTTAGATGTAATTTCAAGATTGTTTAGCTCTTAATAAAGCTGTTTAAAATATCCATAGTTTAAATTTTTGATTTTTTAATTTAATTTATTGGTGAGTGGTAGAATATGTTATAAATTGGAATTGTAAAGTTATAAATATAAATTTAGGTGTAATTTTTATAAATTTTTGTTTTTAATGCGAATTTAGTCTATAAAGGTGTCTCTGGTCCCAATTCTGTTATTTTTCAAATTTTAATACGAAGAAAAAAATATAATTAATTAGATGATTGGTTTTTTTTTCTGCTCTTGTTTGCTTTATTTGAATTTTCCGTGTTTGTATATATTTCGGTTTCAATTTCTATCCTCTTTGTATGTTTACTATTGCAAGATTTATGATACCTGCTATTCGTAAATATATTCTCTAATTTTTTATAGTGGTTATAAATCACTCTGCTTTGCCATCATTTCTAACTAGCGAAAAGGTATTTGCATATTTTAGAGCTGTATAAGATTTTTCAATGTAATTTTAATTTGAATCTGGATTTATTAAAACACGAATTCTTTCGTCTACAAAAAAAATTAAAAATTATTGCCATACTCTTTACTAAATATATCCCCTTAATCAATAGGTATTTGCTATTTCTAGATATATATACAATGCTTTGTAAACATTATAAGCCAAAATCATAACTTAAGTGAAAATATTAAGGCAATGTTTATTACTTAATTTTTGTAATTTTGAACAATTTCTTTTTTTTTGTTCACTCAGTTTTAAAGAGTGAGTTGATTTATTTTGTGAAAATATATGATATTTTTGGCTTTTTTGACAAAAAGAAAAATGTCTTTATTTAAATGTTTACATCGGGTTTTCTAGTGTGTGGTCTTATTAGATGTCACGGTCCTTGGTGCCCCCCCATGTCCTTTGTGCCCGTTATTTCCAATGCAATTTTATGTATTAATAACACCCTTATTTATAATAGATATATGTTATTTGTATTTTATTTTTATCCTATAATTTCAGGGTTATTTCGTATTTACTCCAGCTTCTATTGCTCAAATAAAATTTCCATATTTATATGGTCGGATTAGAGTCTTTGAATCTAAACGATTAAAAGGCAATACATATACAAATAGTCCCAATGCAAGGTTTTACGGCTTCTATTGCTTAATATTATCGACTAAATAAATATTTTATAATGCAATAACATGTTATAAGGAAACGAATTTCCGAGCAAATCACTCTTATCAATGAATAAATTTAAAAAAATAATACAATTTATTCATGATGAATTGTGTAGCTTTTAGAAGATACGCTGATCAAAATGATCAGATTATTGGACTCGAAACGTAATTGACACTTATACAACGTATTTCTATATTTTTAAAACGATCAACAAGACTTCACAGTCCGAAGAAGATTCATATAAATTTCTATTATAATTTTGGTATTCCAGTTGAGATTGAATCTGATAATGATGAAGAATTTCAAAATGAATGGCTGAAACATACTTAACTGATCTTAACATTCAAATAATATATGGAAGACATCATAATCCAAAGGCACAGGAACAAATCGAAAAGATGAATCAAACATTAAAAGATAGTATGCAAAAGAAGTTATATGTTACAGGTACAAAAAGATGGATCTGTTTTTATATTGATGTTATATTGGCTTATAATAGAACAATACATAGTGCCTCAAATAAATCATCATTACAACCTTTTAATGGTTAACTGGGTTTATAATCTTCTTTCTGGTAATATAGTGACAGAGGAACTAAAGGATGATTTAGTATTTGTTGACGAAATAATTTCTGATGTAAAACAGCAAGCAAACATGATTTGGGATATAAAGACACAGTGGAATTTAGAGATTGGGTCTTAAATGTATAATGAAGTAAATGGGTCCTGATATCTTGCTTCATCTTCAACAACAACTGATTCTGAAATTGATAAGAATTTTTAAACTAATACAGAAGTAATTAAAAATTTTGAAAAATATAAAAAAGAATCATAGAAAGTAAAGATTACAATAAAAAAATAAGAAATCTTCCTATTAGAGATTAGGTTTTGTTAAAAAAAGCATTTTGACATGAATACTAGACTAAACGTGTCTTGTTTGATTCTTTTTTAGATGATTATGTCTTTACAGTGACAAATAGTTTTAATGGTAATATGATAGAATTAGAAAACGTTAATGCTGAAAAAATAACTGTTTATAAAGTCTAATAAAGCGGATTAAATTTTACTTTGTTTTTTTCTTTTTTTTTTAACTATATGTTATTTTTAAAATAAGAAATGTTAAGATAGAAGGAAATGGTTTTATTTTTAAAATTGATTCCGATAAAAAATTTTAGAGTGAAAAATAAAATTAAAAGTATATAAACATTTATTTTCATTTGACTCTTATTATATTTAGAAACGTAATACCTCATATTTTAATTTGGGTGTGTTAAAAATTAATTAATAGTAAATACAGAGGCGTTAAATATATTGAAAATAAAGGGGGGGGTATTAGAAATAACGGGGCACAAAGGATATGGGGGGGATTATGGGCCGCGACATTTAACAATGCTATTTAGGATTCTTTAGCCAACCATGCCGGGTGCAGAATTGGTTTGGAGTATTCTATGCTTGTCGTAAGAGGCGACTAAAAAGGACTGGTCCTCCATGTTGGTGTTGGGCGTAAGGCTAACAAGCCACCCTTTAAAACTAACTTGTTACGAAACCCGAAAAAGTAAATAAATCCACTTGAAAAAGACCTGTGGGTAGTATTGCTAAGAGAGACTAAGGCGTTTACAGGCTGTAGTCCCAAGGATGAATGAATTTAGGATTCTTTATTAAGAAAATTTTTTCGGTTCGTTTTACAGAATGAAATCAAATTCTATTCAGTAAAAGTAAAAAAATGGCATTTAAATATACCAGTATATGATAATGAAGTAATTCCGAGGCATTTTCTAATCACAAGACGCTAAATCTTCTACGGTCCATCAAGGTAAATTGTTGTATTAGTTTTACCGGAGAGACAGTTCTAAGCAGATAACAAACCATTATTTCCTTAAGAGGAATTATATCAAATATTTAGTTGTTTCGAACCTATATCAAACACATACTCATTTTTAAAGAAATTTTAACTTTGAAAGTGATAAAGTTTTCATTTCGTAAAATAATTTTGCTACCAGTGCTTTTCTTAATTTCTCTTTCTAACCTATATTTTTTCCAGTAAAAAGCTTTATAAATATAAAAATTTAATTAACGTTCACATACTTTGAAAAGCATTTCATCTTGTTGATATATCACTTTCTTTTTATAACAATTCATATTTTGCGATGCATATGTTAACTTGCTACTCAATAATAGGTTGAATCTTCTAGTATATATTCTAGGAAGCTTAACAGCTATTTCATATCAGCCGAACATGTATAATATTTTTCCTATGATTCCAAGCCTTGCAAAATCCAAGTTAAAAAGTCAACCGGTTTGAAATTAATCACTTTCATGTTTTTTAAAAAACGCGATTTTTTCTTGATTGCACTATTTTTTATGAATATAATCATGTTGTTTAATTTTTTATAAGTTCTTAGCTTAGTTTTTCTTGTATCTCTTCATTTGAATTACGTGTTTGGTTTCTTCTCCTGTATTATATTACTTTTCAAATGAGAAAACAATGAATTTTTATAATAGAATAGCTTGTTTTTACATGTTTTTTTTTGTTAATAACTTTTTTCTATTAATTTAAAAGTTTTAAATACAAAAAATATATTGAATTCGTCTTTCCTATTTGTTCCTTGGATTTTTATTTCAAGGTGCCTAGTATTGTTAAATGTTGTATAAATAACTACTATTAAATCTTTATTTACTTATATGATGTTTATGGCATTTGAAGCAAAATTATGCACCAAAGCATCACAATCAACATAAATTTAAGCTATTTATCTGGTTTCGGCTTGTCTTAGCTTCCTACAATTTTTAAAAAGAAGATTACATAAACGAGTGAAAATTTAGAAATACTGTTACGTAATATGACAGAGCATTTATTTTTAATAAAAATCAATTCAATGTATTTTGTGTTCTTTATGGGTAGAAGAAAAAAAGTTGGCAGATAAAATATAAAAAATGAAGAAATAAAGGCTGTAAACAAATCGTAAATTAGTTTAAAAGAGACAAAAACGTGTGATAGAGATGACGTGAAGATATCTAGACGCATCAACCACAACCGACCATCCATAACAAAATCCACTCCCCATCGAGCAATGCGTTTTGGGTTACTCCAGTAAGCCTGCTCGATTCCACACCCCCTTCTTCCTGTCTCGATTCGTCTGCGTGTAGACCAGCCAACACAATAGAAAACCTCAATGCACCTGCTATTCTAGAAGGAAATCGACTGATATAATTGCATTCAATGCTTGACTCTGTTACAGCCGTAGAGCAGGAAAGGCCTAGATCTGCTATTTTAGCAGTGCAAAAAATATTTGAGAGAATGCCTAGAAATAGCTGGTCTGCTTTCTTAGGTACCATAGTGAGGAATTTGGTCAACTGTTGATACTGATGTGTTAAACAAATTAATAAAAAATAAGGCAGAAAGAGAAATAAGGCAAGAAGAGAATAGAGACCGACGTAGAATCGTAACTTGCTCACTGAG
Source organism: Hamiltosporidium tvaerminnensis (assembly GCA_022605425.2). Taxonomy (NCBI): domain Eukaryota; kingdom Fungi; phylum Microsporidia; family Dubosqiidae; genus Hamiltosporidium; species Hamiltosporidium tvaerminnensis. The sequence continues at coordinate 303,016 of JAKIMF020000011.1, read as the reverse complement.
TCATGTTCCTTAACTGACACTACATTATATGAACCCAAGAGAAAAGTTCTTCTGTAAAATCCAGGAAACACGGAGAAGGAAATCGGAGATGTAGTTGTCCGAACTAGAAAACTTATGTAGAATTAGTTGACAGTAAAGTTTTCGTACTCATAAATCGAATCACAGGTAAATATGCTGAATGTTATGTGCCTAAGAATGTTAGTAATTCAGATCGGATCATTCATGCGGCTCATGTATGCTATGGCGAGATGACAAGTAAGGCTAAACTTGATCCGCTTAAAAGGAAAGTATAGAAAGTAAATTTTGCAAGTTGGTAATTTATAAATATCTTCTTGAGAAGGCTTAAAAACAGAAAAAGCTTAACTTCGGAAACGAAAAGTCCAGAAAAATTAGGCGAGAGTTTAATTTAGACTTAAGCAGAATAAATGATTTCTCTAGGTCTGTGGTTAAAAAGAATGAGGCTTCGAATTTTACGAGAAAAAACATCCGATTAAAGAGAGCAGGAAGAAATTCCGGAAAGAGAATCGTCTTTGAGTCATTCCGAGGTCGAATCTATCTGGGCTTATCTGAGCGCGTTGAATTTGAGCATTTGGTTTATCTGTCGAAATTATAGAAGTTTGGTTTACAATATAGACAAAGAGAATAAGGTAGTTACATAAGATGATTTTTTTATACCTTTCGTGTCAGATACGCAACAGACCGCTTTTTCTTCACGTGAAGAGTTAAATATAGCATGAATTGGCTGCCTAACTAGAAAGCCGCCGGAATTGATGGTATTTATAACTTTTAGATCAAGAAACTTAGCATCATAAATATCTTTACGATATTGTGAAAGTCATATGTTACGAAGGAACGCCTCAAGTCGACGGGTATTATTGCAAACTTACCTATCTGATACCTAAAAGTACACTAAATACTGATTCTGATCACAGGCCGATAACCTGTATAAACATAGGTCAAAATGTGTTACTAAAGTTCACAGCTTTAGGCAAAAGACGAGTATTACTAACGGATAATCAGTGTGGATGCGCTTAGAGAAGCGCAAGAAGCAAAATACCAGGTATTTTTAAAAGTTTCAATGAATAAATAGTACGCAAAAAATCTTAAGGCAACATGTATACATGTCAAAAAACCCCATGAGTCAATGGATCATGCTTATTTGACTTAATTCATAAAAAACCTTAATTTATGTGATTGAATCCGGAAATTTATTTAAGTATCTATATCAAAATAGAAAATTAATATATCATTTGAGCCTGAAAATATTATGTGCAAGAAGATCGATGGAGAGATTCTGCAATAGGATAGTCTGTCACCATTGTTGTTTGTGTTTTGGATGGATCTATTGAGCGAAAGCTTAATTAAAAATACACAAGAGTGAAAATAAAGACAGATAAAGAATCTTACGCGAATAATCAACTCTTGTTTATTGATGATCTTAAGCTCTTTGCCGAAGATGTACAAAAAGTGGAAGGAATGACGAGTGAGATTACAAAGTTCATTAATAATATAAGATTGGAAAAACAAAAAGAATTCGGCTCCTAATGTTCAATGTGGTGGAGATACTGCTACTCTTCTTGAAAGAATAGGTGTTTATAAACACCTTGGCATTATAGAAGAAAGCAGAGGTGTTCAAACAATTAAGTCATTTGAAGCTGTACAAACTAAACTTAAAGCGCGAGTAGAAAGACTTTATTGCACGAGATTAAATGCAAGAAATTTATTTCAAGCTATTAAAAAAACTCAATTTCTTTACTAAATTATCATATAAATGTACTCCGACTGAACTGACTGACTTTTCTAAGTTATATGATGCGGTGCGTGATGTGTTAGTAAAGAACAAAATACATATGCGCCTAAGATGTAAAGAACGTCTATACCTTCCACGCAAAGAACTAGGAAGAAGTTTACACAGTGGCGAATTTAAAAGCGAACATATGCTTTTGCAACTCTAGGATTGTCTTGAAAAACATAAAGATACATCGACAGAAAAGCAGCAATCTTAAGAGTTGAAAATAATAATAAAACCTACCTTTCACGCATTTAAACTTTTTAAAAGTAAAATACGGGTTTGAAGAGCAAGTCACAAAAAATAAATTGAAAGAAGCTCAACTAGCTAATCTATACAACGAAATCAAAAACCGAAAACTACATTCAAAGTTATATAGTGCTAGAAATAACGAGCTGGTAAGTGTAAATAACTCCTCAAGTGTGTTAAAAAAAGGGAGTGTAAGACCACGTGATGAAACAGTGTTCTGTTATATCCAGGATGGAAATGTTATTCTGGGGTGCAGAAGGTATGTTTCAATCCTGCAACCAGTCTAGAAAAACAGTAGATCACCTAGCAACGAGATGTGAAAAAATGTTTAGTCATGACTACAAAGACGACACAATGAAATGGTACGATGTATAAATTTAATTTTGCTGAATAAATATAAGTTTAAGTCTTCGAAACGAATTAGAAGCCACTCAGTTCAAGAAATTCTTGATAACGAATATGCAGAGATAAGAGTCGACGCCAGAATAAAAACTGATGTCAAGATTCTGTGTAAAAACCAGATATATTTATTTTAGACAAGAGATAAAATAGGATGACCCTCATTGAAGTAGGAATCACTACCCAAGACTCTCTTTAACTAGTTGAAACAGAGAATCTTAGGAAGTATGAGGTATTTGCAATTGAGTTAGGTCTTATTTATTAATGTACTGTAGAGATAATTCCTTATGTGATAATCTGGAACGGTATTGTGACAAAATACCATAAGACGTATGTAAGAGACTGCAAATACCCATGAATGTAGAGTCATATATAATTCATAGTACTCAAGAAGACAGTCGAAACAATTTCTTTTGATCGACGAAGATGACTTGAGTCTAGACCAAATGCCGAAGAGAGCTGGAAGAGTGTATCATTAATTGTTATTTTAGGAGCTGAAATGCATAAACAACAAACACCCCCTTTAAAGATAATAGACAACGAGGAAGAAGATCTTAAATCGGAAAATAGAAAACATATTTTACCCCTTATTTTGCATGGCATAACCACAGAAAAGGAACCAAAAACTAATACAAATGAAGAGTTGGAGTTGGAGGAAGAGATAGAAGTGGTTGAAATTGTGGAAAAAATTATTTTAAAGAGAAAAATTTGCTTTTTTTTCTGATTTAACTCATTTTTAGAAAAATGAAATTAATAAAAATTAAAGTAAGAGATCTATGGTGATTTTTTATCCATAACTTAATAGAATAACAAAAATTAATCCTAAATACAAAATAAAATATAAGGAAAAAACAAAATAAAGTAAAAATAAACCAATTAAACTCTTTCAATTATAATTGAGTCTACTTCATACTTCTGTATGATATTTTTTTAGAGCACAACTTCATTGTTTAATTTGAATTGCATAACTAACAACTAAATAGATGAATAATGGTCAAAATTACAGCAAAAACGTAATAAAGATGTCTTCTTTATTTTTGTTTGTTAAAAGCTCTTTCCAAAATGGCAATATATAAAGTAAAAACGCGATTTCGTTACAACGAACATCAACATCATATTTCATTTTTAAGAAAACACTTGATTATATTCAAGTATATGACTGTATTGAATTTTTCTCGTTCCTTTGTATCGGCCCGGTACATACAGACACTTCAGAGTTGCTTTATGTTGCGCAAAATGTTTTGAAATGTGTTCGGTCCGCTAAATATGATTTCCTGCAATTTTGAATTTAAAAAAAACTTTTTTGTACGACTATAATTTTATCAAATTGCTGTCGGAATTCCATAGCTCATTTTATGATTATTTTTTTTAGTAAGTAATGGAATAATGTAAGCCATTGGATATGAAATTTATTAAATTAATTTTTATACTTGAGAGGTTTTTTAAAAAAATAACTTCAAAATTTTGTTCAACACAGAACTTATTATTTAAGAGGAAATTTCACGTAAAACTTCAAATTATAAAGAAATTGGTCATAAAAACGCATAAAACTTAAAAATTTATTCAAAAATAATAGTTTTTTTCTTTATAAATTCATCATTTCTAAAATGGCTGGTCAAAGTAGATTTAAAACAATATTCGAAACAATACATCACATTATTTCTTATTTTTATATCTAAGTCACTCATATTTCCTCCATGAAGAATTTCTGTTTTGGATATTTTCTTTTCTTCAAAAAATTTGGTTATTATATCGTTGAAAATTGAATCTTCAACTTTGTCAAAATAAAAGGAAATATATGTTTGGGATTTAAGATTCTCTTTTAACTTCACCAAAAACAGTTTTATATCATCACAGAAAGGGCTGATTTCGGGGATTTCCTCAAATATTTCTTTAAGAATTTCTTTTCGTACTGCTTCAGCATCAGGAAAATCTTCACTTACTATTTTGTAAAACCTCTCTTTTTTAAATTTTGAAAAAATTTGTCTGATAAAAACTATGAGCCAGTCTTCAATCGACAAACTAAACGATAGGTATAAAGTGTGATTTGAATATTTTTCGAGTAATTCTTTAAAGCGTAAGAGTTCGCGACTCGACCAGTAAGTTGGAAAAATATTTTTCGAAACATTTTGAATCACTACTGGTAAACGAAGTTTATTATTATCAAAAATTAATGTAAAGATTTTTTTCTTAAATATATCTCTGAAGTTTTTGTTTTGGTAGTTCTCAAGAATTAACCCACAAAGTCCCATAAAAAGCACTTCTTTTGATTCTTCGGGTGTTTGCATAATTCGATTTTCATAAGATGCTGAAAGTTGCCATGCATTCTTCGAATATATTTTTTTTATGATTTTTAAAAATTCATTATTTTTGATTTTCGAATTTAAATATTCTTCGTTTTTTGTTGCATTATAAACCGAAAAATCTGGTAAATTTTGATTCAGAACTAGCAAGCTAGCTGCAAAAGCGAAAAACAAATTTTCAAATATAAGTTTCTTAACTGCTTTGTTTTTAATACCACTTTGAATTACTTCAATTTTTTCTTTTTCGGTATTGAGTAGCTTTTCAGTTATTTCCTTAGGTATGATTATATCGAGCATTTTTTCGACAAAAAAATCCTCAGAGAATGTCGGCCCCTTTAAAATATGTTTTAATACAATAATTTCATCTGTTTTCAAAGTTTTTTGGTTGATGCAACACGGAATATACTTCTTTAAAAAGATTTTTATAAAATTTAAAAGTATCATTTTGTATATGAGTTTTTCATTTTTGAAATCAAAATCACTTGGGCGCTTCTTAAAATCCTTCAATTGTTTTTCAATAGCTTCTTTCATTGAATCTTCGAATATACACTTTGTTATTTCTAAATGGGCTTCAAGAAAGACTTTAGCGTAAGGTATGATTAAAGAAATGTCGTCTATCCCATCTTGATATCTATTCGTTATGTTAATATGGAAAGGATCGAGAGCTGGCGAAACAGAAGGATTAAATGTATCTTGTGTAAAAAGTAAAAGAAAAGAATCATGATGAACTGTATTGAAATCCGTATCAAACATTGGATTCGAAATACCAGCACAGAGGGAGTTTTGAATTAAAAAAATGGAGAAGAGATTCATGGGGGTTTAATTTTCTTGCTTTATAAACCCAGTGTTCCTGTCAAAATATTGATTTTAATTAATTTTGATTTATAAAAAGTCAAAAAAGTCAAAAAAGTCAATTTAATTGAGAATTTCTAAATTGGGAAAATGACTTAAAAGCAAATTTTTTAATTTTTATTTTCTTTTTTTATTTAAAGGAATTCTAGGTTAAAACATCTTTATAACTATTATAAATTTCATTCTACTTCTTTAACCACTATCCTTTCTTCTGTAACATCTAACACTTAATTGATGTTAATTTTAGGTTTCTATAACTTGGTTCCTCCTTCTGACATATGAGATGTAATATTTTTTGTATTTTCCGTTTTAACACCATCTTCCTAGTTGTCTACCTGCTTTAAAGGGAGCGTTTGGTTGTTTTTGCATCACAGCCTAGTATAACACTTAATCGCACTCTCTTTCAGCTTTTTATTGTATTTGACTTGACTAAGATTCTCTTTGTCGATCAAAAGAAATTGTTTCGACTGTCTTCTTGAGTACTATGGATTGTATATATGCCTCTACATTCATTGGTATTTGTAGCCTTTTAGCATATGTTTTGTTGTATTCTGTCACAATACCGTCCCAGGTCATCACATAAGGAATCATCTCTGCACCCCATTTATAAATAAGACCTAAATCATTTTCTACTAAGTCATAATTCCTGAGTTTCTCCGTTTTAACTGTTTGAACAGAATATTGGGATGTGATTCCTACTTCAATGTGTGTTATCTTATTTTTCCTCATATCTTAGCTTCAATTTCAATAGTTAAAATAATTTATTTGCAACAGAAAATTTCTTAGACTATCAATTATATATCTTCTCAAATCTTTATTGCTCATTTAATCCCGATTTTTTCCACTTCTAGGTGTTTATGATGAACATATTTAAAGCGTTTTGTCGATGGTCAATGTCTTTGCATTTTCATTTTTAATTCCTCTTTTACGAAAATCCTGTTTTAAGGGGTCAAACCAAAACGAAATTCATAGATTCCTCTCTTTTTCTGAGCTAAATCTATAAAATTTATGTTGCATAAGTCATAGTAAGATTTCCGTATGAAGAAATGTATTCTTGAGATTGTCTTTTAGTTGAAATTTACTTCTTTAAATCTGTTTTAATACGAAATTATGATTGATTAGCCAATATATCTAATGTGGTTTATATCTCATCAAAATGTTAACCAGTGATTCTCAAACCAATTCCACACATTCATTGCATATCGGATGTTTATTTATGTTCAATTCTATATTAATAATAAAAATCGATTTAAAAACAGAATTTATCAGGTTGAAAGAATCAAATCAACATAAATTTATGAGACGCGCATTAATTATATCTAAGAATATCCAAATTAAAAAAATTGTCTGGTTTTTATTTTAAAAAAACTCTTGATTTGGCGGAAGAATTAATTCTATATTCCGAAGCCGATTTCCAAAACGGGGAAATAATTCCATCCTTAAAGTATATGTCAAAAAAGAAATAAAGTAATAACTTTTTCTTACGTTATAAATCTAATCAGACAACCTATTTTAACAAAAAATTATTCATTCATTGTATTTTTTTTCAAAAGCGTGAATTTAGTGCAATCTGGTGCAATAAAACAACCTTTGCATATACTCTAGTTTGTATTGCGCACATATAAATCATGTTTGCATTTTTTTTTTCAAACTGTTTGCTAAAAAAACGAAAATATTCTTGATTGACATTTGTTTTTTTGTGATCATTTAATGTATTTTTTCTGGTTTACCCTCATTATTCAATATAAAAGAATATAAATTTAATTTGGCTTTTTGATTGCTTTTTCAACATTTTTGACTCTAGAAAATCTTCGAAATTAAAAGCTTGTTGGTGGAAAGTAGTTTTTTGATACTAAATTTTTTTTAAAAACAAAAATTCAAAAAATTTAATTTTACATGAGTTTTAGTTTCGATATATTAGTGATTGGCTTAAGTGCCATATATTAACTTTTTTTGGCCCAAAAATGCAGCACTTGTATTTCTTGAATAATTCTCTATTCATAATCATCATTATTTTTAATTTATACATGGTCTACATGTAAAAAGAAAGTTTCTGGTTTTAAAGGTACTTTGCTCGACAACTATAAAAAAAATCTTAAAATCATCTAAAAACAGCTTTTGGTTTCCTTGCAAACACACAAATGAGAACAATATTTATGTCGAGATATTATAAATAGAAGATTAAAGACATTAGTTAAAAAAATGAATGATAAAACAAAAGTAATTTGACTGTAACGCAGGAATATATTTGAGGCAATGAAATTATCTGAGCAAATTCACGAATTTAAATTTGGTATACAAAAGTACAATAGTGTTAGGGGAAAGAAAATCAGCTCGTAAAATAACGTCGATAACTATCTCTGATATAACTAAAGAAATAATTACCTGCATAATATTACAACTTATGAAGCCCGGTAGCAGAATCTATACAGACTGTTAGAAAGGTTATAGTGATTTGAAAAAAATATTTTAAAAGAAAACAATAAATCACTCGTGCGATTGATTTTATCAAATCTTCTGGTGCTCTTACCAAAAGATTGAGAAGAATTGGTTTCCATGTATGAAGTTTATCTTAAATCGATGAGGAACTGAAGAAAATTTGGTTACCTTTAGTATTTGCTGTTAAAAGGGAGAAAATTAATTATTAGATCTAATTTCAAGATTTTTTAGCTCTTAATAAAGCTGTTTAAAACTTCCATAGTTTAAATTTTTGATTTTTTAATTTAATTTATTGGTGAGTGGTAGAAGATGTTAGTAAATTGGAATTGTAAAGTTACAAATATAAATTTAGGTGTAATTTTTCTAAATTTTTGTTTTAAATGCCAAATTAGTATCATAATGGTGTCTCTAGATTCAAGTCTGTTATTTTTTAAAATTTAATACGAAGAAAAAAATATAATTAATTAGATGATTTGTTTTTTTTTCTGCTCTTGTTTGCTTTATTTGAATTTTTCCGTGTTTCTATATATTTGAATTTCAAAATCTATTCGGTTTGTATGTTTACTATTGCAAGATTTATGATTCTTGCTATTCGTAAAAAAATTCTCTACTTTTTTATAGTGGTTATAAATCACTCTGCATTGCCATACTTCTACCTAGCAAAAAATTATTTGCATATTTTAGAGCTTTATAAGATTTTTCACTGGACTTTAATTTTAATCTGTATTTGTTAAAACACAGCTTCTTTCGTCTACAAAAAAAATTAAAAATTATTGCCATACTCTTTACTAAATATATCCCCTTAATCAATAGGTATTTGCTATTTCTAGATATATATACAATGCTTTGTAAACATTATAAGCCAAAATTATAACTTAACGTAAAATATTAAGGCAATGTTTAGTATTTAATTTTTGTAATTTTGAACGAATCCTTTTATTTTTATTCTTTCAGTTCACTCAGTTCTAAAGAGTGAGTTGATTTATTTTGTGAAAATATATGATATTTTTGGCTTTTTTGACAAAAAGAAAAATGTCTATCATTTAAATGTTTACATCGGGTTTTCTAGTGTGGTCTTATTAGATGTCACGGTCTTTGGTGCCCCCCCCATGTCCTTTGTGCCCGTTATTTCCAATGCAATTTTATGTATTAATAACACCCTTATTTATAATAGATATATGTTATTTGTATTTTATTTTTATCCTATAATTTCAGGGTTATTTCGTATTTACTCCAGCTTCTATTGCTCAAATAAAATTTCAATATTTATATGGTCGGATTATAGTCTTTGTATCTGAACGATTAAAAGGCGATACATATACAAATAGTCCCAATGCAAGGTTTTACAGCTTCTATTGCTTAATATTATCAACTAAATAAATATTTTATAATGCAATAACATGTTATAAGGAAACGAATTTCCGAGCAAATGACTCTTACCAATGAATAAATTACAAAAATGATATAATTTATTCATGATGAATTGTATAGCTCTTAGAAGATACGCTGATCAAAATGATGAGATTATTGGACTCGAAACGTAATTGACACTTATACAACGTATTTCTATATTTTTAAAACGATCAACAAGACTTCACAGTCCGAAAAAGATTCATATAAATTTCTATTATAATTTTGGTATTCCAGTTGAGATTGAATCTGATAATGATGAAGAATTTCAAAATGAATGGCTGAAACATACTTAACTGATCTTAACATTCAAATAATATATGGAAGACCACATAATCCTTAGGCAAAAGAAAAATCGAAAAGATGAATCAAACATTAAAAGATAGTATGCAAAAGAAGTTATATGTTACAGGTACAAAAATATGGATCTGTTTTTATATTGATATTATATTGGCTTATATTAGAACAATACATAGTGCCTCAAATAAATCGTCATTACAACCTTTTAATGGTTAACTGGATTTATAATCTTCTTTCTGGTAATATAGTGACAGAGGAACTAGGATGATTTAGTATTTGTTGACGAAATAATTTCTGATGTAAAACAGCAAGCAAACATGATCCGGGATATAAAGACACAGTGGAATTTAGAGATTGGGTCTTAAATGTATAATGAAGTAAATGGGTCTTGATATCTTGCTTCATCTTCAGCAACCACTGATTCTGAAATTGATAAGAATTTTCAAACTAATACAGAAGTAATTAAAAATTTTGAAAAATATAAAAAAGAATCATAGAAAGTAAAGATTACAATAAAAAAAATAAGAAATCTTCCTAATGGAGATTAGGTTTTGTTAAAAAAAGCATTTTGACATGAATACTAGACTAAACGTGTCTTGTTTGATTCTTTTTTTAATGATTATGTCTTTACAGGGACAAAAAGTTTTAATGGTAATATGATAGAATTAAAAAACGTTAATGCTGAAAAAATAACTGTTTAGAAAGTCTAATAAAGCGGATTAAATTTTACTTTGTTTTTTTCTTTTTTTTTTAAATATATGTTATTTTTAAAATAAGAAATGTTAAGATAGAAGGAAATGGTTTTATTTTTAAAACTGATTCCGATAAAAAATTTTGGAGCGAAAAATAAAATAAAAGTATAAAAACATTTATATTCATTTGTGTCTTATTATATTTAGAAACAAAATATCTCATATTTTAATTTGGGTGTGTTAAAATTGAATGAATAGTAAATACAGAGGCGTTAAATATATTGAAAATAAAGCAGGGGGTATTAGAAATAACGGGGCATAAAGTATATGGGGGGGGTTATGCGCCGCGACATTTAACAATACTATTTAGGATTCTTTAGCCAATCATGCCGATTGCAGAATTGGTTTGGTTTGTTTCTGCTTGTCGTAAGAGGCGACTAAAAAGGACTGGTCCTCCATGTTAGGGTTGAGCGTAAGGCTAACAAGCCACCCTTTAAAACTAACTTGTTACGAAACCCGAAAAAGTAAATAAATCCATTTAAAAAAGACCAGTGGGTAGTATTGCTGAGGGAGGCCAAGGCGCTTACAGGGCTATCGTGCCAAGGATGAATGAATTCAGGATTCTTTATTAAGAAAATTTTTTCGGTTCGTTTTGAAAAATGAAATCAAATTCTATTCAGTAAAAGTAAAAAAATGGCATTTAAATATACCAGTTTATGCTAATGAAGAAATTCCGAGGCATTTTCTAATATCAAGCTACTAAATACTCTACATTTCCTTAAAGTAAATTGTTGTTGTAATTCTTTTACCGGAGAGACAGTTCTAAGCAGATAACAACCCATTATTTCCTTAAGAGGAATTATATCAAATATTTAGTTGTTTCGAACCTATATCAAACACATACTCATTTTTAAAGAATTTTCTAGTGGTAAAGTGATAAAGTTTTCATTTCGTAAAATAATTTTGCTACCAGTGCTTTTCTTAATTTCTCTTTCTAACCTATATTTTTTCCAGTAAAAAGCTTTATAAATATAAAAATTTAATTAACGTTTACATACTTTGAAAAGCATTTTTTCTTGTGAATATATCACTTCGTTTTTATAAAATTCATATTTTGCGATGCATATGTTAGCTCGAATCTCAATATTAGCTTTACTCTTCATGTATATATTCTAGGAAGCTTAACAGCTATTTCATATCAGCCGAAAATCTATAATATTTTTCCTATCATTTCAAGCCTTGCAAAATCCAAGTTAAAAAGTCAATCGATTTGAAATGAATCACTTTCATGTTTTTCCATCAATGCAATTTTTTTTCTTAATTGCACTATTTTTTTGAATATAATCATTGTTTTATTTGTTATAAGTCTTTGTTATTCATGTTTCTTATATCACCTCATTTGAATTACGTGTTTGGTTTCTTCTGCTGTATTATATTATTTTTTATATTTAAAAAAAGAAATTTTACCATAGAATAGCATGTTTTCACATGTTTCTTTTGTAATTAACTTCTTTCTATTTATTTATAAGTTTAGAACTAAAAAAAATCTATTTTATTCGCCTTTCATATTGGTCTTTTAAATTTTTATTTAAGGTGCCTAGTATTATTAAATATAATACAAATAACTACTATTTTAACTATTAATTACTTATAGAGTCTTTTGTAGCGTTTGAAGCAAAATTAAGCACGAAAACATTACAATCAATATAAATTTAAGCTATTTATCTGGTTTCGACTTGTCTCTTAGGTTCCTAAAATTCATAAAAAAAAATTACATAAACGAGCAGAAAATTTAGAAATACTTTGGTTACGTAATAAGACAGAGCATTTATTTTTTATAAAAATCAATTCAATGTATTTTGTGTTCTTTATGGGTAGAAGAAAAAAAGTTGGCAGATAAAATATAAAAAATGAAGAAATAAAGGCTGTAAACAAATCGTAAATTAGTTTAAAAGTGACAAAAACGTGTGATAGAGATGACATGAAGATATCTAGACGCATCAACCACAACCAACCATCCATAACAAAATCCACTCCCCATCGAGCAATGCGTTCCGGGTTATTCCAGCCAGCCTGCTCGATTCCACACCCCCTTCTTCCTGTCTCGATTTGTCTGCGTGTAGACCAGCCAACACAATAGAAAACCTCAATGCACCTGCTATTCTAGAAGGAAATCGACTGATATAATTGCATTCAATGCTTGACTCTGTTACAGCCGTAGAGCAGGAAAGGCCTAGATCTGCTATTTTAGCAGTGCAAAAAATATTTGAGAGAATGCCTAGAAATAGCTGGTCTGCTTTCTTAGGTACCATAGTGAGGAATTTGGTCAACTGTTGATACTGATGTGTTAAAAAAATTTAAACAAAATAAGGCAGAAAGAGAAATAAGGTAAGAAGAGAATAGAGAGCGACGTAGAATCGTCACGTTTCTCACTGATCCATGTTCCTTAACTGACACACACTCTAAATGAACCTGAGAGAAAAGTTCTTGTGTAAAATCAAGGAACTCTCGGAAAAAGAAATCGGAGATATAGTGACTCAAATTAGAAAACTTCCACGTGAATTAATTGATAGTAAAGTTTTAGACCTCATAAATTAGATCACGGGTGAATATGCTGAATTTCATGTCCCTACGAATGTTAGTGATGCAGCGAATCATCCAAGCGGCCCAGGTATGCTATAGCGAGGTAACAAGTAAGCTTAACCTAGATCCGCTAAAATGGAATGTATAGAAAGTAAACTTTGCAAGTTAGTACTATATAAAGATCTCGTTGAGAAGGCTCATAAACAGAAAAAGCTCAACTTCGGAAACGAAAAGTCCTGAAAAATTAGGCGAGAGTTTAATTTAGACTTAAGCAGAATAAATGATTTCTCTAGGTCTGTGGTTAAAAAGAATGAGGCTTCGAATTTGACGAGAAAAAACATCCGATTAAAGAGAGCAGGAAGAAATTCCGGAAAGAGAATCGTCTTTGAGTCATTCCGAGGTCGAATCTATCTAGGCTTATCTGAGCGCGTTGAATTCGAGCATTTGGTTTATCTGTTGAAATTATAGAAGTTTGGTTTACAATATAGACAAAGAGAATAAGGTAGTTACATAAGATGATTTTTTTATACCTTTCGTGTCAGATACGCAACAGACCGCTTTTTCTTCACGTGAAGAGTTAAATATAGCATGAATTGGCTGCCTAACTTGAAAGCCGCCGGAATTGATGGTATTTATAACTTTTAGATCAAGAAACTTAGCATCATAAATATCTTTACGATATTGTGAAAGTCATATGTTACGAAGGAACGCCTCAAGTCGACGGGTATTATTGCAAACTTACCTATCTGATACCTAAAAGTACACTAAATACTGATTCTGATCACAGGCCGATAACCTGTATAAACATAGGTCAAAATGTGTTACTAAAGTTCACAGCTTTAGGCAAAAGACGAGTATTACTAACGGATAATCAGTGTGGATGCGCTTAGAGAAGCGCAAGAAGCAAAATACCAGGTATTTTTAAAAGTTTCAATGAATAAATAGTACGCAAAAAATCTTAAGGCAACATGTATACATGTCAAAAAACCTCATGAGTCAATGGATCATGCTTATTTGACTTAATTCATAAAAAACCTCAATTTATCTATTGAATTCGGAAATTTCTTTTAAGTATCTGTATCAAAATAGAAAATTAATATATCATTTGGGCCTGAAAATATTATGTGCAAGAAGATCGAAGGAGAGATTCTGCAATAGGGATGTCTGTCACCATTGTTGTTTGTGTTGTGGATAGATCTATTGAGCGAAAGCTTAATTCAAAATACACAAGAGTGAAAATAAAGACAGATACAGAATCTTACGCGAATAATCAACTCTTTTTTATTGATGATCTTAAGCTCTTTGCCGAAGATGTACAAAAAGTGGAAGTAGATACAGAGGAGGTTACAAAGTTTATTAAAAAAGGATTGGAAATTAACAAAGAGATGTCAGCCACTAATGTTCAATGTGATGAATTTACTGCTACACTTCTTGAAGGGTTATGTGTTTATAAACACCTTTGAATTATAGAAGATAGCAGAAGTTTTTAGACAATTAAGAAGTTTAAATGTGTACAGATAAAACTGATAGCACAAGTTCAAAGACTTTGTCGCCCGAGATTAACTACAATAAATTTCTTTGAAGCAATTTATCAACAAGCCATTTCTTTACTAAACTATCATAAAGGTGTACCCCGACTAAAATCGGCTGACTTCTCTGGGTTAGATAATGCGGTGCGTGTAGTTTTAGTAAAGAAAAAAATACATATACGCCTAAGATGTAAAGAACGTCTATGCCTTCCAAGCAATGAACTTGGAAGAGGTTTACATAGGGTCGAGGTAAACAGCAAAATATGCTTTTGCAACTCTAGGATTGTCTGGAAAAACACAAAGATACATCGACAGAAAAGCAGTAATCCTAAAGGTTGAGAATAATAATAATACCTACCCTTCACTAATTAAAAACTTCTTAAAAATAAAATACGGGTTGGAAAAGGAAGTCACAAAAAAGAAATTGGAAGAACCTCAACTAGCTAACTTATATAACGAAATAGAAAACCGAAAACCACATTCAAGGTTATATAGTGCTAGAAATAACAAACAGGTAAGTTTAAATAACTCCTCAAAATGGTTAAAGAAAGGAATTGTAGGATTACGCAATGAAGCAGGATTTTGTTATTTCCAGGATAGAAATGTATTCTGGGATGCAGAAGGTATGTGTCAACACTGCAACTAGTCTAGGAAAACAGTAGATCACCTAGCAACGAGATGTGAAAAAATGTTTAGTCATGACTACAAAGACGACACAATGAAATGGTACGATGTATAAATTTACTTTTGCTGAATAAATATAAGTTTAAGTCTTCGAAACGAATTAGAAGCCACTCAGTTCAAGAAATTCTTGATAACGAATATGCAGAGATAAAAGTAGACACCAGAATAAAAACTGATGTCAAGATTCTGTGTAAAAACCAGATATATTTCTTTTAGACAAGAGACAGAATAGGATAACCCTCATTGATGTAGGAATTACTACCCAAGACTCTCTTAGAATAGTTGAACAGAGAAGCTTAGGAAGTATGAGGTATTAGCAAATGAGTTAGGTCTTATTTATTAATGTACTGTAGAAAAATTCGTATGTGATAATCTGGAACGGTGTTGTGACAAAATACCATAAGACGTATGTTAAGAGACTGTAAATACCACTTAATGTAGAGGCATATATAAACCATAGTACTCAAGAAGTCAGTCGAAACAATTTCTTTTGATCGACGAAGATGACTTGAGTCTAGACCAAATGCCGAAGAGAGCTGGAAGAGTGTATCATTAATTGTTATTTTAGAGCTGAAATGCATAAACAACCAACACCCCCTTTAAAGATAATAGACAACGAGGAAGAGGATCTGAAATCGGAAAATACAAAACATATTTTACCCCTTATTTTGCATGGCATAACCACAGAAAAGGAACCAAAAACTAATACAAATGAAGAGTTGGAGTTGGAGGAAGAGATAGAAGTGGTTGAAATTGTGGAAAAAATTATTTTAAAGAGAAAAATTTGCTTTTTTTTCTGATTTAACTCATTTTTAGAAAAATGAAATTAATAAAAATTAAAGTAAGAGATCTATGGTGATTTTTTATCCATAACTTAATAGAATAACAAAAATTAATCCTAAATACAAAATAAAATATAAGGAAAAAACAAAATAAAGTAAAAATAAACCAATTAAACTCTTTCAATTATAATTGAGTCTACTTCATACTTCTGTATGATATTTTTTTTAGAGCACAACTTCATTGTTTAATTTGAATTGCATAACTAACAACTAAATAGATGAATAATGGTCAAAATTACAGCAAAAACGTAATAAAGATGTCTTCTTTATTTTTGTTTGTTAAAAGCTCTTTCCAAAATGGCAATATATAAATTAAAAGCGCGATTTAGTTACAACGAACATCAACATCTTATTTCATTTTTAAAAAAACACTTGGTTATATTCAAGTATATGACTGTATTGAAAATATCTCGTTCCTTTGTATCGGCCCAGTACATACAGACACTTCAGAGTTGCTTTATGTTGCGCAAAATGTTTTGAAATGTGTTCGGTCCGCTAAATATGATTTCCTGCAATTTTGAATTTAAAAAAAACTTTTTTGTACGACTATAATTTTATCAAATTGCTGTCGGAATTCCATAGCTCATTTTATGATTATTTTTTTTAGTAAGTAATGGAATAATGTAAGCCATTGGATATGAAATTTATTAAATTAATTTTTATACTTGAGAGGTTTTTTAAAAAAATAACTTCAAAATTTTGTTCAACACAGAACTTATTATTTAAGAGGAAATTTCACGTAAAACTTCAAATTATAAAGAAATTGGTCATAAAAACGCATAAAACTTAAAAATTTATTCAAAAATAATTGTTTTTTTCTTTATAAATTCATCATTTCCAAAATGGCTGGTCAAAGTAGATTTAAAACAATATTCGAAACAAATCATAACATTATTTCTGATTTTTAAATCTATATCACTCATATTTCCTCCATGAAGAATTTCTGTTTTGGATATTTTCTTTTCTTCAAAAAATTTGGTTATTATATCGTTGAAAATTGAATCTTCAACTTTGTCAAAATAAAAGGAAATATATGTTTGGGATTTAAGATTCTCTTTTACCTCCACCAAAAACAGTTTTATATCATCACAGAAAGGGCTGATTTCGGGGATTTCTCCAAATATTTCTTTAAGAATTTCTTTTCGTACTGCTCCATCATCAGGAAAATCTTCACTTACTATTTTGTAAAACCTCTCTTTTTTAAATTTTGAAAAAATTTGTCTGATAAAAACTATGAGCCAGTCTTCAATCGACAAACTAAACGATAGGTATAAAGTGTGATTTGAATATTTTTCGAGTAATTCTTTAAAGAATAAAAGTTCATCGCTCGACCAGTCGTCATTTGGAAAAATATTATTTGAAACATTTTGAATCACTACTGGTAAACGAAGTTTATTATCATCAAAAATAAATGTAAAGATTTTTTTCTTAAATTTATCTCTGTAGTTTTTGTTTTGGTAGTTCTCAAGAATTAACCCACAAAGTCCTTTAAAAAGAATTTTTTTTAATTCTTCAGATGTTTGCAAATTATGACTTTTATAAGATGCTGAAAGTGGCCATGCATTCTTCGAATATATTTTTTTTATGATTTTCAAAAATTCATTATTTTTGATTTCCGAATTTAAATATTCTTCGTTTTTTATTGCATTATAAACCGATAAATCTGTAAAATTTTGATTCAGAACTACCAAGCTAGCTGCAAAAGCTAAAAACAAATTTTCAAATATAATTTTCTTAAATTCTTTGTTTTTAATACTACTTTGAATTACTTCAATTTTTTCTTTTTCGGTATTGAGTAGCTTTTCAGTTATTTCTTTAGATTTGATTTTATCGAGCACTTTTTCGACAAAAAAATCCTCAGGGAGTGTCGACACCATTAAAATATCTCTTAATACTTTAATTTCAATTGGTTCCAAAGTTTTTTGGTTGATGCAACACGGAATATACTTCTTTAAAAAGATTTTTATAAACTTTAAAAGTATCGATTTGTATATGAGTTTTTCATTTTTGAAATCAAAATCACTTGGGCATTTCGTAAAATCATTCAATTGTTTTTTAATAGCTTCTTTCAGTGAATCTTCGAATATACATTTTATTATTTCTAAATGGGCTTCAAGAAAGACTTTGGCGTAAGGCATGATTAAAGAAATGTCGTCTATTACATCTTGATGTCTATTCGTTATGTTAATATGGAAAGGATCAAGAGCTGGCGAAACAGAAGGATTAAATGTATCTTGTGTAAAAAGTAAAAGAAAAGAATCATGATGAACTGTATTGAAATCCGTATCAAACATTGGATTCGAAATACTATCACAGAGAGTGTTTTGAATCAAAAAAATGGTGAAGAGGTGCATGGGGGTTTGATTTTCTTGCTTTATAAACCCAGTGTTCCTGTCAAAATATTGATTTTAATTAATTTTGATTTATAAAAAGTCAAAAAAGTCAAAAATTCAATTTAATTGAGAATTTCTAAATTAGGAAAATGACTTAAAAGTAATTTTTTTAATTTTTTATTTCTTTTTTTATTTAAAGGAATTCTAGGTTAAAACTTCTTTATAACTATTATAAATTTCATTATACTTCTTTAACCATTATCCTTTCTTCTTTAACATTCAGCACTTAATTGATGTTAATTTTAGGTTTCTATAACGTGGTTCCTCTTTCTGACATATGAGATGTAATATTTTTTGTATTTTCCGTTTTAACACCATCTTCCTCGTTTGTCTACTTGCTTTAAAAATAGTGTTAGTTGTTTATGCATCACAGCCTAGTATAACACTTACTTAATGGCGCTCTCTCTCAGCTTTTTCTTGTATTTGACTTGACTAAGATTCTCTTTTTCGATCAAAATAAATTGTATCGACTGTCTTCTTGAGTTCTATGGATTGTATATATGCCTCTACATTCATTGGTATTTGTAGCCTTTTAGCATATGTTTTGTTGTATTCTGTCACAATACCGTCCCAGGTCATCACATAAGGAATCATCTCTGCACCCCATTTATAAATAAGACCTAAATCATTTTCTACTAAGTCATAATTCCTGAGTTTCTCCGTTTTAACTGTTTGAACAGAATATTGGGATGTGATTCCTACTTCAATGTGTGTTATCTTATTTTTCCTCATATCTTAGCTTCAATTTCAATAGTTAAAATAATTTATTTGCAACAGAAAATTTCTTAGACTATCAATTATATATCTTCTCAAATCTTTATTGCTCATTTAATCCCGATTTTTTCCACTTCTAGGTGTTTATGATGAACATATTTAAAGCGTTTTGTCGATGGTCAATGTCTTTGCATTTTCATTTTTAATTCCTCTTTTACGAAAATCCTGTTTTAAGGGGTCAAACCAAAACGAAATTCATAGATTCCTCTCTTTTTCTGAGCTAAATCTATAAAATTTATGTTGCATAAGTCATAGTAAGATTTCCGTATGAAGAAATGTATTCTTGAGATTGTCTTTTAGTTGAAATTTACTTCTTTAAATCTGTTTTAATACGAAATTATGATTGATTAGCCAATATATCTAATGTGGTTTATATCTCATCAAAATGTTAACCAGTGATTCTCAAACCAATTCCACACATTCATTGCATATCGGATGTTTATTTATGTTCAATTCTATATTAATAATAAAAATCGATTTAAAAACAGAATTTATCAGGTTGAAAGAATCAAATCAACATAAATTTATGAGACGCGCATTAATTATATATAAGAATATCCAAATTAAAAAAATCGTCTGGTTTTTATTTTAAAAAAACTCTTGATTTGGCGGAAGAATTAATTCTATATTCCGAAGCCGATTTCCAAAACGGGGAAATAATTCCATCCTTAAAGTATATGTCAAAAAAGAAATAAAGTAATAACTTTTTCTTACGTTATAAATCTAATCAGACAACCTATTTTAACAAAAAATTATTCATTCATTGTATTTTTTTTCAAAAGCGTGAATTTAGTGCAATCTGGTGCAATAAAACAACCTTTGCATATACTCTAGTTTGTATTGCGCACATATAAATCATGTTTGCATTTTTTTTGTTCAAATTGTTTGCTAAAAAAACGAAAATATTCTTGATTGACATTTGTTTTTTTGTGATCATTTAATGTATTTTTTCTGGTTTACGCCCATGATTTAATATATAAGAATATAAGTTTAATTTGGCTTTTTGATTGCTTGTTCAACATTTTTGACTCTTAAATATTCGAAATTAAAAGCTTGTTGGTGAAAAGTACTTTTTTAATACTAAATTTTTTTTAAAAACAAAAATTCAAAAAATTTAATTTTACATGAGTTTTAGTTTCGATATATTAGTGATTGGCTTAAGTGCCATATATTAACTTTTTTTGGCCCAAAAATGCAGCACTTGTATTTCTTGAATAATTCTCGATTCATAATCATCATTATTTTTAATTTATACATGGTCTACATGTAAAAAGAAAGTTTCTGGTTTTAAAGGTACTTTGCTCGACAACTATAAAAAAAATCTTAAAATCATCTAAAAACAGCTTTTGGTTTCCTTGCAAACACACAAATGAGAACAATATTTATGTCGAGATATTATAAATAGAAGATTAAAGACATTAGTTAAAAAAATGAATGATAAAACAAAAGTAATTTGACTGTAACGCAGGAATATATTTGAGGCAATGAAATTATCTGAGCAAATTCACGAATTTAAATTTGGTATACAAAAGTACAATAGTGTTAGGGGAAAGAAAATCAGCTCGTAAAATAACGTCGATAACTATCTCTGATATAACTAAAGAAATAATTACCTGCATAATATTACAACTTATGAAGCCCGGTAGCAGAATCTATACAGACTGTTAGAAAGGTTATAGTGATTTGAAAAAAATATTTTAAAAGAAAACAATAAATCACTCGTGCGATTGATTTTATCAAATCTTCTGGTGCTCTTACCAAAAGATTGAGAAGAATTGGTTTCCATGTATGAAGTTTATCTTAAATCGATGAGGAACTGAAGAAAATTTGGTTACCTTTAGTATTTGCTGTTAAAAGGGAGAAAATTAATTATTAGATCTAATTTCAAGATTTTTTAGCTCTTAATAAAGCTGTTTAAAACTTCCATAGTTTAAATTTTTGATTTTTTAATTTAATTTATTGGTGAGTGGTAGAAGATGTTAGTAAATTGGAATTGTAAAGTTACAAATATAAATTTAGGTGTAATTTTTCTAAATTTTTGTTTTAAATGCCAAATTAGTATCATAATGGTGTCTCTAGATTCAAGTCTGTTATTTTTTAAAATTTAATACGAAGAAAAAAATATAATTAATTAGATGATTTGTTTTTTTTTCTGCTCTTGTTTGCTTTATTTGAATTTTTCCGTGTTTCTATATATTTGAATTTCAAAATCTATTCGGTTTGTATGTTTACTATTGCAAGATTTATGATTCTTGCTATTCGTAAAAAAATTCTCTACTTTTTTATAGTGGTTATAAATCACTCTGCATTGCCATACTTCTACCTAGCAAAAAATTATTTGCATATTTTAGAGCTTTATAAGATTTTTCACTGGACTTTAATTTGAATCTGTATTTGTTAAAACACAGCTTCTTTCGTCTACAAAAAAAATTAAAAATTATTGCCATACTCTTTACTAAATATATCCCCTTAATCAATAGGTATTTGCTATTTCTAGATATATATACAATGCTTTGTAAACATTATAAGCCAAAATTATAACTTAACGTAAAATATTAAGGCAATGTTTAGTATTTAATTTTTGTAATTTTGAACGAATCCTTTTATTTTTATTCTTTCAGTTCACTCAGTTCTAAAGAGTGAGTTGATTTATTTTGTGAAAATATATGATATTTTTGGCTTTTTTGACAAAAAGAAAAATGTCTATCATTTAAATGTTTACATCGGGTTTTCTAGTGTGGTCTTATTAGATGTCACGGTCTTTGGTGCCCCCCCATGTCCTTTGTGCCCGTTATTTCCAATGCAATTTTATGTATTAATAACACCCTTATTTATAATAGATATATGTTATTTGTATTTTATTTTTATCCTATAATTTCAGGGTTATTTCGTATTTACTCCAGCTTCTATTGCTCAAATAAAATTTCCATATTTATATGGTCGGATTAGAGTCTTTGAATCTAAACGATTAAAAGGCAATACATATACAAATAGTCCCAATGCAAGGTTTTACGGCTTCTAATGCTTAATATTATCGACTAAATAAATATTTTATAATGCAATAACATGTTATAAGGAAACGAATTTCCGAGCAAATCACTCTTATCAATGAATAAATTTAAAAAAATAATACAATTTATTCATGATGAATTGTGTAGCTCTTAGAAGATACGCTGATCAAAATGATCAGATTATTGGACTCGAAACGTAATTGACACTTATACAACGTATTTCTATATTTTTAAAACGATAAACAAGACTTCACAGTCCGAAGAAGATTCATATAAATTTCTATTATAATTTTGGTATTCCAGTTGAGATTGAATCTGATAATGATGAAGAATTTCAAAATGAATGGCTGAAACATACTTAACTGATCTTAACATTCAAATAATATATGGAAGACATCATAATCCAAAGGCACAGGAACAAATCGAAAAGATGAATCAAACATTAAAAGATAGTATGCAAAAGAAGTTATATGTTACAGGTACAAAAAGATGGATCTGTTTTTATATTGATGTTATATTGGCTTATAATAGAACAATACATAGTGCCTCAAATAAATCATCATTACAACCTTTTAATGATCAACTGGATTTATAATCTTCTTTCTGGTAATATAGTGACAGAGGAACTAGGATGATTTAGTATTTGTTGACGAAACAATTTCTTATGTAAAACAGCAAGCAAACATGATCCGGGATATAAAGACACAGTGGAATTTAGAGATTGGGTCTTAAATGTATAATGAAGTAAATGGGTCCTGATATCTTGCTTCATCTTCAACAACCACTGATTCTGAAATTGATAAGAATTTTTAAACTAATACAGAAGTAATTAAAAATTTTGAAAAATATAAAAAAGAATCATAGAAAGTAAAGATTACAATAAAAAAATAAGAAATCTTCCTATTAGAGATTAGGTTTTGTTAAAAAAAGCATTTTGACATGAATACTAGACTAAACGTGTCTTGTTTGATTCTTTTTTAGATGATTATGTCTTTACAGTGACAAATAGTTTTAATGGTAATATGATAGAATTAGAAAACGTTAATTCTGAAAAAATAACTGTTTAGAAAGTCTAATAAAGCGGATTAAATTTTACTTTGTTTTTTTCTTTTTTTTTAACTATATGTTATTTTTAAAATAAGAAATGTTAAGATAGAAGGAAATGGTTTTATTTTTAAAATTGATTCCGATAAAAAATTTTAGAGTGAAAAATAAAATTAAAAGTATATAAACATTTATTTTCATTTGACTCTTATTATATTTAGAAACGTAATACCTCATATTTTAATTTGGGTGTGTTAAAAATTAATTAATAGTAAATACAGAGGCGTTAAATATATTGAAAATAAAGGGGGGGTATTAGAAATAACGGGGCACAAAGGATATGGGGGGGATTATGGGCCGCGACATTTAACAATGCTATTTAGGATTCTTTAGCCAACCATGCCGGGTGCAGAATTGGTTTGGAGTATTCTATGCTTGTCGTAAGAGGCGACTAAAAAGAACTGGTCCTCCATGTTGGTGTTGGGCGTAAGGCTAACAAGCCACCCTTTAAAACTAACTTGTTACGAAACCCGAAAAATAAATAAATCCACTTGAAAAAGACCTGTGGGTAGTATTGCTGAGAGAGCCAACGCGCTTACAGAGCTGTAGTGCAAAGTATGAATGAATTTAGGATTCTTTATTAAGAAAATTTTTTCGGTTCGTTTTACAGAATGAAATCAAATTCTATTCAGTAAAAGTAAAAAAATGGCATTTAAATATACCAGTATATGATAATGAAGTAATTCCGAGGCATTTTCTAATCACAAGACGCTAAATCTTCTACGGTCCATCAAGGTAAATTGTTGTATTAGTTTTACCGGAGAGACAGTTCTAAGCAGATAACAAACCATTATTTCCTTAAGAGGAATTATATCAAATATTTAGTTGTTTCGAACCTATATCAAACACATACTCATTTTTAAAGAAATTTTAACTTTGAAAGTGATAAAGTTTTCATTTCGTAAAATAATTTTGCTACCAGTGCTTTTCTTAATTTCTCTTTCTAACCTATATTTTTTCCAGTAAAAAGCTTTATAAATATAAAAATTTAATTAACGTTCACATACTTTGAAAAGCATTTCATCTTGTTGATATATCACTTTCTTTTTATAACAATTCATATTTTGCGATGCATATGTTAACTTGCTACTCAATAATAGGTTGAATCTTCTAGTATATATTCTAGGAAGCTTAACAGCTATTTCATATCAGCCGAACATGTATAATATTTTTCCTATGATTCCAAGCCTTGCAAAATCCAAGTTAAAAAGTCAACCGGTTTGAAATTAATCACTTTCATGTTTTTTAAAAAACGCGATTTTTTCTTGATTGCACTATTTTTTATGAATATAATCATGTTGTTTAATTTTTTATAAGTCTTTGTTATTCATGTTTCTTATATCACCTCATTTGAATTACGTGTTTGGTTTCTTCTCCTGTATTATATTACTTTTCAAATGAGAAAACAATGAATTTTTATAATAGAATAGCTTGTTTTTACATGTTTTTTTTTGTTAATAACTTTTTTCTATTAATTTAAAAGTTTTAAATACAAAAAATATATTGAATTCGTCTTTCATATTGGTCCCTTGGATTTTTATTTCAAGGTGCCTAGTATTATTAAATGTTGTATAAATAACTACTATTAAATCTATTATTTACTTATAGGGTGTTTGTGGCATTTGAAGCAAAATTATGCACCAAAGCATCACAATCAACATAAATTTAAGCTATTTATCTGGTTTCGGCTTGTCTTAGCTTCCTACAATTTTTAAAAAGAAGATTACATAAACGAGTGAAAATTTAGAAATACTGTTACGTAATATGACAGAGCATTTATTTTTAATAAAAATCAATTCAATGTATTTTGTGTTCTTTATGGGTAGAAGAAAAAAAGTTGGCAGATAAAATATAAAAAATGAAGAAATAAAGGCTGTAAACAAATCGTAAATTAGTTTAAAAGAGACAAAAACGTGTGATAGAGATGACGTGAAGATATCTAGACGCATCAACCACAACCGACCATCCATAACAAAATCCACTCCCCATCGAGCAATGCGTTTTGGGTTACTCCAGTAAGCCTGCTCGATTCCACACCCCCTTCTTCCTGTCTCGATTCGTCTGCGTGTAGACCAGCCAACACAATAGAAAACCTCAATGCACCTGCTATTCTAGAAGGAAATCGACTGATATAATTGCATTCAATGCTTGACTCTGTTACAGCCGTAGAGCAGGAAAGGCCTAGATCTGCTATTTTAGCAGTGCAAAAAATATTTGAGAGAATGCCTAGAAATAGCTGGTCTGCTTTCTTAGGTACCATAGTGAGGAATTTGGTCAACTGTTGATACTGATGTGTTAAAAAAATTAATAAAAAATAAGGCAGAAAGAGAAATAAGGCAAGAAGAGAATAGAGACCGACGTAGAATCGTAACTTGCTCACTGAGTCATGTTCCTTAACTGACACTACATTATATGAACCCAAGAGAAAAGTTCTTCTGTAAAATCCAGGAAACACGGAGAAGGAAATCGGAGATGTAGTTGTCCGAACTAGAAAACTTATGTAGAATTAGTTGACAGTAAAGTTTTCGTACTCATAAATCGAATCACAGGTAAATATGCTGAATGTTATGTGCCTAAGAATGTTAGTAATTCAGATCGGATCATTCATGCGGCTCATGTATGCTATGGCGAGATGACAAGTAAGGCTAAACTTGATCCGCTTAAAAGGAAAGTATAGAAAGTAAATTTTGCAAGTTGGTAATTTATAAATATCTTCTTGAGAAGGCTTAAAAACAGAAAAAGCTTAACTTCGGAAACGAAAAGTCCAGAAAAATTAGGCGAGAGTTTAATTTAGACTTAAGCAGAATAAATGATTTCTCTAGGTCTGTGGTTAAAAAGAATGAGGCTTCGAATTTTACGAGAAAAAACATCCGATTAAAGAGAGCAGGAAGAAATTCCGGAAAGAGAATCGTCTTTGAGTCATTCCGAGGTCGAATCTATCTGGGCTTATCTGAGCGCGTTGAATTTGAGCATTTGGTTTATCTGTCGAAATTATAGAAGTTTGGTTTACAATATAGACAAAGAGAATAAGGTAGTTACATAAGATGATTTTTTTATACCTTTCGTGTCAGATACGCAACAGACCGCTTTTTCTTCACGTGAAGAGTTAAATATAGCATGAATTGGCTGCCTAACTAGAAAGCCGCCGGAATTGATGGTATTTATAACTTTTAGATCAAGAAACTTAGCATCATAAATATCTTTACGATATTGTGAAAGTCATACGTTACGAATTAACGCCTCAAGTCGACGGGTATTATTGCAAACTTACCTATCTGATACCTAAAAGTACACTAAATACTGATTCTGTTCACAGGCCGATAACCTGTATAAACATAGGTCAAAATGTGTTACTAAAGTTCACAGCTTTAGGCAAAAGACGAGTATTACTAACGGATAATCAGTGTGGATGCGCTTAGAGAAGCGCAAGAAGCAAAATACCAGGTATTTTTAAAAGTTTCAATGAATAAATAGTACGCAAAAAATCTTAAGGCAACATGTATACATGTCAAAAAACCCCATGAGTCAATGGATCATGCTTATTTGACTTAATTCATAAAAAACCTTAATTTATGTGATTGAATCCGGAAATTTATTTAAGTATCTATATCAAAATAGAAAATTAATATATCATTTGAGCCTGAAAATATTATGTGCAAGAAGATCGATGGAGAGATTCTGCAATAGGATAGTCTGTCACCATTGTTGTTTGTGTTTTGGATGGATCTATTGAGCGAAAGCTTAATTAAAAATACACAAGAGTGAAAATAAAGACAGATAAAGAATCTTACGCGAATAATCAACTCTTGTTTATTGATGATCTTAAGCTCTTTGCCGAAGATGTACAAAAAGTGGAAGGAATGACGAGTGAGATTACAAAGTTCATTAATAATATAAGATTGGAAAAACAAAAAGAATTCGGCTCCTAATGTTCAATGTGGTGGAGATACTGCTACTCTTCTTGAAAGAATAGGTGTTTATAAACACCTTGGCATTATAGAAGAAAGCAGAGGTGTTCAAACAATTAAGTCATTTGAAGCTGTACAAACTAAACTTAAAGCGCGAGTAGAAAGACTTTATTGCAAGAGATTAAATGCAAGAAATTTATTTCAAGCTATTAAAAAAACTCAATTTCTTTACTAAATTATCATATAAATGTACTCCGACTGAACTGACTGACTTTTCTAAGTTATATGATGCGGTGCGTGATGTGTTAGTAAAGAACAAAATACATATGCGCCTAAGATGTAAAGAACGTCTATACCTTCCACGCAAAGAACTAGGAAGAAGTTTACATAGTGGCGAATTTAAAAGCGAACATATGCTTTTGCAACTCTAGGATTGTCTTGAAAAACATAAAGATACATCGACAGAAAAGCAGCAATCTTAAGAGTTGAAAATAATAATAAAACCTACCTTTCACGCATTTAAACTTTTTAAAAGTAAAATACGGGTTTGAAGAGCAAGTCACAAAAAATAAATTGAAAGAAGCTCAACTAGCTAATCTATACAACGAAATCAAAAACCGAAAACTACATTCAAAGTTATATAGTGCTAGAAATAACGAGCTGGTAAGTGTAAATAACTCCTCAAGTGTGTTAAAAAAAGGGAGTGTAAGACCACGTGATGAAACAGTGTTCTGTTATATCCAGGATGGAAATGTTATTCTGGGGTGCAGAAGGTATGTTTCAATCCTGCAACCAGTCTAGAAAAACAGTAGATCACCTAGCAACGAGATGTGAAAAAATGTTTAGTCATGACTACAAAGACGACACAATGAAATGGTACGATGTATAAATTTACTTTTGCTGAATAAATATAAGTTTAAGTCTTCGAAACGAATTAGAAGCCACTCAGTTCAAGAAATTCTTGATAACGAATATGCAGAGATAAGAGTCGACGCCAGAATAAAAACTGATGTCAAGATTCGGTGTAACAGACCAGATATATTTATTTTAGACAAGAGATAAAATAGGATGACCCTCATTGAAGTAGGAATCACTACCCAAGACTTTCTTTAACTAGTTGAAACAGAGAATCTTAGGAAGTATGAGGTATTTGCAATTGAGTTAGGTCTTATTTATTAATGTACTGTAGAGATAATTCCTTATGTGATAATCTGGAACGGTATTGTGACAAAATACCATAAGACGTATGTAAGAGACTGCAAATACCCATGAATGTAGAGTCATATATAATTCATAGTACTCAAGAAGACAGTCGAAACAATTTCTTTTGATCGACGAAGATGACTTGAGTCTAGACCAAATGCCGAAGAGAGCTGGAAGATTGTATCATTAATTGTTATTTTAGGAGCTGAAATGCATAAACAACAAACACCCCCTTTAAAGATAATAGACAACGAGGAAGAAGATCTTAAATCGGAAAATAGAAAACATATTTTACCCCTTATTTTGCATGGCATAACCACAGAAAAGGAACCAAAAACTAATACAAATGAAGAGTTGGAGTTGGAGGAAGAGATAGAAGTGGTTGAAATTGTGGAAAAAATTATTTTAAAGAGAAAAATTTGCTTTTTTTTCTGATTTAACTCATTTTTAGAAAAATGAAATTAATAAAAATTAAAGTAAGAGATCTATGGTGATTTTTTATCCATAACTTAATAGAATAACAAAAATTAATCCTAAATACAAAATAAAATATAAGGAAAAAACAAAATAAAGTAAAAATAAACCAATTAAACTCTTTCAATTATAATTGAGTCTACTTCATACTTCTGTATGATATTTTTTTAGAGCACAACTTCATTGTTTAATTTGAATTGCATAACTAACAACTAAATAGATGAATAATGGTCAAAATTACAGCAAAAACGTAATAAAGATGTCTTCTTTATTTTTGTTTGTTAAAAGCTCTTTCCAAAATGGCAATATATAAAGTAAAAACGCGATTTCGTTACAACGAACATCAACATCTTATTTCATTTTTAAAAAAACACTTGGTTATATTCAAGTATATGACTGTATTGAAAATATCTCGTTCCTTTGTACTAGCCCAGTACATACAGACACTTCAGAGTTGCTTTATGTTGCGCAAATGTTTTGAAATGTTTTCAGTCCGCTAAATATGATTTCCTGCAATTTTGAATTTAAAAAAAACTTTTTTGTACGACTATAATTTTATCAAATTGCTGTCGGAATTGCATAGCTCATTTTATGATTATTTTTTTTAGTAAGTAATGGAATAATGTAAGTCATTGGATATGAAATTTATTAAATTAATTTTTTTTATACTTGAGAAGTATTTTAAAAAAAATATCTTCAAAATTTTGTTCAACACAGAATTTATTATTTAAGGGTAAATTTCACGTAAAACTTCAAATTGTAAAGAAATTGGTTATAAAAACGCATAAAACTTAATAATTTATTCAAAAATAATAGTTTTTTTCTTTATAAATTCATCATTTCCAAAATGGCTGGTCAAAGTAGATTTAAAACAATATTCGAAACAACTCATAACATTATTTCTGATTTTTAAATCTATATCACTCATATTTCCTCCATGAAGAATTTCTGTTTTGGATATTTTCTTTTCTTCAAAAAATTCGGTTATTATATCGTTGAAAATTGAATCTTCAACTTTGTAAATATAAAAGGAAATATATGTTTGGGATTTAAGATTCTCTTTTAACTTAACCAAAAACAGTTTTATATCATCACAGAAGGGGCTGATTTCGGGGATTTCCCCAAATATTTCTTTAAGAATTTCTTTTCGTACTGCTTCAGCATCAGGAAAATCTTCACTTACTATTTTGTAAAACCTCTCTTTTTTAAATTTTGAAAAAATTTGTCTGATAAAAACTATGAGCCAGTCTTCAATCGACAAACTAAACGATAGGTATAAAGTGTGATTTGAATGCCTTTCTAGAATTCCTTTAAAGCATAAAAGTCCGCAACTCGACCAGTCATTTGGAAAAATATTTTTCGAAACATTTTGAATCACTAATGGTAAACGATCTTGTTTATCATCCTCAAAAATAAATGTAAAGATTTTTTTCTTAAATTTATCTCTGTAGTTTTTGTTTTGGTAGTTCTCACAAATTAACCCACAAAGTTCTTTAATTAGTAATTCTTTTGATTGTTCTGATGTTTGCATAATTCGATTTTCATAAGATTTTGGAAGTGGCCATGCATTCTTCGAATATATTTTTTTTATGATTTTTAAAAATTCATTATTTTTGATTTCCGAATTTAAATATTCTTCGTTTTTTGTTGCATTATAAACCGAAAAATCTGGTAAATTTTGATTCAGAACTAGCAAGCTAACTGCAAAAACAACAAACAAATTTTCAAATATAATTTGCTTAAATGCTTTGTCTTCAATACTACTTTGAAGTACCTCAGATATTTCGTGTTCGGTATTGAGTAGCTTTTCAGTTATTTCTTTAGATTTGATTTCATTGAGCTTTTCTTTGACAAAAAGATCCTTAGAGAGTGTCGACACTTTAACAATTCTTGTTAATACACTAATTTCATTTGGTTCCAAGGTATTTTGGTTGATGCAACACTGAATATACTTCTTTAAAAAGATTTTTTTAAAATTTAAAAGTATCGATTTGTATATGAGTTTCTCACTTTTGAAATTAGGATCACTTGGGCGCTTCTTAAAATCATTCAATTGTTCTTCGATAGCTTCTTTCATGGAATCTTCGAATATACACTTTGTTATTTCTAAATGGGCTTCAATAATGACTTTAACGTAAGGTATGACTCGAGAAATATCGTCTATTACATCTTGATGTCTATTCGTTATGTTAATATGGAAAGGATCGAGAGCTGGCGGTTCGGAAGGATTAAATATATCTTGTATAAACTGTGAATCTGTGGCATTATCTGGAACTTTTTTGCAATTCATGTCTAAGATCGGATTCGAAATACCAGCACAGAGGGAGTTTTGAATTAAAAAAATGGTGAAGAGATTCATGGGGGTTTGATTTTCTTGCTTTATAAACCCAGTGTTGCTGTCAAAATATTGATTTTAATTAATTTTGATTTATAAAAAGTCAAAAAAGTCAAAAAAGTCAAAAAAGTCAATTTAATTGAGAATTTCTAAATTGGGAAAATGACTTAAAAGCAAATTTTTTAATTTTTATTTTCTTTTTTTATTTAAAGGAATTCTAGGTTAAAACATCTTTATAACTATTATAAATTTCATTCTACTTCTTTAACCACTATCGTTTCTTCTTCAACATCCAACACTTAATTGATGTTAATTTTAGGTTTCTATAACGTGGTTCCTCCTTCTGACATATGAGATGTAATATTTTTTGTATTTTCCGTTTTAACACCATCTTCCTCGTTGTCTACTTGTTTTAAAAAGAGTGTTAGTTGTTTTTACATCACAGCCTAGTATAACACTTACTTAATGGCGCTCTCTCCCAGCTTTTTATTGTATTTGACCTGACTAAGATTCTCTTTGTCGATCAAAATAAATTGTATCGACTGTCTTTTTGAGTACTATGGATTGTATATATGCCTCTACATTCATTGGTATTTGTAGCCTTTTAGCATATTTTTTGTTGTATTCTATCACAATACCGTCCCAGGTCATCACATAAGGAATCATCTCTACACCTCATTTATAAATAAGACTTAAATCATTTTCTACTAAGTCATAATTCCCAAGTTTCTATGTTTTAACTGTTTGAACATAATATTGGGATGTGATTCCTACTTCAATGTGTGTTATCTTATTTTTCCTCATATCTTAGCTTCAATTTCAATAGTTAAAATAATTTATTTGCAACAGAAAATTTCTTAGACTATCAATTATATATCTTCTCAAATCTTTATTGCTCATTTAATCCCGATTTTTTCCACTTCTAGGTGTTTATGATGAACATATTTAAAGCGTTTTGTCGATGGTCAATGTCTTTGCATTTTCATTTTTAATTCCTCTTTTACGAAAATCCTGTTTTAAGGGGTCAAACCAAAACGAAATTCATAGATTCCTCTCTTTTTCTGAGCTAAATCTATAAAATTTATGTTGCATAAGTCATAGTAAGATTTCCGTATGAAGAAATGTATTCTTGAGATTGTCTTTTAGTTGAAATTTACTTCTTTAAATCTGTTTTAATACGAAATTATGATTGATTAGCCAATATATCTAATGTGGTTTATATCTCATCAAAATGTTAACCAGTGATTCTCAAACCAATTCCACACATTCATTGCATATCGGATGTTTATTTATGTTCAATTCTATATTAATAATAAAAATCGATTTAAAAACAGAATTTATCAGGTTGAAAGAATCAAATCAACATAAATTTATGAGACGCGCATTAATTATATATAAGAATATGCAAATTAAAAAAATTGTCTGGTTTTTATTTTAAAAAAACTCTTGATTTGGCGGAAGAATTAATTCTATATTCCGAAGCCGATTTCCAAAACGGGGAAATAATTCCATCCTTAAAGTATATGTCAAAAAAGAAATAAAGTAATAACTTTTTCTTACGTTATAAATCTAATCAGACAACCTATTTTAACAAAAAATTATTCATTCATTGTATTTTTTTTCAAAAGCGTGAATTTAGTGCAATCTGGTGCAATAAAACAACCTTTGCATATACTCTAGTTTGTATTGCGCACATATAAATACCTTTTGCATGTTTTTTTTGTTCAAACTGTTTGCTAAAAAAACGAAAATATTCTTGATTGACATTTGTTTTTTTGTGATCATTTGGTGTATTTTTTCTGGTTTACGCCCATGATTTAATATATAAGAATATAAGTTTAATTTGGCTTTTTGATTGCTTTTTCAACATTTTTGACTCTAGAAAATCTTCGAAATTAAAAGCTTGTTGGTGGAAAGTAGTTTTTTGATACTAAATTTTTTTTAAAAACAAAAATTCAAAAAATTTAATTTTACATGAGTTTTAGTTTCGATATATTAGTGATTGGCTTAAGTGCCATATATTAACTTTTTTTGGCCCAAAAATGCAGCACTTGTATTTCTTGAATAATTCTCTATTCATAATCATCATTATTTTTAATTTATACATGGACTTCATGTAAAAAGAAAGTTTCTGGTCTTAAAGGTACTTTGCTCGACAACTATAAAAAAAATCTTAAAATCGTCGAAAAACAGCTTCTGGTTTCCTTGCAAACACACAAATGAGAACAATATCTTCTGCTCGAGATATTATAAACAGAAGATTAAAGACATTAGTTAAAAAAATGAATGATAAAACAAAAGTAATTTGACTGTAACGCAGGAATATATTTGAGGCAATGAAATTTTCTGAGCAAATTCGCGAATTATGATTTGGTAAACAAAAGTACAATAGTGTTAGGGGAAAGAACATTTGCTCGGAAAATAATGTGTCTACCTATCTTTGATATAACTAAAGAAACAATTACCGCTATAATATTACAACTTATGAAGCCCGGTTGTATAATCTATTTAGACTGTTGAGAAGGTTATAGTGATTTGGAAAAATATTTTGATCAGCAAACAGTAAATCACTCGTGCGATTGATTCTATCAAATCTTCTGGTGTTCCTACCAACAAGATTGAGAAGAATTGGTTCCCACTTATAAAGTTTATCTTAAATCGATGGCGAACTTAAAACAAAATTTTGTTACCTTTAGTATTTGCTGTTGGAAAAAGGGAGAAAATTAATTATTAGATGATATTTCAAGATTGTTTAGCTCTTAATAAAGCTGTTTAAAATATCCATTGTTTAAATTTATCATTATTTTTTAATTTAATTTATAGGGGAGTGGTAGAAGATGTTAGTAAATTGGAATTGTAAAGTTATAACTATAAATTTAGGTGTAATTTTTTCAAATTTTTGTTTTTAATGCGAATTTAGTCCATAAAGGTGTCTCTGGTCCCAATTCTACATTTAAATACACAAAAAATATTAAAGTTAAGTAAAATACAAGTAAACAATATATAATAAATTCTGTATAAAGACTTATAAAGGCATCATTTGTTTTTGATTATAATTTATTTAAAATCGCTCTTAAAGAGCAAAAGGTAATAAAATAAAACATTAATGTTTGTAGAAATGGAAAAAAATGGGTAGAAAGAAAAATGTTAGCAGCGAAATATCGAAAAATACCAAAATAAAGGCTGCAAACGACGCTGATGAGGTGAAGAAGAGTGATAGTGAGGTACAAAAATGTAAGCTACACCCGCCGGCGATTTCCCTACCTTCCTCCTTCTACACAACAATAACACCTCCACCACCAAGCCAAACATGCAGTAAAATGCAAAATAGTGGGCTTGACACCTTACCTTCGCCTAATGCACCAGTTCCCTCTTCGGTTGAAGTCTCTGCGTGCGATCCATCGTACGACATGACAAGCCCCTGTACTCTGGCTATTCCGGAAGGTAACAGGCTAATGGCATTGCGGACGATATTCGATCCGTAACAACCGACCCGAAGGAATGGCCTCGAATTGTTTTTTTGCAGTACAGACAAGGTTTGAAAGAATGCCAAGAAATGGCTGGACAGAGCTTCACAGGTACTATAATGAGAAATTCGGCTGCACTGAAACTCTCGAAGTGTTAAAAAAATTGGCACAAAGTGAGATGAAAGGAAGTAAAATCAGAAGAGAATGGAGAGCGACGTAGAATCGCCACTTGTCTCGCTGATACATGCACCCTGACCGACACTACGGAGTACATAAACCTGAGAGATATATTCTTGAGTAAAATCAAAGAAATCTCGGAGAACGAAATTGGAAAAGTGGTGGTCCGAACTAGAAAACATCCAAATGAATTGGTTGATAGTAAAGTTCTGGATCTCATTAATCGAATAGTCGGTGATTATGCAGGAGCTCATGTACCTGAGTCAATTACGGAAGCCGCGTATATCATGCAAGCTACGCAGATATGCTATGACGAGGCAACACGTAAAGAGAAGCCTAGATCCGCTTGGAAGGAAAACATAGAAAGTAAAATTTCTAAGCCAGTACTTTCCAAAGATCTTCTCGAGAAGGCTTGTAAGCAGGAAAAGCTCTCCACTTCGGAAACGAAGAGCCTTAGGAAAATCATGCGAGAGTTTAATTTAAACTTGAGCAGTCTAACTGCTATTTCCGAGGCTTTAGTTAAGAAGAATGAGTCTTTGAATGTGTACGAGAAAAAAATTACGATGCATGAAAGTAGGAAGCAATTCCGAAAAGAGAATCGTATGTTTGAGCTTTTCCGAGGTCGATTTTATCGTGGGTTATCTGAGCGTGTGGAATCCGAGCATGTGGTTAGTCGTGATGAAATTGGGAGTTTTTGGTCTACAGTGTGGAACAAAAATGATGACACAGTCACAGATGATGATTATTTGATTCCATTTGTATCAGATAATCATCCGACTACGTTTCCTTCACTTGATGAATTTGTAAATATCATTAATTGGCTTCCCAACTGGAAAGCTGCTGGAATTGATGGTATTTACAATTTTTCATTAAGAAACTTACAACTCTTCACAAATATATTTATGATATTGTGAAAGTTATATGTTTAGAAAGAACACATCAAGCTGATTGGTTTTACTGCGGGCTTACGTATTTGATACCGAAAGGAATTCCACGAAGAGGCTCTGACTACAGGCCAATCACTTGTATGCCCAACCTCTATAAGTTAACGACAAAGTGTGTAACGAAAGTCGTTCAACTTGAAGTGGAAAGGCGAGGGTTGCTTGCAGAGAACCAATTAGGGGCGGTAAGAGGTGTGCAGGGAGCGAAAGAGCAGGCTCTACTGAATATTACCTTAAATAAAGAGTATGGAAATAATCTTAAGACAACATGGATTAATTTAAAAAAGCTTATGATTCAATAGACCATGCTTATTTAACTCAATGCATTTTAAACCTTAATTTACCTGATTGGATCCTGAAATTTATTAAGGTAATTATATCAAAATGGAAAATTGATATATCAGTAGGGCCTGAAAAAATCATGAGCAAGAAATTGAGAGAGGGATTCTGCAGGAGATATTTTTCACCAATTTTATTTGTGTTGTGTATAGATCTATTAAGCCGAAAGCTTAATGAAAAATACACAAAAGTGACAGTACGAATAGATGCAACATTCTATTCTACTAATCATCTCTTGTTTATTGATGATCTTGAGCTCCTTGCAAAAGACAGCTCCACATTGAGTGCTATGACAGGCGAGGCAAACGAATTTTTAGAAGTGATTGGCTTAGAGATTAACAAAGAGAAGTCAGCCGCAAATGATACGTGTTGTGAAGATACTGCTACTCTTCTAGAAGGTGTTGGTGTTTACAAATATTTAGGAATAATAGAAGATAGCAGAGGAATCCAACACGTAGCTCATTTGAAGAAGTACAGAGCAAACTTATATCAAGAGTTGAAAGACTTTGTAACACTAGATTAAACGCAAAAAAATTATTTAATGCAATCAATCAACATGCGATATCGTTAATCAACCTTCACATAGGAGTACTTCGACTTGAACCGGCTGACTTATCTAAGTTAGATGATGCAGTGCGTGCGGTGTTGGTGAAGAATAAAATACATTATCGCCCAGGATGTAAAGAGCGTTTATACCTTCCTAGAACAGAACTTGGAAGAGGCCTACATAGTGCTGAGTTGCGAAGCGAAGATATGCTTCTGCAACTCTTGGATTGTCTGGAAAAAAGTAAAGAAATATCAACTAGACGAGCTGCAATCCTCAAGGTGGAGAATAATATTAAAACCCATCTTGCACTAATAAAAGGCTTCTTAAAAGTAAAGTAAAGGTTAGTAGACGAAGTCACAAAGAAAAGTTTTGAAGAAGCTCAACTTGCAAAACTATATAACGAAATAGAAAAACGAAAACACATTCAAAGTTATATAATGCAAGAAAAAATGAGCTTGTGAGTGTTAGTGAATCTTCAAGATGGTTAAAGAGAGGAAATATTAGGCCACGAAATGAAGCTGTGTTCTGCTATATCCAGGATAGAAATTTATTCTGGGGAGCAGATGGTGTGTGTCAACATTGCGGGAAGTCTGGTAAGACTGTAGATCATCTAGCAACTAGATGTGAAAAAATGCTAGGCTATGACTACACGAGACGGCATCATGAAGTGGTTAAATGCCTATACTTACTTCTTCTAAATAGATAGTAGTTTAAGTCTTCAAAACGAATTAGGAGTTACTCAGTTCAAGAAATTCTTGATAATGAGTATCCAGAGCTAAGATTTGACACCAGAATAAAAACTGATGTTAAAATTCGGAAAACAGACGGACATGTTTGTTTTAGATACGAAGAAGAATAAGATAACACTTATTGAAGTATGAACTCTTCCCGAGATTCACTTCGGGTGTATGAAACTTAAAAACCTCAGGAAGTATGACCTGCTAGCTAATTAGTTAAGTCTTATTTATAAGTGTAGTGTTGAGATAATCCCTTATGTGATGACCTGGGACGGTATTGTGACAAAATACCATAAATCTCATCTTAAAAGACTAGAAATACCCATGAATGTAGAGGCATACATTCAGTCTATAGTACTTAAGAAAACAGCACAAACAATTTCCTTTGATCGACGAAGAGGACTTGAGTCAGGACTAAATGCCGAAGAGAGCTGGGAGAGAGCGTCAATGTGTGTTATTATGAGATCAGAGATGCATGAGGAACCAATACCCCCTTTAAAAGAAGCGAAAAGAGAGGAAGATGGTGTTAAAATTTTAAAACCAAAAAATAATACACCCCTTATTTCACAAGGAGGAACCACTTTGGAGGAACCGACCAATAACATAAATAAAGAGTCGGATTTGGAAGAAGAGACAATAGTGGTTAAAGAGGTAAAAGAAAACATATAAAAATGGTAAAAATATTTTAACTCAGAATTTTATTAAATAAACCAAAAGCTGTTTGTAGAAATGACTTGGCATTTACTATTTAGAATTTATTTTTTTTTAAAGGAAATTGTCTAGAAAATTTTCTTTGCATGCAAACTTTATTTAAAATAATTATTGTGCCTTTCATTTGCAGTTATAATTAGTAATTATTTCTTGTAAAATGCAGAAAACTGTGCAAATATAGCAATAATTTGTTCGTAATAAAATTTGAATACAACCAAATGGTCAATAGGTATTTAAGTGAAAAATTTATTTTACAAAGAAATATTTTGGGGTTTGTTATTAGAAAATGCATGAAAATTTTTTTGCACTTTAATTAGCGCATATTTGATAAATTAAATTATATATTTCCTATTTTAATAATGACAAATTATGATAAATTTAATTGCAAAAAAAAATAATAATCCTATGGCTCTAATTATAAGTAATGGTATCATCGCGCGAGGAAAATATAAACCACCTAAAATTCAAGGGGAAAAAATAGTAATCAAAGTACATGATCAAATGATAGAGAGAAAAAGAAAGTCTTGGAATGCCAAAATAGAAATATTTATTACATTTGTGTGTTTTATAGCATTTATTTTTTTTTGTTGCCTATTATATAATGCACTACTGGAAAGTTATTGGTTCTATTCAGCTGGTATTATATGTTTTGGACTGCTTTAACTCATTTAATCTTTGCATATTTCTTTGGTGATTTTCACAATATGCTTGAATCTAGAAGAAACCATATCTTGGAGCATTGGGAATAATCTTGTTTCTTGTTGAGCTATTAATTCATAAAGGTATTTTTCATCTGAAATAAAATGATATTAAAACTTTTTATGATATTTTTTTAACAACTTTATAAAAAATCATTTTTTTGTGACAATTCTGTATATTTTAAATCACTGAATTATATAAATCACATCAAACAGATACCCATCAATCCAGAGATATTTTCAATTTAAATCTATTCAAATAGTTTTTATAAATCGAATTAACTTACTATAGTAACTGACCAATAATTTGTCTATTTTTAGTTAAGATCAGTAATTCGATTTTTTTTTTCTAAAAATTAAAGAAAAAAATAAATTAGCCGACTAAGTAAATTTATAAAAATTTATACCAATAAAAGCCATGATAGTAACACCTTTGTTTAAAAATTATAAATTCGGTTTGAATTTTATATTCAAGAAGAAATTTTACTTAAAATATCACAAATAAATCTTTGCTTTAAAATCAACATAAAAAATATGGTAGAGGTTGTTAATAAAAAAGAATATACACTATACCTCTGTTTTTTTTGCGAATTTGTATGTTTAACTTTATTCAATAAAACAGATTTAAATTATTAAAATATAATGCGTATTGGTTTTTTTATAAAACCTTTTCTATGATAAAAATACTTAAAAATATAATTTTAATATTTCGTTTTTAAAAACAAAAATCTTAGTAGAAAAAATTATAGTAATATTTTTTAAAAACATATGACGAGTTTATTTACCTTATATATACGTTTTTAAAAAAATATAAAAAATTAATTTCATATTTACCATTTCTGTTCAATGAGATGTTTCTAAAATGAAAAGAAATTTTACTAGACAAATGAATAGCTTAGAACAACTATTCATATACAAAAAAATGTCACTCTTACACGTTTAAACTAAATATTTAGTGGGAATATAGAGAATAAAGAAATTACTTTCCTACGATTCTCGTGGCTATAAAATACTGCTCAGAATCCAATTATTTTATTAAGATTTTTAGCGGCTTAAATTTAAACGATTAATTAATTTTACTACAAATTTTTTTATAAAGGATAGAACAATTATTTCATAATTTTCTTTGTATTAATGCCAATTCAAAAATTTATACCCAATTTCTTTATCTCTACTATTCAATGACACAATGACTCCAATATATATGTAGGAAAGCGAAACAATTTTTTTTCACAATATTCTTATTATAGATCAAATTTTTAAATTATATAGTAAAAATTTGAAATTTTTCTAAATAAATGTTGTAATTATGATCGTAAATAATGAAATTAATCTTTATAAAATATATTTTTATTTCGATGTACATTCTGATCTAAAAGTTAAATTGCAATTTATCTTAAAGATAAAGGAATGATAAGTTTAATCTTCAAATTTTTGTATTTTATTTTTTTAGATTAGAAATCTATAAACATATACAAAACGTAAGACTTTTCTATAAAATCCTCATTGTTCAAAAAACTAAATTGACAATTTTGCCGTATTTCATATAAAAAGTAAATTATTTGGCCTTTTCTTTTTACTTCATTTCTAGAAATAGTCTTGTAATGAATCTATAAAAGACTAAATATTCAAATATGAATAGTTCATTTTTAAAAAATATTTTAAAACCTTCTTCTGTGTGACTTGAGATGAATTATACTGGATTTTAAATATCTCTTAATGTTTACTTTTGTTATTTATATTGATTATTCTTCATTTTTTATGTAATTTTAAAGTTATTTTATATACCGGATACGAATCTCTAATTATAAAAAAAAACATCTCGAAATATTAACGAATATATGTGTACTTCTATTGTCTTAGCCATCGAGGATTGGTTCAAATAATCTGTTTAATCCCGATGAAGCAAAATATTTCTAAATTTAACGATTCGGTATCTTAAGTTTATGCCTCTAGTTATTTAAAACTAGATGTAAAGCATTCAAATATGCTTTAAAATGTTTTAACCCTAAAAAATTTATGTTTTATTCAAAGCCACAGTTATGAATTGGCTTTATTATCTAATTCTAGTTGTATGTTTTATATGATAAAGCTGCTAAAAAAATAGAAGAATTTTTGTTATCATATATTTGAATTCAAATTAATTTCGTATGAACCTTGAATGCGTGTTATTTTGTATCCATTAAGCTTTATTTTCTCTGGTTTCAGATTTTTTTTTCTAAATGATAAGGTTTGTCTGCTAAAACTACCGTTATATTATTATTACTATCATAAACTTAAGAGGCACAGGCTATATCTATTTTTCTAAGGATTTACTTCCTGTTTGTGGTATTTTAAGTATATTTGCTGCTACGTTTTAAATTTCGTTTGTTAATTTCTATTTTCAATCTTCAAAACATTAGAAATTGAATCAATTTAATAATACTCAACAAATATTCTTATAATTTTAGGAAACATATCAGTTAATTTTATAGCTTTAGTTCAACATAAATCCAGAGATTTCATTCAATTTAGATAAAATCATGGGAATTACTGCATAAACTATTCATTGATCTTCGGCAATACAGCTCCGCACAAGCTTTAACCTCTCTCAGTAATACCTCTTACAGGTCTTTTTCTTGAGATAAAATATTAATCTCTATAATTAAAATATCACAGTGATGATTAGATGCGCTTTTTAAGTACAAAAAAGGCATTTTTGTTAAAACTTAGAAAAACGATACAGCGCATAATAAAATGATTGAATAATTATGTTATACGCCATATTATTTGATGGGAAATTATATTTATTGATCAGATTGCAATATTGGTCATATTTTTACCATTTATAACTCCCAAGGTTGCATCTAAATTTTACTAGTCATACATTTTATACATTGCGACACGATTTGTATGCAGAGGATAAATAACCGTATTAAGAACATGTTCATTCGAGATTATCGAATTAAATTGTTGTAAAAGTACTAATACAATTTTTAGTAGAATGAAAAACACCTTACCTTTTTATTGTTACACGGGAATTTGTATATGAAAGAAAAGATCTACAAAGTAAGAAACTGTTTCTAAAAATCTATTTTGTAATTTTTTATGTAACTAGATCGCAGCAGAACTTGCTAAGCATCGCCAAGTAAAAGCATAAAAGTTTACCTTTCTACTCGGATTACTAGACTTAGCGTTTAGGATATACTAAAAAAACGTCTTATAAAACCGGGAAGAATAAGTAGCAGGTTGTATCAGTTCGTATCGCATTTCAACGTACTGTTGGCCCGAATATAAGTCGCCGAAATACTTTATACGAAAGTCTATACGGTTCGTTGAGTGCAGAATAAACGAAATACTGCTTGAATGAAAGAGCCTAAAATGCTTTTTGGTCTAATATCACATACTAGGCAAAGTTATTAACAAGAATGGCGTGTCCTCTCTCTATTTAATGAGTTCTAGACACATCTATATATAAAACAGTGCGATGTAGGCATCATAAAGGATCCTGATTAAATTCAATAAATCTTTCTATGTTAAACCTAGAACTGCGGAAGTCGTGAAGACAATATATCATGTGCTTTTGTTGTAAAAAGATGTGATATGTTTCAGATAAATTTTTCTCTTATTTTCTTATAAAATACTCAAAAAATATCAGTTTACTAAAGTGGGTCTCTCGATCTGGTTTTAAACCATTGTTTTTGCATTTGCTTTGTAAAAATGAAGTAATTCTAAAGTACCATCTGTCTTGTCTATGTTATATAAATTATTTTGTAAACCATGGAATATTGTTAATTCGATAGTATAGTAATAATTTATTAGATACTTTAATAATTAGTTCATATATTTTAATGAATTATATAATTTTTATTTTTTATTATTGCTTATAGAGTCTTTGATTACTTATTACTACTTTATGATTATGCTTTACAAACTATGAAAAGAATAAATATATAAATATGAATTAATAATCATACATTTTCAAAACGGTATTTAGTATTTTTATCTCTTTTTTTGAATATGCGATTATTATAGTAAAATATATTTAAAAAGGAGCGAATAATACAAAAATAATATTTTATCAAAAAAAAACGATAAGTCTTAATAAAAGTCTTAAGCATAGAAATGTATATAATTATATGAACTATTAATTTTTTCATCTTTTTTTTAATTACTTCTCCTTTATTTTCATCACAAATTCTTATTATTGATTCATATATAAGATATAAATTTTATAATTTACCATTTTTAAATATATTTAAAAAAATGAGCCCATATTATGTCTGAAGTATATAAAGCAAGAGATATTTTAAACGGAAATAAATATAATATAACACAGAAAATGCGCGCATTGTTCTATTTGCGTAATATCAATACAATAGAATCGGTTTTGATTATTATTTCTGCATTTCATAACGAATCTGTTTTGTTGAAACACGAATTGGCGTATGTATTGGGACAAATGAGAAATCCAAGTTGTATTGATACACTAAAAAATGTTCTAAGAAATACGGAAGAAAATGAAATCGTAAGACACGAATGTGCTGAGGCGCTTGGTAATTTTCTAGATAAAAAAAATATAGAATTTTTAAAATCTTTTTACGAAGATGCTTCTATTCCTGTGAGAGAAACATGCTATTTAGCTGTTAGAAAGATAGAAAATCACCACCAACTAAACAATAAAATTGAAGTTGAAACGAACGAGAACTCGATCAATGAATATTCTGTTGATGATTTTGTTAAATTTGATAAAATAGAAATTTCTGAATTTGATTCGTATGACCCTGCATATCCGTTGATCATCGATGATTATATCTTAGAATCGATATATTTATACCACCGCGATATTTACTTTAGATATGGCGCCATGTTTTCTTTGAGGAATAAAAAAAATGTAGATGTACTGGTCAAAGGCTTTATTGATCCTTCTGCACTGTTTAGACATGAAGTAGCATTTGTATTAGGACAACTTAGAATGAAAGAGAGTATTCCACATTTAAAGACAGTACTTGCAGATGAAAATGAACAT
The DNA here is from genome assembly GCA_022605425.2 of Hamiltosporidium tvaerminnensis. NCBI lineage: Eukaryota > Fungi > Microsporidia > Dubosqiidae > Hamiltosporidium > Hamiltosporidium tvaerminnensis. Next base: position 259,118 of record JAKIMF020000011.1, on the reverse strand, counting down.
GATATGGTCAGACATGAATGTGCAGAAGCTATTGGTGCGATTGGTACAGACGAGTGCTATGAAATCCTTAAGGAGTATCTTCAATGTGATGCTGATATCGTTAGAGAGAGTGCAGAAGTTGCTTTGGATATATGTGTGTATGAAATGTCAAATGATGCAGAATATTGCAGAGTTTAATATTAATTATTTAAATTTTCTTTTATCAATTTTCTTATTCTAAAAGAATTTATTTGTTTCACTTATTTTACTCATCTGTCTCATATAGCAATTTAAATGTAAAATTTATTTTATGAACTTATTTATTGCTTTAAAATTTTATTAGAAAGCTTCTTATCTAAGTTTCGATTTTCATTTTGTCTTTATTTTATAATTAAATTTGTGGTTACGCTCAATTTTCTAATCAAAACAAATATACGATTTTTTTCTCATTTTTTATTTTTTTTGATCAGATTTTTTTGTTTTAAAATTTTTAAAAATCTAAATCAGGAATTAAAAAACAAAAATATAGCGTTTATTTTATTTCATGTTTTTCTTTACGCAAATATAATAATTATTTTAAGATCAGGGTTTAATAATATTATTTAAAATTGCTTTTTTATTACATTTTCTATTCTTTTACTTTATTGTTACGTAATCTGATTTGTTTGTCATTTGATCGTACTTCTTTTATGAGCAATAAAATATTCATTAACTTTCATTTTGAAATCAACAAAGAATAACTTTATATTAACAATCATACAATCCTAGAAATATTTATGTTGTATTGAAAAATTATGAAATTAAATTTTATACGAATTATATTCTTCTATAAAAGTATAAATTAAAAAAATAAAATTTAATATTTATTTTATAAATGATTTTTCTTGAATTAGAAATACCAAATTACTCTTCTTTGAATATATTTTATTCAATATTTAATTTTGATATTCTACTAATCTACGTTATTAATAAGTAATATAATATTTCTTACCTTTAATAACTAAAATTATCAGACAATTAAAAAATATTTTATGTTTTCAAAATAAATAATTTAAAAATCTAATTAGTCAGTTTTATTGGTATTAAACAGTTCAGATATGTGAGTATAATTGATTCAAAGTTATTTATTTTTCTTTTAAATTGTATGTTAGAGAAATAAACATTTTTTAAAGTTCTTTAGAATTTTTTTGTATTAAGATTCAAATATGGAATTAAAATATTTGGGTATTTAGATTATTAAATTAAAATTGTGCATATCTTATTTAGAGAAATATTTTTTGTTGGTTGTATTTTATATAAAATATTTCGTAGGATTCTAGTTTAACAAAGAACATGTTCGAAATAATTCAAAAATATATATTTTGGTTGAAAGAGAAAACATTTTTATGTTTAATTCTATTTTTGAAAAGGAAATATATTAATTAAATTAAAAATTCTTTTGATAATGAGTTTAGAGAATTGAATTTTATTTTTTGACTGAGTCTCCATATTCTTGGAACAGTTCTTTTAAGGCTTCTAAGGTACTTAATATATTTTCATCTTTACTACGATTATCTATTGGAGTGTCAAGTTCACCTGAAGTTTTACTTTTTTTTGAATTTCTGCCAGAATATGCTGCTTCACTTCGAGATGGATGGTACCAACTTCTCTTACCGCTGTTTCTTTCCTGATCTATGTGGGGAGAGTAATTATCGGGTGGGCCATAACGATCATTTTTGGGAGATATTGAGTGCCCTTCTCTTGGAATATCATCTTCTCGATCAGAATGATGTGGAAGTCTGTCATCTCTTTCCGGTCGATATTGATCTTTTGGGGTGTGATTATCCCTTTGTCCGTCGGTTTCTTTCGGAAAACTTCCTCTTGGTTGATTTCTGGGTTCGAGCGTATTATCTCTCTGAGATATGTCATTCTTATCTCTTAGATATTCGTCCCTTGTTCTATCACCATCACCGTACTGGGAATCAGCTATGGATTTATCATCATCTCTTCTAGAATATTTCCCTCTACTATTGCCCTCTCTATATCCGTTACTTCTATGTCTTGAATAATCGTCACCTGGATTATCATTATTATCTCTATGATCTTCCTTTGGTGGAAAACCATTTTCCTGATTATTTCGGTCCGCTGGCGTATAATGTTTATCGCCAGAATACTTTCGTTTATTTATATTACTTGGTTTGTCCGAATTGGAATCTGGGCGATAGCTATCTGATGGGTTATGTATCGAAGCTGAAGAATATTCATCTGGTGACATGTCTCTTTGTCTGTTTTCATCACCATACTTATCCCCTGTGGGTTTGTTTCCAGAAGGCTCGCTTTGTTGAGAACCAGGTGCAGCACTCTTATCAGACGAGGGCTCGCGGTTACTATTTATTTTAAAAACGCCACCTAAACCTCCATCCGACTTTTCATATTCGCTTACAATTGTCTTACACCTATCATAATCTTCTTTGCTTATTTGAATATTAATAAGCCATTCAAATTCCTTAGGAACAATTTTATCGAGCTTTGGACATGATTCAAGAGAAATTTGCGCACCATTTCGTTTTAAACACATATTTTCTTTACCAACAAACAACACTTTATTTCCTCTTATTGGTATAAAAGACCATAAATCTTCAGGGTCAGTTTCCTTCTCAGAATCAATTTTTGCTAGTCCACTGTTATCTGAAGAAGGGTGCACCACCTGTCCAGAAGTCAATAATCGATTCATCGGCGGAGACCCCGTAGCCATGGAAACAACCTGTCGAGTAAATGGTCCATTTTCCTTGCTACCATTCCGCCCATCGACCATATTTAATGTCTCAGCCGATAAAATATTACCTGTTTCTGGATCAACCACACGAACAATTTCCATTAATATCGTCGAATTCAAATAAAAATAAATGAATATTAGTATATCAACTCTTCTTTTCATGATGTTTATCTTTGTTGTATTCATTTGTATAGTTTTCGAAACATATTGTTTCACTTCTTAAACAAAGATTATCCATTAAATTTATCGTAAATTTATTTTAATACCATAAAGAATATAATAAAACTAAATAAAGATACAAATATACCAGTTTTCAAGATATTTGATTTTAAAATATTTTTTTTAGAATCATCTATAATTTGAGTTCTCAATCTTTAATTATCGTTTTTAATTTCAATATAATCTCATTTACTTATTTTAGTAATTTCAATTTATTTCATTTTTTATTTCTTTTAATTATATTTTTAAAAATATAATTTATACAAATTCCGTATTATCTCAAGAAAAATTTCATACAGAATTAATTTTTAATTAAAGAAATATCTCAGAATTAAATGTTTTCGGTTTCAATCATTCGTATTTATTTCTTTTAAATCTTATATTTCTCTTATTTCTTTTAATTATTTTATTTCTTTTAACTCCTTAACTCCTTTATTACTTTTATTTCTTTTATTTCTTTTATTTCTTATATTTCCTGTATTTCTTTTATTTCTTTTAACTCTTAAATCCTTTATTTCTTTTATATTTGACTTAAAAAATATTTCCTTAATTTTCTTTGATATTATTTTCTTTTCCTCTAAATATTACACATAATATTCTTTTATTTTTTTCAATTTTATTTTTTCATAATTCCCTTCATTTTCTTTTCTATTCTATTGATAAATTTCTTTAAAAATTTCATTTTTTTCAATTACTTTTTATAAAAAAGAAATATTTATTTCCAAAAAATAATTCCTAATTTCTTATAAATTTTACCTTATTAATAGGCTTTGAATTAAAGAAAATAATCATTCAAATTAAGTTGTTATTATGACTTATAAATTTGTACAGAATACAGAATATTTTTATAAATATATTGACATTCTTAAAGAAGTAAATTTTCAGTAATATTACAAATTCAAACATATTTGAATTTAAATAAGAGTTGATATGATCTAGGATTCTACGGATTGTGTATTGGTGTGGTGGATATTAATTTTTAAAATATTTATTGCGAAATTAAGAGGGAAGAGCAATTTTTAACAAATCAAATAAAAAATTATCTGCATTTAAAAATATTTTCTTATTTTTAAGAAAAGAGAAGAAGAAAATATATGAAAATGATAAAAAAAAGGTTTAACCCGAGATTTAATTGAATAAATTTTCTATTTTGTATAAACTTTATTCTTTAAAGAAAATACATAAAAATCTTTTAAAACGAATAAATATTTGAGATAAGAATTAATATTTGAGATAAGAATGAATAATTGAGATAAGAATGAATATTTGAGAGAAGAATTAATATTTAAGATAGAATGAATATTTAAGATAGAATGAATACTTGAGATAAGAATGAATATTTAAGATAGAATGAATATTTAAGATAGAATGAATAATTGAGATAAGAATTAATATTTGAGATAAGAATGAATATTTGAGATAAGAATGAATAACTGAGAGAAGAATGAATATTTGATAGAAGAATAAATATTTAATTAAGAACATTTACTTCCTATTTATTTTTATTTGAATAATATAAAATATTTTGTCAGTTATAAAATTTAAAAATTTTTTTTAATTATTTTTAGGTGAAATAGAATTTTACAAAGATAATTTAACTCATAATTTATACCATAAAATTTATATTATTTATCAATATGAAATTTTATTTTTGAAACATATTTTTTATAAAGTTATGAGATAAGATTACAGCATAATAATATTACTTAATAAATATGACACATCATACTTAATAAAGACAAATTGGTATTAATTTGGTAATCTTGACAAATATTTTTGTATTTTTACAATATATATAATTAAATTGATTAAATATATCTATGTGTTGATACGTATTTAATTCAGCATTCCTTTGTAAAACAAATATGTTTTAAGTTTGGAAGATAAATATATAAAAAATAGTTTGAGTTAAATAAGATAGATGTGTGATATTGTGAAAATAATATGTTATGTGTTTTTATTGTGGATAGATACTGCTAATATGACATTTCCTTTGTCTTCTGAAGATGGAAAAGATAAAATGATTAAGATACTGCACAAAGATGAATATTCTCATGATATAGCTTTGGATTACCACGAAGGTGAAATAACTTATACACATGAAGTTAATGATCCTTTGGCGGTGTTTAAGTTAATAAATAAAGGACAGGGATTTGAAAAGAAAGTGGGTATAGAGCCGAGAAATGCGGCAGGAAAAAGGATGGATAAAAACGAGAAGGGAAATTTAATACTTTCTTCCGATGATAAGCAACCGCCACCTTTATGGACGATTAAAAAGGAAGGTGAGTTTCATAAGCTTTCTATTGAAGATTTTTGTTTGGCATTTCATCATGATACACCTCACACCGAGCAATGTAAATCGGGTGATCCGGACCAACAGTTTATGATAATATTTGATCCAGAAAAGAATAAGAAAGCCGAAAAAAGAGATTTGTACGGACCGCACACGGCCACTAAACTGCAGCAAGGTACATCCAGCAATACTTCTAATTCGACCGGTTCTAGTAAATCTGGTTCAGAATCGTTTGGATCTGAAATGTTAGATCAGTTTTCAAATATGATGAAACATTTTCTAGAGAATCCCCCAAATAATATCAATGGAAATAAAACGGCACAGCCAGTTGTAGCAGCCCTTGGAACACCTGCTTTAGTTGTATCAAAAACTGCAGCAGAACGTATAATTCCTAAAGATGTGCATTTTACCGTGACAAGCACTGCAATCGAAAGAAGTATAATTACATCCACGGATATCGTTACGGAGACACAGACAAGTGTAAGTACGATCTATACAACGTCGGTTTTTAAAGAAACAAAAACTGTAGATGTCACAAAAACCAAAGAAGAGACAATCACAACAACAGTTGCGTATAGTTATATAGAAAAAATATCTACTTTGACACCCGAGAAAACGTGTAAACCTAGAGCTGTGGCAACTGTAATGTCTCAAAAAATTGAGCCTGCGCCGTTGAATATTAATCCTGCTTGTTTAAAACCTACACCCTACTCAAAATTGAGCCCAGATATTCCACGCCATACATTTTCTGATACTGTAAATTATGTTGCAGGTTATGTGAAATCAAATACACCACAACTTTTAAACCCATACATAGCCAAAACAGAAGTGCGCGCCAATCAAGAATCTTCTTCAGATGATATTCTAGAAGAAGAAGTATTCCATAAGTTTCTAAAAGATTTCGATGGTGTAGAATTTTCAGATAATGAAAGCAATTTACCTTCTAATGCAGATGTACCCCATGTTCATATACATTCGAAAAAAGGTAAAAAGGCTAATAACACTTTAAGCTATCCGAACGTGGCATAATTAAAATTATTCATTAACATTTAATTTTTAGAAATATATTGTAATATTTTGTTTATGCATACCTAATATAGCATGGTTTTTATGCAATAAAATCTTTTCAAAAACAAGTTGCCTGAAAATTCCTTATATGGCAATAAGTCATTTAGTAAAATCAAATAATTTTACCGAATTTAAAAATAAATCCAACTTGTAAATTTATATTTTCTCATAAAAAGCACTCTTAAATAACAACGTATTCAACGCATATTTATATTTTTTACCTTCAAAAAAGAAAAAATATCTCCACATTTTTTTATTAAACAAATAAATATTAATTCTAGCTTAGTAAAATTGAAATGCAATGAAACTAAAAGAACTATAAATTAAATATTTGATTTAAATATTAATTCTAGCTTAGTAAAATTGAAATGCAATGAAACTAAAAGAACTATAAATTAAATATTTGATTTAAATATTAATTCTAGCTTAGTAAAATTGAAATGCAACGAAACTAAAAGAACTATAAATTAAATATTTGATTTAAATATTAAATAACTATTTAAATTTATTTGGACACAATTTACAATAAAAACGACTCTCACATACATTTTTTTTTTACTTTCTCTTTTGAAAACCATTTAAAAAAAATATTTAAAATCTTCAAATAATTTAACCCTTACTGATTCGAAGCTGCACCATTCATATGTGTGTTAGTCATAAATCAGTAAATATTCAATTATTTTGTAAAACATAAATTTTTACAAAATAACATTTTTAAATAAAATATTTGTTTCTCTTACTTTGTTTCATACTGAAACATTTTATATTTATTGCACTTTTTTTAAAAACAAATCAATGATTCTTTTCTCACTTTCTTTTCTTCTGGCTCTATATTCATGTGCAGAGAATCTCATAAGCAATGGTGAAATGCAAAATGTTCGAAATCCTTCTTTACACAACAGTAGAGAACCCAAAAGTGGTGATTTAAGTGATAATCTGTTTAATAAAATATCTAATGTGGTAGCAGAATTTGAGAAATATAAAAGTACTTTTCTTACTGAAAATACACAAAAAGATGATTAAAAAATGTTTTTCTTTTATTTATAAAATATTCTGTAAAAAATTTAGCAAGTTTTTTATTCGTTTTAAATGTCAAATTATAGATAAGATTGTACATTTCAACTGTAAAAAAAAGTAAAATTCAATGACAAAATCTAAGAAATATTTAAATTATGGAACGATTGAATCGTAAATAATTAGAATATAAATTTTTTATTTATTCAATGACAAAATCTAAGAAATATTTAATCATAGAGTAATTCTTTACAAAAAATATAAATATTTACAAATAATATTCTTTATGAAATGTTTAAAGTAAATTTTATTTTCTAATTACAATTTCCTAATGGAAATATAAATAAAATGCTTAAAAATTATATTTTTTTAAAAGAAATAACAATTTTTAAAAATCATTTGACTCTTGAAAATTTTTAAAATTAACATTTTTGGAACGGAATTTGATTAAGCAGTATTCTTCATAAATAAAAAGAGAAAATTTAATATTTTTTTTAATCCTTAATTTGAAATAATTTTAAGTATAAATTGAAAAAATACTAATTTAAAGAATAGAAGACCTATTATATCCAAAATACAAAGAAGTTCGTTTATTTTATGTAAATACAATCTAAATATAAATTAGGATTTCCTATAATAGAATTTTTGATTCGAAAATACTATAAAAGTTTATAAAAAAATTTTATATGAAATTATTAGATTTTTTTTAAAGTGAAAAACTATCTAAAAAATATGAGCCGGTCCGGTATCTATTAAAATAGACGATTTTTATGTTTAGAAATTTCTAAATATATTGAAAATTTATCGTATTAATTAATTAAATGATTATATTATTATTATATTTTAAGATTATTTGATAAATATTTCCTAGAGTATAATTACTGGTCATTAAATAAAGTAAATAAATATTTTTTGTGGGATTTCTGAATTAGTTTATTGGATGATTGTGTCTTATAAATGCTTCAACTATCCGATTCTAAGAATATACTAAATGTCTGTAAGAAAAATTATTGAACAGATTCAACACGAAGTGTATAAAAAGATTTCAGGAAATGGAAGAGATGCTGTCAGTACTGCTATTCATGTTTGGAATAGAAGGGTTTTTGATATATAATTATGGTTCTGGATTATATTTGGGTGTGGAAAAAAATATTGTTATAGGTGTACCTTTACCTCTGGCTGAAAGTTTTGACATTGAATATACAAAAGATATGCCCGAATATTTATCTGTTTATATAACAAGTTTGAAAATGGAATTGGCTGTAACACCTGGACATCAGAGAATAGCCATTGCTATGCCTTATAGCTACGATGATTTTCAAATAGTTCTAGATGAAATTAATATGTACCGCATTTTACATAATGGTATGTGTCTAACATTTACAGCCGGTATCTTTTCTAGAGAAGTATGTGAAGATGATGATTTTCAATTATTTGAATTTGAAGACTCTTCTACATCAATAAGTGGTTCGGAAATATATTAAAATATCTCTTATCTAATTATTTTTAATGAATATGTACTATATTTTAAATATATTTCTTCAATCATAATTAAATTGTAGAAGGAAGAATATTTAGAAAATATTGTTAAATATATCATATTTCTTAAATTTGATAGTATATTATTCAGAATTATACATTCCTAATTCATAATGTATTTTACCTACTTTTTATTCAAATAAATTAATTAAATTATTTCATCGATTTAAGTAAGCAAAATTTCAAATAAAATCTATGATTTTAAACACTAAATATAATTTGCCATAAAATACCACAAATATATAATTATATTTGAAGATAATTCGATTATAAAGGAAATATTAATAAAATATATCTGACTCCTGTCGGTCTTTATTGCTGTAGACTGGATAAGTCACAAAATTATAATCTCTATTTAAATAGATAAAATTCTTTCTTTTTTACTTAGTTAAATTCCTCGAAACATTGAAATTACTTTATTATCTCTTGAATTCAAAGATATTTTTGGTATTTCAAATAAATTTATTTAAAGATTTGAATTATAATGAGTACGTATATTTATAATTAGAACTTTTTAGAAAATTAATCTATCAAATAATTAAAATTCAAAAAAAAGAAGAGAAAATATATATTTTTTAATTTTATTTAATAAAATTCTGGGTTAAAATATTTTTACCATTTTTTAATGTTTTCTTCTACCTCTTTAACCACTATTTTCTCTTCTTCCAAATCCGACTCTTCATTTATGTTATTGGTCGGTTCCTCTAAAGTGGTTCCTCCTTGTGAAATAAGGGGTGTATTATTTTTTGGTTTTAAAATTTTAACACCATCTTCCTCTCTTTTCGCTTCTTTTAAAGGGGGTATTGGTTCCTCATGCATCTCTGATCTCATAATAACACCCATTGACGCTCTCTCCCAGATCTCTTCGGCATTTAGTCCTGACTCAAGTCCTCTTCGTCGATCAAAGGAAATTGTTTCGACTGTTTTCTTAAGTACTATAGACTGAATGTATGCCTCTACATTCATGGGTATTTCTAGTCTTTTAAGATGAGATTTATGGTATTTTGTCACAATACCGTCCCAGGTCATCACATAAGAGATTATCTCAACACTACACCTATAAATAAGACCCAACTCATTCGCTAGCAGGTCATACTTCCTAAGTTTTTCAGTTTCAACTATTTGAAGTGAATCTTGGGAAGTGATTCCTACTTCAATGAGTGTTATCTTATTCTTCTTCTTATCTAAAATAAATATGTCCGGTCTGTTATTCCGAATTTTAACATCAGTTTTTATTCTGGTGTCTACACTTATCTCTGCATACTCATTATCAAGAATTTCTTGAACTGAGTGACTCCTTATTCGTTTTGAAGACTTAAACTTATATCTATTTAGGAGAAGTAGGTGTAGGCATCTAACCACTTCATTATGCCGTCTAGTGTAATCATGGCCTAGCATTTTTTCACATCTAGTTGCTAGATGATCTACAGTCTTACCAGACTTCCCGCAATGTTGACACACACCATCTGCTCCCCAGAATACATTTCTATCCTGGATATAGCAGAACACAGCTTCATTTCGTGGCCTAATATTTCCTCTCTTTAGCCATCTTGAAGAGTCACTAACACTCACAAGCTCATTTTTTCTTGCATTATATAACTTTGAATGTAGTTTTCGTTTTTCTATTTCGTTATATAGTTTTGCAAGTTGAGCTTCTTCTAAACTTTTCTTAGTGACTTCTTCTACCAACCTGTACTTTACTTTTAAGAAGCCTTTTATTAGTGCAAGATGGGTTTTATTATTATTCTCCACCTTGAGGATTGCTGCTCGTCTAGTTGATATTTCTTTACTTTTTTCCAGACAATCCAAGAGTTGCAGAAGCATATGTTCGCTTTGCAACTCAACACTATGTAGGCCTCTTCCAAGTTCTGTTCTAGGAAGATACAAACGCTCTTTACATCCTGGGCGGAGATGTATCTTATTCTTCACCAACACCGCACGCACTGCATCATCTAACTTAGAGAAGTCAGCCGGTTCAAGTCGAAGTACTCCTATGTGGTAGTTGATTAACGATATCGCATGTTGATTGATTGCAGAAAATAAATTTTTTGCATTTAATCTTGTGTGACAAAGTCTTTCAACTCTTGATATAAGTTTGCTCTGTACTTCTTCAAATGAGCTATGTGTTGGAATTCCTCTGCTATCTTCTATTATTCCTAAATATTTGTAAACACTAACACCTTCTAGAAGAGTAGCAGTATCTTCACAACACGTATCATTTGTGGCTGACTTCTCTTTGTTAATCTCTAAGCCAATCACCTCTGAAAATTTCTTTGCCTCGCCTGTCATAGCATATATTTTTTAATAAAGATTCTATATTTTAAATTTCTTAAATAATTTTAAAATAAAGTTCGAATCGTAAGATAAGAATTCTTAAGATTAAATTTACTTATAAAGTCTATTCGGAATTGAATTATTAAAATCTAAGATATGAAAAAGAAACGCAGATTCAAACATCTATGATTATAAACTAAATCAGATAAATTAATAAAACAAAAACAATTTAATTTAACTATAAATAACACGTAATTTCTTTTAGACAATAAAATTAAAACACGTTGATATCAAATGTTTTATCTTGAAACTGTTTCATGGTTAAATTCAAGTCTATTTATTATAATTTCTATAATTTACTATGCTAATATTTCTTTTTATACCGGGATTTTTGTTCATAAAATTTAGATTGAAAAGATTAAACCATCCAGAATATATTGGTGTGTATGAGAAGACACCGGGTCTGGTAAAAAAGAAAGACGCATTGCATTTCCATTTAGAGAAACAAGGTACACATAAAGTAGGATTGTGCAGTTCGGCTGGTTGTTTGACTGAAAAGAATAGTGCTGCTATATTTGGACCAAATGGTACAGCAGTTCTTATGATACGGAATGATGATGGTACTGTCACTTTTATGTTAAATGATAAATGTCTTGCTGCTGATCGTACTGGGCTGGCTTTTCTTAAATGTGGAGAGTACGATAAGTTTGAAAAAATTACTGATAAACTCTTACGTATTAAAGGAAACAATCATACCAAGTCTGACGAACTTCACGATAGAAAAATAGAAAAGGAACATATTTCTAACCCAAGCGAAACAAATCATCATCATCATCATCACCACCACAGTAATATGAGCGAAAACCCCGAACTTATAGAACGTACGGAAAAGGAGCATCTTAAACATCTCGGTAAACATAAATCAGATCCAAATTATACCACTGATCAGGATACAGCCAGACACCACAACTCACATGTACATCTCGTTGGTGAAACCTCTAACAGAGCGTTTTATACCTTTTATTCGTATCATCCATCTGATAGACACTCTACATGGGCTTTCCATGCCTACCATCACGGAATACCATTGAGATGGGCAGATGAAAAAACCAGAGTTACTTAAAAAAGAAATACCAATATCATTCCAATTAATAGTAATAGTATATCGTTAACAATAAAAAAAATTGAATTTATAAAATAACGTAAAAAAAGATATTTGAGTTCAAATTATCTTCAATAAAATTTAAGTTAAATAAAATACAATTTTGTTTTTATAAATTGGTGAAAAACTTTAATTTTATAATTTACTATCTTTTAACTTTATATTCTTGCAATATTCCTTTGGAAAATAATACCATACATATAATATTTGGAATTTATTTTCTTGTTTTTACTATTTATTCCTTCTCTTTTCTCGTTTTGTTTTCTATAATTATTTAATACGAATCATATGTTCGGGTAAATTAATAACAGTGTTATATGAATAAATGAACTAAATAATTTTAATTTCTTCAAAAAGTATGAGATGAAAATATTGGGTTTTTAATCTATTAATTCTAGTAGAAAGGGGTAATATGTACTCATAAACCGCTCTTCTCTTGAAACACGCATATGAATTTTATATTACAAACTTGAAAACTTTGAATTCTGTGTATGATTCTTATATAAAGATATATAAACTCTCCGTACAGTTATTCATTCAAGATATACATTATATTCACAGTCTAGTATACTTAAATCATGATTTAACTCTTTATATCCAGAAATATGTCAAAGAAATATAATTTAGTTTAAATTTCAAAGATTTCTTTAATTAACATACTGGTTGTTACCCGAATCGTTATTATCCAACGAGTGTTGAAAAACCTCGTCGAACCAAATTTGAAACTCGAAAAATTTTCATGAAATGTAATAAAGATGCACATCGTTAGTAATTAATTCGTGTGATTATTTAGACTTATAAAAGATGATTTCTTTAAGTTAGATGATTCTATGCCTGCAGAAAGAGGTGCAGAAAAAGGTACGTTTTGGTCTGGGATATAAATAACTCTGTATAGATCTAGTTTTCAATTTTTAAGTAGTTTTCTTTGGGTTGAATAGGGAAGGACATTCACAGTAGACTGGTAAACATCTGAAAACAAATCAAGAAATATTAACTAGAGAGTAGGATCTCGCTGTTTAAAATGATGAAAAATATACTTTAAACTAGTATTTGCTTTATTCGAATAAAATATTGATAAAATAAGTTATTACACGGAAAATCTAAGAAGCTTATTAAGTAATATTATAAGAAATTAAATATAAGATTGCATTCAAAGTTATATAATGAGGTAAATAGACGTTTTTAAGTGTAAATGCTTCTCACAAACTCAAAAGAAAAATAAAACTAGGCATCTGAAAAGATAATTTATGTCATATTACGTATACTAATACTTTTCAGTTGGTTAAAGGAACATGTTACATCATGGAAACTTTGGAAAAGCGATGATGCGTTTGGCAACTGGATATGAAAAAAATATCGACGATGAATTTACTAGACGACAAAATAACACCGCAATATACTCTTACCTGCGCATGAGATATATAACTTTAAATCTACAAAACGAATTAAGAGCTATCACTACAAGAAATCCTTGAAAATAAGTATCCAGCAAAAAGATTGTAAGACAGGAAAACCCGATGCAGAAATTCGAGATCAAAAATCAAATATGTTTTTTTGCGCTAAATTTAATATGATTACACTTTTTTGCTGGTTACTACTTTGAAAAATTCTTCGAAAATTTTTGAAAGGAAATTTAATCAGGTAGCTTATTTATCAAGGATTATGATCTTATTTATTAGTAGTATATAGCCATGAATTTGAAGCTCTAGATGGATATCAAAACAAAATATCACTAAATCTACCTTCAGAATCTCAAAATCAGTACAAGAATAAAGGAAATTATACAATCAAAGTGCTCAACACAGTCTAAACTACTTCTTTATACCAAAGAAGAGATTGGGACTAGTTGCAACGCTTTCAAACGAGAACAGGGGAGGATATATAAGAATATATTCCTGTAATAGAAGTTTATCGAATAATATATTTCTTTAATTTACAACTTAGTCACGGAAGAGAAGATCTTAAACAAAAAAATACAAAATCATTGAATAAAATATGTAAATCAAAATATGTAAAATATCTAAAATTAAGCAACAATCAAACACAAAGAAAAATTTAAAATAGACCAAAATAAAGCAAGAAGAAAAAAACTCGGTATTTAATAATGTTATATGTTAATTCGATTTATAGATATAGTTAATTTGTTTGTATATTTCTCAGGCTTAAACAAGTCTTCTTTAAATACTGTTATTAAAAACAATAGAAGAATAATAAATTTATTTTAAATGTAAATTTAAATCTTATTTTATAATGAAAAGTAAGGATTGAGAAACCAAATTCAGTTAATATTTTATAATTATTAATTAGTAATTCATTTCTCTTTATATTTCTTATGATTTTTTTTAATAAATTTCACTTTCTTGAAATCTTAAGTTTTTCTTTCTTCATTAAAAAATTGAAACAAAATTGAAATTAAGATAAAATCATAAAATATGAACTCAAGAAATAAAAATTATAGGCTAAGAATAATATAAATAAAATTTAAGAAATAGAAATATAAGTTATGAAATAGAATTATAAGTTAAGAGAAAATCATACCATGAAAATTTATAAAATAAATTATAGAAATAGAAATCATAATAAAAAAATTATAGAAAAAAGAGCATAAACAAGGAAAGAAGAAAAGAAATAAAAGAGGAAATAATAAATATAAAAAGCAAGGATGGAAAGCATAGAAAAGAGAAATAAATAAAAGAAATCTTTAATAGAAAAATCCCAATACCTTGCCACCTGTATGTTCTTGTATAGCAGTATTATGATCAATAACACCCTTAGTACTAGTAATAACAAGGTGTCCAAACTGACGAGCAGGTAAAATTCTGTTACGGAAACCTTCTACATCAGAAACTTTGATATTATAGTTGGGACAAATAGCACCACATTTATTCAAACGACCGTTAAGAGAAACAATAACTTTGTTATTACGATGGTCGTTTATATAGGTAAGAGAAGATATATATTGGTGTTTAAGCATAAGTTCTAGGAATGCAGATGTCATGTTTGTGGATGTACGTAATAATACGCTTCTTTTTCCTATACGATTGGCGTTGTTTATTGCTTTACATGTAGCAGCTAATGGATTCATCATTTTTTTTTTGAAGGGGAAGAAATTATTTATAAAAATTTTAAATTTTATGGATTTAAAAAATATAAAATGTATTTTTTTTACCCTGGGTTTTCGTTAGAGAGACTCAGAAGTTGATAATTTATAAGTTTTAATCCTTATAATTGTTGTATAAAGATTTAAGATATTCAAAGTTATATAAAGCTAGAAATAATATTTATCTATTTCAGAGATTCTTTGAATAGATTTATAAAAAACTATAAAATATGTGATGAAGCTGTGTTCTGCTATATTTAGGATAAAAATGTATTATAGAATGACAATATTAATTTATATTAATAATTAATTCAAAGACTCAAGGTTAAGGGTTGTGACTTTAAGATTCTAGACAGAATTAAAGAGACTTTAAAGACAATTTGTTTTTATCTAATTATAAATAATTTCTTATCCTAAAATGAATTTTTAGAAGTTAATATATCCATTTGCTTTTGAAATAGAATTAAGAGTTCGATTCAGATAAAACTAAAGTAAATATTTTGAATTATGGTATATTCTTTGTCGTTGGAGTAAGAATTACTTATTATGATTTGTTTGGTTTTATGTGTATATTATCTGTCATATTACAACTTACTAATTGATTATTGTGTGTGCTTTTCTCTGATTTGATTACTTTAAGGTATTTTAACTATTTAAAAGTGTATCTATCGTATATTTTTGTATTAAATTTTTAAACGATCAGTTTAACTCCCTAAATGTGCTAAGAACCTTTTAATTTAATATTTTGTGGTTGAAGAAGTCAATCCAAATATATTTAAATGTATAACGTTTTGGGACATCTGAAATCTCATAAATGATATTATTATAGAATATTACCAATAATAGGATAAATTAAAACATACGAAGAAATTTTTAATCATAAAAACATGAAGAAATCTATAATATATTTAAACAAATACGGGACATATATTATCTTTTAAATTGATAAATAAGTTCAAAATATTCAAATTTGGAACTAAGGAACATAATGATTAAAAAAGGTCTTTGTACAGTTAGAGATTATCTTTTCTGTGCCTAAATTACTTGTTTTGTCAAATATTATTAAATTTAAACAAATATATTTTTGAACTGGGATTTTCTGGTAAAGTTTCTCGTTGTATTTATAAAAACACAAAGTTTTATTTAAAATATGAAAAAAAATCAGAAAATTATCTAAATAAATTTATATTAATGTATTAACTTCAAAGATAGCGAATCTTCGAATGTTATTTTTAAATGTAATCTAATTTCGTATATGTTATTGTTCAAATGTGTTTTAAAAGGCTAATTTTAGATCTAAATTATATTTTCCTTTCAGCATACAATTTAATCTATTTATATTCTTATCTTAAAAGATTGATCAAATAATTTATATATTTGTAATTAAATATGAGATAGATATTGAATATTAAAAATATTTTTAATAAAATATAGTTATTCTTTAAGCAGCATATATAATATTATAGATGCATATAACATATAAAAAAAGGTTTGATTGCTTCCTAATTAAAGAATTATTCACGAAATAATTATAAATAATAATTTCTCATATAAATCTTTAATTAGAAACTAAGATAACCGTTTTTTATATGTTATATGCATCTATAATATTTTACAAAAAATTGGTGATAAACTAGTAAAATTTTACTTCTTCATAAGAATGTATTATAAATTAATAGTCAAATAGTATAAAGTTTTGATTTTAATCTTAACGTAAGTATTTAATTAAATATTTAGAAATATAATTTTATTTTTATAAAATTTATGAAAAATGCCAACTATCTTGATTCATATTATGCCAACAGTACTTCTTTTTCATTTTTCTTAAGCTAGGCATTACATCATTTAAAAACATTGTCATGTTGTCATAACCATAGAAACATTCCGGATAATATCTTTTTGTTGAAATATCTAGTTCTGGGTTGGTCTTCGCTACCAGGTGATGGGCATCGTCTAAATTCTTATTGACATAATCCATATCCCATTTTTTTTTAGGCAAGGTTGATGATAATTTATTAGGAAATGGTTTGGGAGATTTTTGCTTGGGTTTTTTCTGGCGGTTACTATCCTTTTCGTTATATCCCTTAGTATAATCATCATATGTATTGTTCTCACTACTTTGTTCAGAATTTGCATCCGAACTCATTTCATTTGCATTAGAATCGCTTTCATTTTTCGACTTGATTGATTCATCAGACATATTGTGCTTAAAGTCGAAGCACTGTTGCTTATCATTAGGTATACACGACATAAAATGGCCTTTAAATGTATTTTTAAAAGGAAAAACCTCGTTCTTAAGAACAGTTAGACATTTAGATTCTGAAGATATCACCGTGCATTTACCAACCCGAAATATTTGAAAATCTTTGGTATACAAAGACGTTGAAGGACACAGCGACAATTCTTTAGTATTTCCATCAATACAAACAAACAATTTGTTAAATCTTAAACGATATAAATTTCCATTTTTTTCTATCGACGACAGACCGTCGTAATCAATATTTTTGAACTTTTCTTTTTCAGTAAATACAATCGACTGCTTTTCATATGCTGCTAGTACCTGGTCACTTGATATCAATGTAATATTTAAAGGTGTATTCAGAACATCCGTAGATAATGTACGAATTAAACATATGTATGCGATAAGCATGTTTATTTGTTGCGAAATATCTTTTTAAAATCTCCCATTCTTAAAACACCGTTTTACATTTTTTACTATTGAAATCTTAGATATGTAACTGGTTTTGAAACAAAGAACAAAAATTAAAAAAAACACTAAAATATCTGCAAACCTATCAAAAAACGAAATAGAGTTTCTCGGTTATAAAAACCTACACAAAAAATATATCAAAATTTGTTTTAATTTTATTTCCATTTAAAGAAATACAATTTATTAAATTGTGAAACATGTGTCGTGTTTTTAACATTCGTTATACTAATTATACGATATATCCATACAAACCAACTTAGTATACATTTTAGTCAAACCTTTTTCTCAAATAAAAGTTAAATGATTCAATTATTTTAAAGAAAAAGATGTAAAGGTATTTAAAAAAATATAAATCTTAGATTTTGTAGTTCAAATTATTACTTAAAAAGTCATTCCGTAAAATAATATCGAACAATTAATTTGAAATAAAAGATTAAATTTCATTTGCCAACATCTTTCTTATTCCAAATACTTTTAAACTAAACTTTATAAATATTAATTATTCATTATAATTGATAAACTAATAAATTCTAATTTAGAGGACTCGCAAATTTAATTTCTCCAAATCTTTCAATGACTAATAATTGTAATAATCAATAAAAGGATAAATTAATTTTTTTTATTCATAGATATATTTTTAGCATCATTAAATGAGTCAAATACTTAAACAAAAATAAATTGAATGGTAAAATTTATGAAATAAAAAAAATATAAATCACAGAAGAATCATCTATCGACTTTAGATCCATAAAAAAATGATTTAAGACCAGCAAAAAAAAGTAAAATTAATTTAGAAAAATGATTACAGACCACAATAAAAAAATATTTTTTTTAGAAATTCTAATAAATTGCGAAAATTCTCTTTTTGTAATAGGTAAGGTCAAGGATTTGGTGTAATACAATACCAATCCGTAACTTTTAAAATTTTAAAAAATATCAAGTCTTTACCTTGTTTATAAGAGGAAGATTAGCAAAAATTAAAGTGTAATTTAGAGAAGCATAGAATTTATTTTGAGATTTTTTGTATCATAAATCATAAATTTGGTTTTTTTTCCCATCATTGTATAAAAACCCAACAAAAATATTAGAGTTGGTATTTAATAGAAATATATACCTGCCAGGTCTTTAAAATTAATACTTAAAACTTTTTTAAAGAATTCAAAATAGCTAGTAAATTATAAATATTGTTTTCGTTCCTAAAAAATAACATTTAAAGAAATATTTAAAAGATAAATTGTATTAAGATTTTTGGTTAAAAAATCTCGAAAAATATAATTTTAAAAATAGAATTTAAAGAAATATTTAAAATATTAATTGTATTAAGATTTTTTAACCAAAAATCTTGAAAATTATAATTTTAAAAAAATAATTTATTTTTAAATTCTTAAAACTGTGGAGCGAGGATGACCACATAAAAAACTTTCTGCTTGGCAATGAGTGTGTGAAACTGGTGTGAGATCATTGTTTGGATTTTTGGTGGGAATAAAACCACACTACATCTTCGGTTGTTCCATGGGAGTTTTTATGAGGAGAAGAGGTCTAAGAAATGGAGAAACTTTTTCTACAAATTTATTTGTAGTTTTTTATGTAACCAGATTGCAGACCGCAACTGAACATGTAGGTAATTGCCATGTAAAAGCATGGAAACCTAGCCTTGCTTACTCGGGTTAGAAGACTTAGCGCCTGGCAGATACAAAACAAAAAACCATTAAAAGCCAGGAAAGCTAAGTAGCAGGTTATACCTGTTGGTATGACATTGCACTGTCTAGGTAGACCCCATGTAAATCTCTGGAATATATCTTAGCTAGAAGTTTATTGGATTCATAAAGTGTAGAGTACTTGGGAACGCTGCATAGTCTTGGGGGAGCTTAGGGGGGCTTCGGCCTTCGATCACACTCCATGCAACGGACATTAACGAACTCCGGGCAACTGCCTCGCCTATTAATTAGGTTCTACACACCTGGTAAATGAAAAGCTTTGGGACGTAGGTATCGCTGGGGTTACCGATGGAGTGTTGGGGTAGCAGTCATTTATGTTAAACCTAGAACTGCGTTAATGTCATAAAAACAAATATAACACTTGCCACTATTTTAAAAAGATGTGATACTTTTAAATTAATTCAAATTCTTAAAATATTCTGTTCTTTATAAGTGAATCAAGCATTTGAATTACATTCAAAGAATTTAATTTTTACAGATTTATATATTCTATAATAGAAACAAACTTTTCATAAGCAAATTTACAGATCAAATTAGTCTAATTATTTAATATAATAAATTTGATATATTTAATTTAGATAAGAAATTAAATAAAAAATTTTAAAATGATAAAAATTATGTTCTATTCTGTTTTATAAACTAAGTAAACTTAAAATATATACTTTGTAAGTAGAAATACCTAAGTTATTAAGCAATTAAGTTTTAAATAATTCCAAAGAATATAATTGTAATAAATTCTACTAAAATACTTCAGAAATATAAATAAAAAGCTACAAGTACTACTGAGAATAAAAGAATATATTAAACGCATAAAATTAAAAGAATAAAAACTATTTCTTATGACTTGGTCTAAAATATTATTTTTATACACAAATTCAAATATAAATTAGAAGATATTATTATATGTCGATACATTAAAAAAAAAAGAGATTTACTATAATTCTTCATATTTTTAAATGATAAGATTAAATTGAGAAATATACGTTATATAGGAAGATAAATACTAAAATATTAGGTAACGAAATTTAAAATTCTAATAAAAAATAATTTAAACTTACAAAAAATCAAACAAATACTGAGTTTGGTTTTTTTAAATATTTGTAAAAATAAATATTTTCTTTTTTATTTTCTGTAAATTAGTTTTGATAATTATTTTTAAAAATTTGATAAAAGTTTATTTTCAAATATTTAAGATTGAATTTAATTATTATTTTAATTGTTTGATTTAATTCTTCTGTAATTTAAAAAATATTTTAATTTTCTTCTTTTATAAATTGAATTTAATTATAATTTTAATTGTTGGATTCAATTCTTATTCACTTTCAAATATATTTCTTAATCTAACAATCAAACGTAATAAAATATTTCTTTCCAATCTCCTACCTAAATAAATATTTTTAAATCTTCCATTTTTTTTTTACATTCAAAGTATTTTTATTTATTTTCCAAATAATTTTGTCCTTAAATGC
Source organism: Hamiltosporidium tvaerminnensis (assembly GCA_022605425.2). Taxonomy (NCBI): domain Eukaryota; kingdom Fungi; phylum Microsporidia; family Dubosqiidae; genus Hamiltosporidium; species Hamiltosporidium tvaerminnensis. The sequence continues at coordinate 237,818 of JAKIMF020000011.1, read as the reverse complement.
ATTCAATAGAAACCGATGAAATAGAATTTTTTGGTTTTATTCCTTCTTGTTTTATAAAAGAACTCAAAGAAAATATAATTCAAACTTTAAATGAGAATAACGCAGATGAAGAAACATTAAAATTATTTGAAAAAAATTTTTATATTTTTGAAAATTTTGTTTTACGAAATGTTTTTAGATTTCCTGTGTCATTCAAATTTGAAAGAAAAATTACGGATTTACGAATCGAAGAAAATGTACAAAAAAAAATTAATGAATATTTAATGTTGGTAAAAGAAGAGACAAATATAATACGAGAGAAACAAATATTACAGAATAAATTGGATATTCAAAAATATAAGTATAATGAATATTTACAAATTAATAAGATTGAAAAGGAAATGGATAATCTTCTTGATAGTTCTATAAAAATGGTAAATTATGTTCAAAGTGTTAGTGAAATGAGAGATACTTTTTTAAAAAGTAATTGTGGCAAAAATAATACGGATTTGTACAAAATGATGGAACATAAAGAAATAAGAAATAATGTTTATAAAAACGAATTGAAAGAATTGTTAGAAAAGGCAAATATAGAAGATTTTCAACGTTTTATTAAAAATCTCTGAGTTTTCCTTTTTTTAAGGAAATAATTTAAAATTAAAATATTTTTCCCGCTGTTCAGTGATTAAAAATCTTTGAGTTTTTTCTCAATTTTAAGAAAATAATTTAAAATTTAAATATTTTTCCTGCTGTTTACACATTAAAAATCTTTGAGTTTTTCTCATTTTTAAGAAAATATTAAAAAAAATAAAAATTTAAATTCTTTTTATTGTTTATTCATTAAAAATCTTTGGGTTTTCTAAATATTTTTTGAAATTTATTGCATTTTATTTACACGGATTATTTACCGCTTTTAAGCAAATACAATCTACGTCGTTTCCACGACATTTTGCTAAACTTACTATAAAATCAAAACTTGAACTAAAATTTTTGTCAAATATCGAGTCGTAAAACTTTTGTTCAAGATTTACATCTAAATTGGAAATATCGGTATTTTTTTCGGGTTTTTTACACATTTTATCTTTTGATAATGCTTTGCTGTTGTTGGGTTTCTTTAAAGAAATAAAATCAAATCTTTGGAAAACAGAATTGTGGGATCCGTCGTCAAAACAATCTGAAAGAAAAACTGTGCCGGTTTCAGTGCCCTTGGTTACACATTTTTTATTGTAAATAATTTTATATCCAAATTTGGTATGTTCAATGTCAAAAAGATTGGCATCGTTTTCAAAACGTGTCCCTACGACATATCCATCTTTATCAATTTTAAGAAAATTTTTTCCAATATGAATCATATATCCTGTTTTTGAATTACCGTGTATTCCAGCAACAAATCTATAATTTCGATTGTTTATTAAACTTTCCATATTTAGTATTTTAACACCGTTGTGTTTACGGCCAATTGCCATTCTTTCTAACGGCATACCTGTCAACAATATCATAGCTCTATCATCTAAAATATATTTTAGATATTCTGAACGAGTAAAGACATACAGAGGGAATAAGTAAATTTGGAAGAATTTTAGACCAAATAAAAGAGCCATTTGAAAATAAAAGAAATGTGATTTTTATTCAAAAAATGTGAAACAATGATTCAAAAAAAGAAACCAAATGTGATATGATTGAATAAAAAGTAAAGATAATAAAATTTTATTCGCAGAAAAGTTTTGTCCAGTCACCAATAGATAAACTCGGTATTTTGAATCCCCATGTGTTATTCCAAAGACTTGCGTATACTTTTTTACTCTTTTGATTTTTTGTTTTGTCAGGGAATTTTTTGTCTAACAATTTTCTAAGATCAGCTGGGTTTTTACTTGTATTAGAAGTTTCTGTGGGTTTAAGAACACCCTTTTCTATTAATGGAGCTAATTTACGACGATAGGCTAATTCTTGTACATTTTTAGGTTTTTCATTTAAATTACCCGTCATTTCCAAGCATTTTTCAGAATCTTCTAACTTTAAAATAAATAGAATTTGATTCTTTGAAGTGTCGCATTTAGAAAGTTTGATCTTTCCTGTTTCATCTCGTGTAATGCAATTATCGTTTCGTGCTACGGAAAATCCAAATGTCATCTTTTGGATTTTCCATGGTTGAACTTCTTTAGCATCGCATTTTCTTACATTTTCTTTATCTGAACACAATTTAGAATCTCCTATTTTTATTTCATACTCCAAACCATTTTTAAGTAATTCACATTTATTTGTTACAACCAGATTCTCATCTTCTACGAGTCTATTCTGTATTATAAATGGCTTATTGCTGAAATCTGTTAAGTTCTCAGCTAAAAAATAGTTTTCCATACCCGAAAAAAATATATTTAATTTCTTTCCTAAAAAAGAATCTACAATATTTCTTGCAAATATATACGTTGTTAGAATTAGAAATATTTGAAACATATGTTGTGTATTTTTAGGATTTAAAAATTAAAAATTCAAGTTTCATAACAAAAATGTTGATTTTTTTATTGAAATATCCAGAGAGTAGAATAAATAATGAAAACAAAAATATTTAAAGTTTTGAATTTTCAAAACCAAAAAAAAATATTTGTGAATTTAAAACAAAAAATGCCAATCGTTTATCAAATAAAGCATTTGAATGTAGAAATGTTGATAAAATCAAAATTTATCTAAAAAGTAGAGAAATAAAGAAACTTTAATTTCTAAAAAAAAATGAATCGAATTTTTTCATTCCGCGCTCAATTTCTGAAGAAGATAGCGGATATTTTAGATTCGAAACATCATGGGATTTGAATGGCCTTGGAATGTTTGTATATAACGAAACATTTTCTTGAATAAAATTTTGGTTGTTTGGAATTAAATAAGATTCTATGTTTGGTCTATATGGATTTCGAATACCTGGTAATAAAGTATTTCGAGGTGTTTCTATCGGAATCAGGAGATCTTGAAATGAGTTCGAGTCTTCTAAAGAACGAAAATCGTTAAAATCAGGTTTAGAATTATCTTTGTTCCGGGAAATTCTCCTAAATTTGCATTCATCGCCTTTGCAATCCAACGATAAAGAAATTTTTGTTTGATCTTTTTCTTCCGATATTTTAGAATCTTCTTGATCTTTAGAATCAGAAGTAGACTCCTCATCTGCTTTCTTAGATCTCTTGTTTGTATATGATTTCTTTTTTGTTTCCGATTTTTTGCTTTTGTCTGGTTTTTTGCTGTTGTCTGATTTTTTGCTTGTATCTGATTTATTTTGTTTCGACATTTTTTCGTTTTTTTGACTTACATCTTGGTTTTCAGAACACTTTCCTATTCCAGCAGATCTTTTGAAATCAAATAATTGATCTTCTGTGTCTGAACATTTACTAAGTATGATTTCGTCACTGTCTTTTTTTGTAATACACATTTTGTCTTGTGATATGGTATAACCGAAATCTCTTTTATCAATGCTCCATGCACTATTGCCCGTTTCACCGCACTTTATTATGGTTTTCTTTTCTTTACATAACATTTCCTCCCCTATACTTATTTCATATCTATCGCTATTTTTAGTTATACGTGCACGGTCATCAAAGTTATATTCTTTGGCATTCAAGTGTCTGCTTATTCCAATAAAAGGATACTTACTAGAATCGGCTGTTTTTAAAGCCAAATGAAAGTGTTCATACGCACTAAACATTATTTTGATATCAGTATTTAAAAAATACTCCAATTCTGATGTATAAATATGTTTTATACAGATTATTAATATTAAACAATATTTTTCCATCATTTTTCTATATTTAAGAAGATACGAAAAATATTTATATATTACCGTTTTTACTGATGCGTATTTATTTACAATGAAACGTGTTTAGGAATATTTATGATATCATATCAGATATAGTTTTAATTTACATCTATTATTTTCTTTTTTTTACCGCTGAAATATCATATGAGAATTCAATAGATACTTATAAAAAATAAACACGTTTTTAATATCTAAATTTTAAAAGGTTAACAGTTGAAACATTAAGGAAATAAATTTGGACTTTTTTTAACTTCGAAATAGGCTTAATGAAATGAAAAGTATGTTCAAGATTTCTACAATAAATCTGTATTATAAATAATCAAAACAAAAAATTAGATTCAAGAAGTAAAATTACATTTTTTGCATTATTTCCAAATACAACTATAGTATCTAGAATAAGATTATCTATCTGACATATTTATTTCAATTTGAATCATCTGTAATATTTCTATAATCAAATTTATAAAATAAATAGAGAGAAAGTGATAAATTTATTCAATTTTTTTAAATGCACTATTCTACAATACAATTGTATTTCATATGACAAATAAATACAAAAATTTTACTTGTTTGTATAGATTATACTATCTTATCTAAATATATATAAAATCCTTGTTATATCAGTAAAATTTTTATACGTTTTTAATATAAATACATAAATTCTGTCAATAAAAAACTTACTTACATATTCAATTCCTCTTTTACCTCTCATTGTTTAGAATGAACACATCAAAAACTTTTATTAGTTTCTTTTAATCTGTTGTAACTCTAGATATAGGAGAGAAGTCTATAAATCCGGTTGGTTTATATCCTAACACAATGGCAGCAAGGATTTCGACACGAAATGTTTACACACATTGACAAGAGATAGTTTTTAATGTGATTATTCTCCTCTGATTTAATAAAAAAACACATTTCCAATAATAAAATAAATAAAATCAAGGAATAATTTTAATACTTAAATAGCAAAATGACTTATACGATGCTCAATTACTCTTTCAACATCCGTCAAAATTTCTAATCCTGGACAAACCGGCATATTTAAAACACACGCTCCCTTTAAAGCACTCACAAATCTAAAAAGTTGTTTCGGCTCATCTCTTTTACACTTCTTCAGCCGTATCGGATATCCTTCCCTATATTTACTCTGCTCTGCATCAACAGTTAAACACTGATTATTATGCATCAAAAGCACATTCTTAGTTCCCAACACCTTAGCAGCAATTAACTTAGATTTACCACCAATATCAAACCGACTAGCCTGTAATAAATTTCCCGATAAAGAAATCTTAATCCCATATTGGTTATCCATCTCTAACCAGAAATTCTTAGAATTTCCTTCATAATACGAATGTAATATCATATACGGTAAATCCTCTTCCTTCAATTTTGCCATCGCCACAGGCAATTCTTTAGAAGTTAAAATATTAAAATCAAATATTTTCAGCGCATAGTCCGGCATATCCACATTCACCAACAACATACCCGGATCATACTCACTAAATTTGTTTAGTCTGTTTAGGAATATCTGTGTCAAGCCACAACTCACCCAACTTATAAATAGAAACATATGTTTATTTTTTAGAATAAAATTTTAAATATCCACTTCACACACTGTTTCAAATTAGATAATATAATAATATATTTGAAAAGATATCGATTTGTTTTCAAATCTATAAATGAAACACAAATATATTTGAAAGAAAGTAATGAAATTACCTGTAACATTATTTATTTATTATTCCTTTACTATTTCATATTTCCCACCTATTTTTTTCTATTTTCTTTAGAAATTACGTAAACTTTTACTATTGCTCAGACTTACATCTCCAATACCTTAAATTTACTTTAAAAATATATTATTTAATTAATAATTGCTATATTAAATGAAATTATATTAAATTATAAAATTATTTTAACACACTTTAGTCCTTCACGAAACTAATATTACAATAAATACCTATAAATTTAATATTAGAAATATCTTCTATATCTCCAAAACAATATATTAAAAACTAATATTACAATATTAGAATACCTATAAATTTAATATTAGAAATATCTTCTATATCTCACAAACAATATATTAAAAACTAATATTACAATAAATACCTATAAATTTAATATTAGAAATATCTTCTATATCACACAAACAATATATTAAAAACTAATATTACAATAAATACCTATAAATTTAATATTAGAAATATCTTCTAAATCTCTAAAACAATAATTAAATACACTTCTTACTCCATTATTCTTCTTACAAATTACAATATTAAAATTAAGGAAACAAAAAAACCGGTGTACCGATCATTCGATCTCAACTCCGGTAATTGAAGGGTTAAGGCATAATTTATACAACAAAATGTACAATTTGTCATATAATTGTGGTATTCTAATTAAAAATATTAATATAAATTGTTCCTAGAATTATATTTATATTCTTTTAAAACAAAGGTATTAAAAATATATTTGAAGAATAAAATAAGTCGTAAAAAAATAATATTAAAGTAAAGAATATAATAGGAATATAGGAGGAATATAGAAGGAATATAGAAGGAATATAGAAGGAATATGATAGAATGTAAAATACTAATAATATAAAATATAAAAGTAAGAAAATAGAAGGACTATGATAGAATCTAAAATATTAATATTTAACTAGAATTAAAATTTAATACAAATAATAGAAAAATATAATAGAAAGAGAAAATAAAGTAATTTATATTAGAGAGAGAAAATAAAAATAAAAAATAAAAATAAAAAATAAAAATAAAAAATAAAAATCTTTAAATAAAATAAAATTCTTTATTTAAATCTCAGCCAATCGCTTAACATTATTTCTAGCCGTAATAAAAGCCTCTGTCAGTGGGACATAAGCACCACCAGCAAACGTAACATTACAAGCTTTACACTTCCAAATACCAAAAGATTCTCTTTTAACTGTATGTTTACCACAACTAGAACACTCATATTTCTTATGTTGAGATATTTCATATGTTTTTATTCTTTTTCTTAATGATGAACCATATCTAGTACCATATTTTCCTGTTATTCCTACTTTCTTTGTTCCTTTTGACTAAAATTATTTTTAAATTGTAAAACTTACCATTTCAGAGGGGGAAATAAAAAAAATGAAATAAAATAATTATTTAGGAGATGGAAGAGATAAGGAGGGAGAAGATGGGAGGGAGAAGAAATAAAGGGAAGGGAGGGAGAAGAGATAAAAAACAGTAAAATTGTAAAAACAGTAAAATTAAAAAACAATAAAATTAAAAAACAATAAAATTAAAAAACAATAAATAAAAAACAGTAAAATTAAAACTAAATAAAAAAGAAATAAAAAAGAAATAAGAAATAATGGTTCCACCTTCAATTTCCTTTACTCGTATTTTCGTTTAAAATTTAATTTTTAAAACAAATTCAAACCTTTGATATTCTGATGTCTTAATAAATAAATAAAATTAAAATTAAAATTAAATAGAAATAAAATAGAAATATAAGAACAAACTCATACTTTCATTAACATAAAAGAAAGAGAGTATTAACCAATCAAATACAGAAATTATTAAACTTCAAATTAGAAATAATTTAATTGAAATCAGAGTATTACCTCAAAAAATAAAAAAAAAAACGATTTTTAATATAACCTTAAGAATATAGATTAACTATATAATTAAGACAGTAAATATTCATATTTATATTTCTCAACTTAATTAGGTAAAAGAGAACTGGAATAATTAAAAATTAGATTTATACTTTAGTATTTATATTTCTCAACTTAATTAGGTGAAGGAGAACTGGCATAAGTAAAAATTAGATTTATACTTTAGTATTTATATTTATATTCTTAGTATTAAATTCTTAGTATTTAATTTATATTTTTAGTATTTTTCTTTGGATCAAAACACAATCCATGAGGGAATAAAAACTTTTTACAAATTAAAATCATTTGATAAACATTTATATTTTGATTAGTTAGATTGTAAGTCTAACACAAACTTTTCTTACTCAAAGAATAAAGAGTGTATCAACAAGAAAACGAACACGATATTTTAGAATTACAAAATATTTTAAAAAAAAATTAAAAAAACCTAAAAAATATTGAATTCTAAAGGTGAGAACTATAAAGAATCATAAAATATTAAACCTGATAACTATAAAGAATTATAAAATATTCAATTCTTAACATGGGAACTATAAAGAATAAAAAACTTAAAAATAAATAAAAATAAAATTCTAACATAAATATATTACAAATAAGATATTTAAACTATAAACAATTATAAAATATTTATTTAATATTTAATATTTAATAGAATATCTGTTATATCTTATCGTATTTATTCTATCACTTCTCTTATAAACAATTAAAAAATATTTATTTAATAGAATATCTGTTATATCTTATCGTATTTATTCTATCACATCTCTTATAAACAATTAAAAAATATTTATTTAATAGAATATCTGTTATATCTTATCGTATTTATTCTATCACATCTCTTATAAACAATTAAAAAATATTTATTTAATAGAATATCTGTTATATCTTATCGTATTTATTCTATCACATCTCTTATAAACAATTATAAAATATTTATTTAGTAAATTAACTTATCATTATCCTTAATAAATACCAATCCTACTCTTAATTAATATATCAAAAAAAATAATCTTTATTTGTGTAATTAATACTATTAGTATAATAAGTAAGTGTTGGATATAAGATAACAACAGTAAAAGACTTTCTGGTTGGTAATGAGTGTGTGAAACTGGTGTGAGGTCATTGTTTGGATTTTTGGTGGGAATAAAACCACACTACATCTTCGGTTGTTCCATGGGAGTTGTTATGAGGAGGAGAGGTCTAAGAAATGGAGAAACTTTTTCTACGAATTTATTTGTAGTTTTTTATGTAACCAGATTGCAGACTGCAGTTGAACATGTAGGTAATTGCCATGTAAAAGCATAGAAACCTGGCCTTGCTCACTCGGGTTAGAAGACTTGGCGCCTGGGAGATATAAAAATAAAAACCATTTAAAGCCGGGAAAGCTAAGTAGCAGGTTATACCTGTTGGTATGACATTGCACTATCTAGGTGGACCCCATGTAAATCTCTGAAATATATCTTAGCTAGAAGTTCATTGGGTTCAGAAGGTGTAGTGTAAGTGTGAATGCTGCATAATTTTAAGATGAAGCGCCCTTAAAAGATTCGATATAAGCTCATACACCCCATGCAACAGACATTATTGAACCCCGACTAACCTCCTCGCCTATTTATTAGGTTCTACACACCTTTTAAATAAAAAGCTTTAGTATTTAAATTCTATAATTTTACCCATAAAGTGTTGGGGTAACATTTATTTATCTTAAACCTAGAACTGCGTTAATATCATAAAAACAAATATAAAATCCTTCTGTTTAAAAAGATGTGATATTTTCTTTATGTAAAAACAAAGTTATTCTTATTCTAATTATATCACTTTATTTATTCTTATGCTAAGATATTAATTTATTCTTTACTTTATTCTTATTCTAATTATATCACTTTATTTATTCTTATTCTAATTATATCACTTTATTTATTCTTATGCTAAGATATTAATTTATTCTTAACTTTATTCTTATTCTAATTATATCACTTTATTTATTCTTATTCTAATTATATCACTTTATTTATTCTTATGCTAAGATATTAATTTATTCTTAACTTTATTCTTATTCTAATTATATCACTTTATTTATTCTTATGCTAAGATATTAATTTATTCTTAACTTTATTCTTATTCTAATTATATCACTTTATTTATTCTTATGCTAAGATATTAATTTATTCTTAACTTTATTCTTATGCTAATATATTAATTCATTACTTTTATTCTTATGCTCATTATATTAATTTATTTTATTCTTTATTCTTAATTATAATTATTTCACTTTATTACCTTACTTCATACCCCTTATATCACTTTTTTATTCTTATGCTAATATATTAATTTATTTATTCTTAATTATAATACAAAAATAGATAAATTAAAATCTAAGAATCTAAGAATCTAAAAATCTAAGAATCTAAGAATCTAAGAATCCTATAAATCTATAAGTCTTTATTAGTCTTATAAATCTTAAAATAGAATAATTAGTAATAATCAGTAATAATTAGAATGGTATGTAATAATTAGAATGGTTAGTTAAAAAATATATTCTTAGAAATAATTAAAAGTAAAGTAGTTATAAAATAAGAGTAAGACAACAAATATAAGATTAGATTCTAAGATTAGATTATAATATTAGATTATAAGATTAATATAACAAATATCTACCAACACTACTACCAACACTACTACCAACACTACTACCAACACTACTACCAACACTACTACCAACACAACTACCAACACAACTACCAACACAACTACCAACACAACTACCAACTATAATCTATATCTCTTATCTTAAAACACTTAACATACAAATCAAATATAAAACAAAGTTTCTTATCATTTAACATTCACTACCAAGAATATAAAAATACAAACCCTTAAAAAAAATTAAAAATGGGTCTTCTTCGCAATCAAAAAGCTTTACCGTACAAAAAAATATTAAAAGTAAAAAATGATTTAAAAGTCGTTGGAATTACACAGTTTATAGAAATATATCATTTATGTAGAAATAGATTTCATAATACGTTTGTATGGGGAGATGAAATTGAAGTAATGTTAGTAGCAAAAGAGACATATGATAAGATGGATATGAGTAATGATTATAACACTAGTAGTAAAGAGAGTAGTAAAGAGAATAGTAAGGAGAGTAGTAAGGAGAGTAGTAAAGAGAGTATTGAAGAGAATAGTAAAGAGAGTAGTAAAGAGAGTATTGAAGAGTGTAGTAAAGAGAGTAGTAAAAATAATATTTATAGAAATGAAGAAAGTATTAAAAACAATATTTATAGAAATGAAGCAATAAATAATATTAAAGAGAGTACTAAAGAAATATATACTATCCCTACAAATATCAATACCCACTATAAACTCCTTTTAGCAGCTGAACATTTTACTAAAAATTTAAAATCTAAAACCGCTTTATTTACACCAGAATTTGCTTCTTATATGGTAGAATCAACACCTATAAAACCTTACACTTCTAAAGTATCTTCTCTTTTAGAAATGGAAATTAATATGTTAGAACGTATAAATTGTATTAAAAAGGAAATTAAAAGACTTAAAATTGAAGGGTTTCCTTTACTTATGACTGTATTTCCTAATATAGGATATGGTAAAGCATTCTATGGGCAGATGGGTGGAGAGTATGAGGATATGTATGAGGATATGTATGAGGAAAGGATAGATAGAGGAATAGATAGAGGAATAGATAGAGGAATAGATAGAGGAATAGATAGAGGAATAGATAGAGGAATAGATAAAGGAATAGATAGAGGAATAGATAGAGGAATAGATGGAGGAATAGATAGAGGAATAGATAGAGGAATAGATAAAGGAATAGATAGAGGAATAGATAGTAGTAATGAGATAGATAGTAGCAATGATAGTAATATAACTGATAGTAATAACCAACACACCACTGATATTGCTGATCTAAGACAACAATTCTTGTTACGTGGTAGGTTTTTAAAGTATAAAATAACAAAGTCTTATTTCTTTCCTGATAATGCAATAACGAATCATTTTAGGTTTTTTTCTTTTGTTAAAAATATAAGAAAAAGAAGAAATAAACAGATTGAAGGTTATATTAGTATAATGAGAGATAGGAATACGGATATGACAACTGTAGTGGGTAAAATAGGGGAGGGTGTTATTTATAGGAGAGAGGTAGGGGGTATAGAGGGTATTAATACAAAGGATTTGATGGAGGGTGTTAATGATAAGGATAGTAATTTAGAGGGTGTTAATAACAGGGATAGTAATTTAGAGGGTGTTAATAACAAGGATAGTAATTTAGAGGGTGTTAATAACAGGGATAGTAATTTAGAGGGTGTTAATGATAAGGATAGTAATTTAGAGGGTGTTAATGATAAGGATAGTAATTTAGAGGGTGTTAATGATAGGAATAGTAATTATAACCCTGTTAATGATAGAGAGTATAGTTTAGAGGGTGTTAATACCAGTACTAATAAACAACACCCCTTTAGTAACACACCTAACAAATACCGTTCTAACACCCAAAATACCAATTCTAATACTAGACGTGTTAACGGTATCTTAATAGACAGTATGGGTCAAGGAATGGGGTGTTGTTGCTTACAAGTAACACTACAAGCTTCAGAACTAGAAGAAGCACGTCTTATATACGACCAGTTAGCTGTAATGTGTCCATTACTGTTAAGACTAACACGTGCTACTCCTATAGCACAAGGTAGGTTACTTAATACTGAGACACGATGGGATATGTTAGTGTATAGTGTTGATTGTAGAACTGATAGTGAGAGAGGGTCGCCCTACGAAAGATCAGGGTTTGACGGATGTGAGTGTGGTATGTGTAACAGGGGTGTTAATAATAAAGGTATAGGAGTAGGGGGTGTTAATGCGAGTGGTAGTAATATAAAGGGTGTTAATACCAGTGGTAGTAATATAAAGGGTGTTAATGATAAAGGTATAGGAGTAGGGGGTGTTAATGAGAGTGATAGTAATATAAAGGGTGTTAACGACAGTGGTAGTAATATAAAGGGTCTTAACACCAGTACTGATAAACAACAGGGTCTTAACACTAGTACTAATAAACAACAGGGTCTTAATAATAAGGAGTCTTATATAAAGGGTGTTATCACCAGTACTAATAAACAACAGGGTCTTAACACTAGTACTAATAAACAACAGGGTCTTAATAATAAGGAGTCTTATATAAAGGGTCTTAACACTAGTACTAATAAACAACAGGGTGATAACACTAGTACTGATAAACAACAGGGTCTTAACACTAGTACTAATAAACAACAGGGTGATAACACTAGTACTGATAAACAACAGGGTCTTAACAACAGTACTAATAAACACCCCCTTAACAACACTACTAAACAAAACCCCCTTAATAACACTACTAATACACAACACCCCCCTAACAACCCCTCTAATAACCACCCCCCACCTACCACCACACAACGTATCTTTAAAAGTAGATTCTCTTCTATTGATATGTTCATTTCACAATCAGAATTAAACCTTAAAGAATATAATGATATTAAAGTACCTTTAAATATAGAATGTTATAATTTACTTATAAATAATAAAGTAGATATTTTAATGTCAAAACATATCAGTTCTCTATTCATTAGAGACCCTATACTTGTATATGAAGACAGTATAAGTAGAATAGAAGAGATGAAGAAGAGAATGGAGTGTAGTAGCAGAGATATAAAAAGGGATAATACTAGTGGTGATAATTTAGATATTAGTAATAATTTAGATATTAGTAATATTAGTGGTGATATTAGTAATAATTTAGATATTAGTAATACTAGTGATAATTTAGATATTAGTAATACTAGTGATAATAGTGATAATAGTAATACTAGTGATAATGGTACTAAGGATATTAGTAACCCTTATACTAGTAACCCTTATATTAGTAACCCTTATACTAGTAACCCTTATACTAGTAACCCTTATACTGGTAACCCTTATACTAGTAACCCTTATACTACTAACTCCTATATTAGTAATAACCCTTCTAATAACAACCTTCTAAACAATAACAACCATCTAAATAACCCTGTTCCTTGTCTTGATGAGTTTGAGAATATTCAAAGCTCCAATTGGAGAAGTATGAGATTTAAATTACCTGATATAACAGGTGGTGATATGAGTGGTTGGAAAGTAGAAATAAGACCAATGGAGTTACAACCAACATGTTTTGAAAATTCAGCTTTTTGTGTTTTTGTAGTTTTATTAAGTCGTGCTGTTATTTCTTATCAGTTGAATTTATATTTACCGATTAGTTTTGTTGATGAGAATTTTAGAAGAGCTAATCTGTTAGGAAGGAGAGTAGAGGAGTATGAGTGTAGTGGAGGGTGTAGTAGTGGGTGTAGTAGTAGGGATAATGGTAGGGATATGTTTAGGGATAGTAGTAGGGATATGTTTAAGGGTAGTGGTAGTAGTAGGGATAGTGGTAGGGATAGTAGTAGGGATAGTAGTAGAGATAGTGGTAATACTAGAGAAATAAAAAAAGAAATAAATAAGGAAATAAATGAGGAAATAAATGAGGGAATAGATACAAACCAAATAAAAAACCAATTAAAAATCAAAGTAGAAAACCAAATAAAAAACAAAGTAGAAATCGAACCGAACAACCAATTAAATAATATCATTTGTCACTCATTAGATTTGTCAGTGGATAGTCTTAAGTTTTATTATAGAAGAAATATTTATGAGAAGGGTATTTGTAAAATAGAAGAAGGTAATTTAAAAGAAATATTTTGTGGGGTGGGAGAATATCCTGGTATTTTAAATGTGGTGTGTAAGTTTGTAAGAGAACATTGTGGTGATAATCAGGGGATAAATAAATATTTGGAATTTATTAGAAAAAAAGTGTGTGGAGAGGTTATGAGTGTTAGTGAGTGGATACGTGGGTTTGTTGTTAATCATAGGAAGTATTGTAGAGATAGTGTTGTTGGGGAGGAGATTGTTAATGAGTTAATTGAGGAGTTTAAGAAGATAGAGGAGGTAAATGATTATGAGTATTTAAGGGTTAAGAAGTAGAGGAGGGAGGTGAGAATAGAGGAGGTGAGAATAGATGAGGTGAGAAGATAGAGGAGAGTAGAGGTAAAAGAGGAGAATAGAGGTAAAAGAGGAGAATAGAGGTAAAAGAGGAGAGTAGAGGTAAAAGAGGAGAGTAGAGGTAAAAGAGGAGAATAGAGGAGGTGAATGATTATGGGTATTTAAGGGTGAGAAGGGATTAGGAGGTGTTATTTATTTACTATAATAAAAGGGTGTTATTTAATAAAATGTTTAAAGGGTGTTATTTAATAGAAATATTAAGAATAAATATATTTACAAATATCTGTCTTTATTAATAATTTGGGTTCTTTGGATAGAGAAGAGGATGTAAAACTTTAAAAGAAAAACTAAAATTCTTTTTGTTTTATTTTTTGTTAAAGATTTTACTTTTTAATTTTAAATTAGAAAAATAGTAAGAATATATATAAAATATGGAAATACGAATATAAAGAAATCTGATATTTTCTTAGTTATTCTATGTTCTCTTATATTTTAATAGGTTTCGGTTGTGTAATACAGAATTATTCTAAATAGGAAAAATTTATGTTTGAATTTAAATTGGCTTCTTTGTTTGAGAATAACGGTTAAATTTCTTTTTTTATTAAAACTTGATATATGAGAAGTTTTCTTTATATTATATTTCTATGATTCTTTTTATTGTTGAGGAATGAATAGTGAGGTTGGATCGTAATATTATACTTTTTACTATTTTTAAGTATTTTTATTGCTGAACTTAATGAAGCTGGTTTAATTGATTTGGTATTTTTTAAATATCATCAGATGTCTTCTGTGATTTAAACCAAATTCAAGGTTTTTGGATCTTAGTTTAAGCTTTCTTTGATAGAAAGAATCTAATTATATTTTTCAATGTAATTATTCTTCCGAAAAATGTATTTTTAAAATCTGGTTGTTTGAAAAAAATTACAGTGATTTGTTTGTTGATTATCTTACTAGTTATGTTCTATACACAAGTAAGAGTTCATGCAGATAATATAACCCTGGCTGTTGACACGATAAAAATTATTTTATATCATCCATCTTCTGACAACCTAAGGTAGTAAAATTGCGCTTCAACTTTTAAATTTAAAATTATTCTATACATAGACTAAGTATTGATAAAAGTACGTGTTTTTGAATAATGTAGGCTATGACTTACAATTTATTCATATTATATTGTTAGATAATATCATGGTGGCTTAGGCTTATTCTTTTACGTCTTCATGACTGTAAATCTCAAATACTATGCGCTATTTCTTAAACCTTTTTTTTATAGTTTTGATATGTATTATTGACTAAAATTTCAATAATTTTGAGTTGCAAGTATCTAATATTTATTTAATATTCGGTAACAGATCATTTTTTAAGTAATATTTTTGATATATATTGGCTGAATTGTTTTTAAAAAAATGTATTTGAACTACAAAGGAAACACTCAGGTATACCTTTCCGATATAATATTGCATCTTTTATTCCTATGAAATTATTTAATTGATTTAAAATTTTACGAAAGATTTTTAAATTCGGTATTTTTTTTAAATCAAAAAGACCATAATAAAAATATGCTTGATAGAAGTTCAGACATGTAGAATTGATTTTAATAAAATAAATAAGTATATCATACCGTTTTTGTTTATGTTTCATTTATTTCAATCTTATAATACTAGTGCCTTAAGATTATTTTAGTGCCTCTCTCTTTATTTCCTGAATAAAAATATCTTAGTACTGTCTATGTATATTAATTTGTGTAAAATATTTAGAAATGTCTCTACATGAAAGCTTTCAATTGATTATGTATTGAACGGTCTAATAATGTCTTAATTATGTTAAGAAAACATACATTGCCAGAGCAGGAAGCTTGAAATAAAGGGTTTCGTTTTGGTAAGAAGCACATATCTAACAATTCAATGATTTATATTAAGTAGACAAATGGCTTAAATAAAATGAGTCATAGAATATAGAATTGAAAGAAATTAAACATAACATGTATTAGGTTTGGTTTTACATTTTAATTGAAGTTTTCTTTATCAAATTAAGGTCATAGTAAAAGAATTTTAAATCTTTTTGTGTATGTTGTTCCATCTCTTTTATATTTTTTTCAATCTTCTTATAAATCCTGTTCTAACGTATTTTTAATGTTTGTTCCTTCAAAAAAGCCAAGTCCTCGATCTATGAAGCAACCGTTTTTCATATTTACTTATTCCACAACCCTAACTTCGTTCTTATCTTACTATAAAACAATTTTTGCTTGTTTAAGTACTTCAGCTATTCAAATAGCACTTGATGATACTTCTCTAGTATCTGCTATAATTTAAGTCATCACCATAGATCCAAGTAAACGGATTCGAAAGCCTTCTTGATATTATCGAAGAAAAGCATGCCTTTACACTTATATGTAGTTGCTGTATATTCCAGTATTTTTTATATTATTTTATGATATTCTTGTCACATTCTTCTAAAATATAGATTGTCTCCAGACTATACATATAAATAAGACCCGAATCATTGGCTAGTAAATAATAATGTTTTAGATTTTGTTTTAAGACTTTTTGAAGTGAATCTTGGTAAGTAATTTCTTCTTGAATGATTGTTATCTCATCTCTACTCTTATTTAAAACAAACATATTAATCTATTATTCTAATCCAGATACCGGTTTTTATCTTAGTTCACATCTCATTTCCATACACATTTTCGAGAATTTTTTAAACTGAATTACTCTAAATTTTTCTCAACGACTTACACTTAGATCTTTCAAGAAAAAGTTCGTGTTGGTTTCTAACAACTCCTTCATCCTGTCCGTTTCTGTCATGCCTGTATATTTTCTCATATAAAATTCTTAAAAATTATATTATTCTACTGTTTTACGAAGGTTTTTGCACCATTGATACATTCCTTCTGCTCCCTAGAATATATTTCATATTTTAATAAAGCAAAATAATCCTGTATAAAAGTATTTTATTACTTGTTTTAGACACCTTGATGTGTCCACTATACTAAAAGCAATTTTAAAAAACAATATAGGAATTCCAATTTAGCCTTTGTTTTTTAATTTTTCTAAAAATTTCTATCGATTTATATTTTACTTTTATAAAGCCTTTGTGTAATCCAATTCTGGTTCCTTTAGTAAATTATACTTTGTTAGTTGCAGCACTTATAGTTGGTATTTTTTTTTCAGTAAATACAAAATCTGCAGAATCTTTCCCTGATGCTCACCAATTAAAGACCTCTTTCAAGTTCTATTCCAAATGGTAAAACAACTGTTTACATTCAAAACAATTATATACCTATTATTTACTAAGACACTAACTCGATCAGCTTTAGAAATTCAGCATGTAAAATTGAAGTACTCCTATATGATAGTTGATTAATAATATCGCATGTTGATTAATTGCAGAAAATAAATTTATTGCATTTAACTTAGTGTGACAGAGCCTATTCACTCTTGCTTTGTCATTCTAAATTTAGTACTTCTTTGATTTCCTCTTCTATTTTTTTCAATTATTCATAAAAACAAAACATATCCATATTTTCTATAAGAGTAGCAGCATCTTCACATGGGGTATAATAAACTCTTTTAATAATATAACAAAATAAAAATCTAAAATATTCTTCATATCCAGTATCATAAATTACATATATATTACACAATTACTTTACCTCATATCTATATTAAATTCTCTTTCTTTCATATTTAACAGTTCTTAACTAAATTCTTCTTCCTACTTTTTCTTCTCTTAAATTAACATCCTTCTTCTTCTACCCTGTTTAATGAAAGTAAAAGAAATAAAAACCAAAGTAACGCATAAAAGAAAACAAAAAAATAAAAATGAAGTAAAAAAGCATAAAAAGAATTCAGAGAACAGAGATAATAGAACAAAAGAAGACAGAAGTAACAGAGGAGATATTATCAAGCGTAGAAGGGAAGATGGAAGACAAGACAAACAGAGTAAAGAGAGACATAGTAAAGAAAGACAGAGTAAAGAAGGGCATAGCAAAGAAGGGCATAATATACAGAGACAGAGTAAAGAAAGGCATAGTAAAGAGAGACAGAGTAAAGAAGGGCATAGTAAAGAAAGACAGAGTAAAGAAGGGCATATTAAAGAAAAACACACCAAAGACACATCAAAACCATCCAAACATAATAAAGAAAGAGGAAATAAAGACAAACACACCAAAGACATTCTAACACCATCCAACCACAATAAAGATGAAAAAACTAAGGAAAATCGTAAAAAAAATTCTAATGAATCCCTTGATGATGTAGAAAGCGATGTAAAAAAAGAATGGGAAAAAGCCCGTTTAAAAAACATTTCATCTTCAGAAAGAAATATTTCAATAAATTTAATTTATAAAAAAATGAAAGGAAAATTTTCAAAAGCTTCTAGAAGAAGAGATTTTTCCAAATTAATACAATCTCTTATAAAATATGGAAATGTAGAAATTTACACAAACATTTTTGAAGAAATAAAAGATAAAATAATAGAACTTACGTGTTGTAGATACGGAAGATTTATAATAGAAAAATTTATTACACGAAATTTTAAAATCAGAGAAAAAATAGGAAATATTTTTAAAAAAAATTGTAAAATTTTAATTTGTGACAGAATTGGAATTTCAATTTTTAATAATTTATATCTTTCTTTAAAATACCACGAAAGAAATGAAATTATTAAAAGTTTAATGGGAAATGAAATAAATTTATTATTCAATAAAAACAAATTGGATGAAATTCCAATAGAAAAAATAAAATTAAATGAAATTTATTACAAAATTACTAGAAAAGGAATAACCAATTATCAAATAGCACATGATATAATATTTTACCATTTAAAAACTTTAAATGAAAACGAACAAGAAGCAGTTTTAAAAGAATTAAAAGAATTTATGGTAGATTTATTACACACAAGAAGTGGAATAAAAATTTCAGATAAAATTTTATTAAAAAGTTTTGATAAAAAAGAAATTCTTAAAAATTTAAAACCGTATTTTAATAAAATAGTGATGGATTCTAATGGAGTGATATTTTATTTACGAGTGATGAGTATTTGTAATGAAAAAGATTTACAAAAATATTTTTATAAAAATTTAAGAAAAAATTTTAAAGAACTTTTTTTACATAAAAATTCTTCTTTGTTGTATTTCTATATTTTAAACAAAGAAAAGAAATATTTTCCAATGCTTTTTAATGAAATACAAAGTGAGAATGAGATAATAAATTTTGAAGCAAATGTATTTAATAAATCGAATAATAAATTAGAATCTAAGGAAGAAGATAGTAAAGCTAAAGAAATAAATGATAAAGAAATAGATACAAATGAAATACTTAAAAAGGAAACAGATACAAATAATAAAATCTCAAAAAATACGACCGCTTTTTTGATTCAAAAAATGGAAAAATACATTTTAAAAAATTTAAAAAATTGTATTTTAAATGAAAGATTTATAATTGTTGTTGAGTTGTGTAAAAGAAATGAAGAAATATTTAAAGAAGTAATTTTTATTTTAAAAGAAGAAATAAATAAAAATATTTTGAATGATAATTATGGTGTTATGTTTGTAGCAGCACTTAAAAAGGTTATGAATTTAGAAATTAAAGATATTATTGATAGTAAATGGAATGAAAGATTTCCATTTTTATTTAAATAAATTTAATTCTTAAAAATAAATTTTTTTTTGTTCTTGGGTTTATTAAATTAATATTTTAATAAATTTAATTCTTAAAAATAAATTTTTTTTTGTTCATAGTTTCCTTTATTTAAATTAATATTGGATTTAATATTTTAATTCTTTAAATTTTCTTTTTTATTTACGGATTTCTTTTATTTAAATTAATAATGGATTGAATATTTAAATAAATTTAATTCTTTAAAATATTTATTTTTATTTTTCTTAGATAAGAAGAAGAATAAGATAACACCCATTGAAGTAGGAATCACTTCCCAAGATTCACTTCAAATAGTTGAAACTGAAAAACTTAGGAAGTATGACCTGTTAGCCAATGAGTTGGGTCTTATTTATAAGTGTAGTGTTGAGATAATCCCTTATGTGATGACCTGGGACGGTATTGAGACCAAATACCATAAATCTCATCTTAAAAGACTAGAAATACCCATGAATGTAGAGGCATACATTCAGTCTATAGTACTTAAGAAAACAGTCGAAACAATTTCCTTTGATCGACGAAGAGGACTTGAGTCAGGACTAAATGCCGAAGAGAGCTGGGAGAGAGCGTCAATGGGTGTTATTATGAGATCAGAGATGCATGAGGAACCAATACCCCCTTTAAAAGAAGCGAAAAGAGAGGAAGATGGTGTTAAAATTTTAAAACCAAAAAATAATACACCCCTTATTTCACAAGGAGGAACCACTTTGGAGGAACCGACCAATAACATAAATAAAGAGTCGGATTTGGAAGAAGAGACAAAAGTGGTTAAAGAGGTAGAAGAAAACATATAAAAATGGTAAAAATGTTTTAACTCAGAATTTTTTTTTATTTTTCTTAATATTTTACTATTTTAATAATTAGTTTATCAAATAAAAATACTATTTCCTATTATAAAAGAAAAGAAATTTTTTTGATTCAAAATTAAAAAAAATCATTTTTTTACAGATTTATCACTTAATAATATTTCTAAATTGAATAAATTAAATTGATAAATTAATAATTTAAAAATTAAAAAAAGCAAATGAGAAATGAGAAGTAAAATATTTAAGAAAATGTAAATTGGAAAGTAAATGGGAATTTAATATACATTTTATTTTATAAATTATTTTTTAATTACAGTTTTCTTGTATTTTAAATGATTTTTTTTTTTAAAATTGATTTTGATTATATTATGATTAATTTACCTAAAATAGTAAAATATAAAAAATTATTATTAGAAAATAAGCCCCAGAAAAAAAGAAGAAAAATTGAAGGAAAATGATAAAATTCAAATTAAAAGAAGAAAATATAGAAGTGCGAAGGAAAAAATACTTTTTGTTGAAACATGCATTTACAAAATTAGATAAAAATATAATGAGAAGTGATTATACGTGTATGATATCTGCATTGTTGGATGCAGAACGAGAAACTTATTTTAAAGAAGAAAATGGTGGGAATAATTCTTTTTTTGATACTATTAAAAGAGTGAAAGATCGTTTTATACGTAATTTTTCGTGTTGTGGGTGTACTTTTACAGATTTCGACTGTTATGTAAAGCATACGTATGAATTTCATGATAATAGATCGGAAGATCTTAAAAATGAAATAGATAAAGATGTGCTATATCATGCGCATAAAAGTAATAATTTATCTTTTGATATTAAAAAAAATGAAAGTGCAGATTTGTATTCAAATCAAGAAATGAAGAAGAAATATCCATGTTTAATAAAAGATTGCTATAAAAGCTATAAGAATTTGAATGGTCTTAAGTATCATATGATTCATCATCATAATAATGAAGAAGAAGATCTGTAAGAAAGAATTTGTTTAAAAAAATTAATAAAATGCATATTTTTACAAAAAAACTGTTTAAAAATGAATTAAGTTTATATTTCAAAAAAAAGTGTTTAATATACAAATAAAACTTGCTGCAATAATTCTAAAAAACAATTAATATTTATTTTAAAGGAATATAGATGTAATAATTTCTTTTTGTCATTTATTTGTAACAATTTGATAACAAATACAAATTGAATTAAAAGATCAATTTTTTAGTTTTTAAGAATGTGAAATCTCATTTTATCTTTCATACTTTCTTTATTTAAAACAAAGTATTAGATTATAATGAGTAATAGAGCCTTTTTCCTACAAAATAATAGCAATGCAAGGGAATACAAAGACAGAAACAAAACAAATCGACTTAAATTTCTAATTTCTCATCACTCGCGTATATGTTTAGTCATTATTTGAATAAAAGAAAAACAGCGAAAATTGCCACTATAATCACTTGATTCTCGTATGGCACCAGAAAAATTTATATAATATTGAAATTAGTAAGATTATGCACAAATTTTTGCACTTATAAATATTGCTGATTATAGACCACGAAAAATTATACTAAGAATCTACAAGAAATACAGCAAGTTTATATTCCAACGAACATGAAAATCGATATAATACTTAAAAGGCAGCGTGCTTGGAAGGTTCTGCAGCAGTATGATATATAAGACTAGAGTAATCTTGATAAATATAAAGATATATAGTGATGTTTCAAACCATTATTCGGATCATGGCAATTTTAATACAAAATGCAATTATGGTTCTAAACTGATTACTAATTTCGCGTATTGTAACCAAAAAAAATACATGACTAGTATGCAACTATGTCTTAAAGTCAGTTTTTACCCTTTGGAAAGATTAAAATGGTGTGACTGATTTACAATAAGTGTCAATAACGGAGGAATATAAAATAATGCAACAAAAACCCAAGACCTGATACTGATGACTATAGAATATTTTAGATTATTGCGACAAGCAAGAAATAACGTTTAGAACATAATAAAAGGCATTTTAAGATGATTTATACTCAGAAAAGACCAGAAGATAAATCGTGAAATTTACAATGCCGAACATAATATTTGGTTAAAATAATATCAAAATACGATTTATACAAGAGATTTTAAATCATCGGGAAAGACATACAGATTTATACTCGATATATGATTCATAAATGAAAATATTTTTTGTTCTCTTGCAAAACTATCGGGTCAGAGATGAATGCTTGAATTTAGAAAACTAAAACTAAATTGCTAGAATATATAAATCAGAGATTCAAAATTAATGAAACCCGAAAATTAATCTACTTTGCTCCATTTTGTATTTTGCTAAATATGTATACGGAACTCAGTTGAACAGTAACTGAATCATCAAGTAAAAATTACTCAGCTTATTAAAAACATTAGTAGTCATCACAAAGGAATTGAAGATCCTAAATTTATTTAAACTACAAACAGAAGATTGTGTATATAGTCTTATTTTAAAACAAGGACAAAAAATAATACATCTTTTGTTGTCTACGTTTATTTAATATAAATAGGTATTCACCTTATCAAAGTAGATTCGGATAGAAAATTGAATTAAAGTTTATCTCATTATTCCATATCATCGGTTTTTTTAAGGACATGAGGAAATTACAGGTATGTTAGAAGAAGAACACCAAGAGATATTTGCTAATTAAATGATCTAAAATATTAGTGTATATTATTGGGCTGTACAGCCTTTTTTAAATATATTATAAATAAAATGAAGTTGGAGAATAACATTTTTTTTTTAGAATAAAAGAGTACAAAATAAAATCATGAACAATAAAGATTGGGAAAGTTTAATTATTTTTTAACCCAATATTTTTGAAATACTCCTAATGTAAATGTAAGTATAATAGCTATAGTAGTGAAAATAGTGATACTATTGATAAAATGAAATATTTTATCTTTATTCTTTAGATTTGATTCAGTTACTAAAATATTACATGAAAAGATTATTAAAAAAAGAATAGCAAGTAACGATGTAGCTAAAAATAAATCATTTAAGTGATTGTAATTTGAAATACTTATGCCACATAATAAACAAGAGGTGAAGAAAATTAAATAGATGTCTAAGTAAATATACTTAGATGATTTTGAATATATTTGGGAATTAAAAGCTACTGATTCATCTGCGTCTCTTTCGTCAAGATCTGGTGTGAAAACTTGTAGAGCTTCGGCAAAATTAGAAAGATTCATGCTGCTTTCATATTCTAATTCAGAACGTGGTGATAATTCCTGGGAGAATGTTAAATTCGAATTTCCTTCATATTTTACTCCGGGGAATTTAACTAGAGGTAAACCAGAAAACTCAATAGTTGGATGAGCATCATTACTTTGCCAAGGTGAATAATTTAAATCGAAAGCAGAAACTGAATAATTACTAGATTCCAACATTTTAAAGTGGGGTTGCTGAGGAAAGACTCGTTTTTGTTTAGGTAAAGTATTTCCGGATTGATTAACTTCGGCAACTGGCATATATTTCCCCGGAGGCGAATAATTCGAGCTTAGTTTTCCCATGCCAGGTATATTTTCTCCAATAGTAATTGAGTTTGGATCAATTTCACGTGAAGATGCCTGTCTGGATGTTTCGTCTTTTAACCCACCAGAAAAACTAGTGGGTATAGTTTCAGAGCTAGATTGCGATTTTAAAGCGCAAAAATCCATAGCAGAAGTTATATCTTTTATATTTCTATAATCTCTAGCATCTTGATTCCCTCTACTATCTACACTTCCCACAATATTTATACCAGATTTCGGGAAATCATTTTTAATCTTAGAAATATCTTCTTCTTCATTAGAATCTAAAATTATTTGAGCAACTTGTTTTGCTTCAGAACTGTCACTTTTTCTAAATTCTTCTTTCATGGTACTATTTTCACTGTCACCTGCAGTTTGTATAACTTCTTCCGTTTTAGCTAGATTTCCACGTTTAACAATAGTTTCGATAGTTATTTCATCCATGTTTTTCAAAAATAAATTTCCATAAATTTGAAATTATAACCTAATTTACGAAAAAAGAAAATTAAAAAGATTTAAAATATAAATTTAAAATAAATTTACTTATATAGTAATTGATAAATTTCTTTACATAATTCCAAAAGAGAAATATTAAAAAAAATTTAAAGTATAACCCAATATATAATAATATTCTTAAATTATTCATATTTTTATATTTAGTAAATTGATTTAAAAAAAATTAAATTAAAAAAATTTTATTTTCCTTAAAAGCTTTTTTTTAAAAAATTAAATTAAAAACGGTTTGAAAAATAAATCACTTAAATCAAATTTCACCGGATGTTTCCAATTCATTTGTCATGTAATATTATGTTTAAATCTATTTGAGAAAAATCAATACAATCAAATTAAAACAGATATTTAAATTATTTTTTCTAGTAATATCATATAATAAAAATTGAGTATACCCGACTTATTGAAGAGGAAAATACTTTTAAAATATACCGTTATAAAATAATGAAATGAAATCGGTGTTCATATCATTGTTTCGATTTCTATTAGGTAGAAATCATACCTTTTTTTTTAATTTATTAAATTTATTTACAAATAGCGAGTCTACAAAAATCTAAAAAATCTAAATAATTACTTTTTTTTCGAAATGTATCAAATTTTACAACATGACTGGTTTTTTAGGTAATCGATATGTGTAAACCTGGAATACAAGCCTTAATCACTCGGATATAAGACCAGATGCTTAGAAGACACAAAAAATACCATTTCAAAGCCAGGTAATCGAAGCAGCATTTTATAAATTTTGATATGCTATCGCTTCAAAGAAATCTACATAGATATTCGAGATACATCTTGTGTGTTAGTCTATTTGTTTAAAAATCCTAAAGTAAGAAGAAAAGCCACATTGTCCGGAGGCGTTTGAGGTTAAATACAATCCAGATAAAATCCATGAAAGCGAAATACATCCCCTGATTGCGCCTATCATTCATTAAATGGATTTACGCATTTTTCAAGATAAAACCATAGATATGTAAAAATCATATCGAATATCGATAGTGTTTTTGGACAGCAGTTACATTTTTTCAACCAGGAAGGCTTTGAATTCCTGTAAACAACATAGCACATTTCTCTTTAAAAAACATATTTGGTATATTTAATAATCCCAGGTTTACATAAAAAAGTTAATTATTATTTTTAATCATATATCATATATCATATAGAAATATATTTCTCTGCTGGTAATGTATTATTAATTCCCCGATTATTTATAAAAATTAAATTTAATCGACAATTTAATAAAATTTAAATGCAGTAAAAACATCAAATACTTTGTGATTTCTTTCAGTCCAAAGTATAAATCTATCTATATGTCTTTTATTTACACGTTTTTAGAGTTTACTGATTTACTATATTTAATATCGAAGTGGTAGTTTCAACCATTTCGTTTCAGCTTTTATCTCAATTAATTTTAATATTAGCTTGCTGAACACTTTCTAACAAATAGTATATACTTTTAGTGATAGTATGAATCATATCTATATTTCATCTCCTTGTATGACATATTGTTACGTTTTTTCTTTGATTCTTTAATTTTTTCTTTGTCAAATTATCTCGGTTTATAAAAAAATGGCTCATACCTTTTTTTAGGTTCACTCTAAGGAAAATATAATTATGATTTTACTGTTATATAATATATCTAAGTTTAATTTTATAGTGTTTCTAAAATTTTACTCTTTTTTTTCAGATAAGAAATTTAATCAAAACACACCGGAATTTTAAAAATAAATCTACAAAAGTTCTTGAATCACATAAAATATTTAATCTTATAATAATTTCAACCAAACTATTATTTAAATAAAGAATATGATAATACAAATACTTTTTTTATAGTTTATTTAACCAGAAAACATGACTAACTGTGTATAATTAAATCAGATGCAATATATTATAAATTATTAAAATTACTCGAAAAATATCTCCAAACACATTTATTTAATATTTTATTAATAGAAAACACTCGATTATTTTATAACTTTTAATTATTACCACAGATTCTAAGAATATAAATTCCAAAATTACTTTTAAGCTATAAAATTATTTTACTCATAAAATATTAAATAAATATTAAAAAGTATTTTAATAAGAATTTCAATAAGAATTTCAATTAGATTTTAAGCGAATAAAAATCATGGTTCTATTATAAAATTTAGATATTTTATTTACCTTTTAATTATATGATTATTTCCTTATAAATATCTTATTTAAATATAAAAGAGGTTTTGGTGTATTATATTGATTAATTTTAACGGAAAAGCATATTTTTTTAATTTTCTAATTATTTATTTAATAAAATTCTAAATTAAAATATTTTTTTTTTACCATTTTTATATATTTTCTTCCACCTCTTTTACCACAGTAGTTTTTTCTTCTAAATCCGACTCTTCATTATATTTGTTTCAATTTTCTAAAAAAAACATAATTTCCCAATTTAGATGTTTTTGAAAATTAAAAAGTAAAAATCAAAATTAAACACGTATCTCATTCAATATTCTAGTCTTTAAATCAGTATAAAATATAAAAAACACCCAAAAAGATCTTCTCATTTGTATATTTCCGATTTAATAAATTTTTCAATTATATAATCATTTTTGTTTTCATTACTTCCTAAAAAATATAAATTTTCATCATATTCACATCCATAAAATAATAGATTCTCAGCTTTTGCAGTCCCACACTGAACATCACCATTAAGAATTTTATAAAAAATATCAATTGAATTGTTTAAACCAACCTGTTGTAAAACCCAAAATATTTTTCTTACCATATTGTGTAAAAATGATTTGGCTTTTATATTCAGACAATAAACAGAATCCTCAACCATCTCTATAGATATGCTGGTCAATGATCTACAATAATATGCTTTGTCTATTTCAAGTCCTTTCTTTTTAAATTCTTTTTCCTTGGATTTTTTACAAAAATTTTCAAAATTTTTTACCTCAAAAAAATATTTACAAATTTCTTTCATTAAATTTATGTTCAAATTATTACTTCGAAAAAAATATTTATATTTTCTTGAAATACATGAATGCCGAGCATCAAAATCTTTTGGTACCAAAGAATAAGAATGTATTAATATTTCTTCTGGTAAACCACTATTTAGCATTTTTATATAATCGTATTCTTTGTTTTTCTCTAAAATAAAATTTTCATTTGAATTATTTTTTTCAACTGTATTTTTTAAAATATTACTGTTTTCATCTTCAGTACGAATTGAAGGGAAAGTTACAGACATTACCATATTCTTTGCACTTACACCTGCATCAGTTCTACCGGCAAATGATATATCATTTGATGTAAAAGAATTTATTAATCCGTTATAATACATCACTCTTAATATTCTTAATTCAACAGTATCTTTGTTATCTTGCATAACTAAACCATAAAAATTCTTTCCGTAATATGAAAATTTCAATGCAATTTTTTTGTACGATTTTATGTATTTATTCTTTATAAAATTTACAGGTGGAAAAATTATTTTTATTAGTTGATCTTTGGAAAGTGAATGCAAATATTTTTCATATTTTGATTTTTCAATTGATTCGTTTTTATTTTTAACCATTCGAAAAAAACGGAATTTTTTTAAAGAAATAAATGTTAAAAAAAAATTGTTTTTTGAGAAAAGCGAATGCAAGGAACAGAAAATATAAATACCATTTCTAAAAATAAAATAGAAAATAGAAAATTTTGAAATGTTTGAAAATAGAAAATAGAAAATAGAAAATAGAAAATAGAAAATAGAAAATAGAAAATAGAAAATAGAAAATAGAAAATAGAAAATAGAAAATAGAAAATTTTGAAATGTTTGAAAATAGAAAATAGAAAATAGAAAATAGAAAATAGAAAATAGAAAATAGAAAATAATTATTATAAAAATATCAGTTAAGTACTTTTGACTCTTTTTAGTCTTTTAATAAGACTTCTAATAAATAA
Source organism: Hamiltosporidium tvaerminnensis (assembly GCA_022605425.2). Classification (NCBI taxonomy): domain Eukaryota; kingdom Fungi; phylum Microsporidia; family Dubosqiidae; genus Hamiltosporidium; species Hamiltosporidium tvaerminnensis. The sequence continues at coordinate 208,847 of JAKIMF020000011.1, read as the reverse complement.
ACTTTTTAATCGAATTTTATAAATGACTAATAGATGAAAATTGATAAAATTTTAGTAAACTACTAAGTTCATATTGGGCTGTCAAATATTTAACTTTCTCTACAATTTTATTGCTCTATTTACATCTAATTTCATCTATTTTTAAAAATTTTATATTCTTTCAATTTAGGAGTACTTGGTTATAGATCTATTATAAAAAATTTTATACTTTGAGTAAAAATGAAAATATAAACATTTTGGTTTTTACTTTAATTTAATATATATAGGTTGTTTGTCTTTCTTTATTTGTTCTTTGGAACCAGAAAAGGCTATTTTCATATCTCATCAAATTTTAATTTTTTTTAATCATTTTTCTAAATAGAAAATAGTCTTTATAAGTAAAAGTATATTTATTAAATGCCAATAGTTATCGCTATAACATAAAGTAATTACTATATACATTTATACATAATACTAGATTCTTCCAAAAATAACCCTAACCTTTTCTTAAGAAATTAGCCAGGCATTTTGAGTGCTTAAACTTTAAAATAAACTATACGATTAATTTTCTTTATTAAACAAAACAACCCAAGATTAATTTATAATTTAAAGTAATAATCAAGATAATCTTGATTGAAATTGTAAAAAAATTAATCAAGGAATTTATAGTCTAAAATACTTTTTATACACAAAATGTCGAATTATATTATAAAATTAATTTGATTTGACTTAAAAATACTTCCTATATTCTATAACCAAAGTTATTTCTGTCTTGTTGCTCTACGAATGCTCATACAGTAATTACTGGCTTTCAAAACGGAATTTGAACTTCAAGCATTTTTTCTTAGGAAATTTAAATCCAAACAATCAAATATAATGCGTATTTCACAAGAAATACTAAAAAAATAAGAGTTCTATTCGTGCCAAAATGAATATTACATTCACTTTTTACGACTTTCAAACTCTATAGCATCTTCAATTCATGAGGTAAATATTTTCAGAACAACAAATCATGAAAAATTTCGTTTTTTTAATTCTCATAAGTTATAAATTATACTTGATACTCATATTCTTAAATATGATGAAGTTTTTATTCTGATATAGTATTCACAAATAGAAAATGCCTTCTTTTCAGACTTAAAACCAACGTAAACCAAAACAATGATTAAGTGATCGTGTAAAGTAAAGCAGTCTATATCTTGCAAAATCAAGAAAATACTAAGATATGATTTAGAAAAACACACATATACTTCATTTTATGTCATACTCTATTCAAAGGAAAAAAAAGTTCATGCTACTCTAAAATTGGAAGATCTAAACATCTTTCCGATTCAAATCAAAGATTTTGAGTAGAAATACAATAACAGAATTCAATAATATTATATTATCAACATATAAAAGATAAATTGTGCGTTTTTTATTGTGTAGGATGTTTTAGAAGTTTATCATAAAGATAGGAAAAAATAATATCTAAAAAATGACTATAAATATCTTTTTTGATTAAAATGAACATTTTAAATTTGATTTAAATTTTTAGCGAATTTCTTAGATCAAATTATATGTCACAGACTTTCTTAATTTTCTTAAAAAAGTTATTTCAATGGGAATTAAGATACACAACACGCTATTCACATTTTTAAGTTACTTATACTTTAAATAGTGATTTGAGAAGAATTAATATTTCAAATAATTTTTTTAATAAATATTTAATGGTTTTTTTTATCGTTATTGGGTATAATTAAAAAGCACATACAAAATATTTTATATTTATATTGTATTTTTGAAAGAATTAGGATTATAATCTTATTTCGATATCGTATTTGATATATATATGGATGAAATATGATCACAGAAGTGGCATTATTTCTTTTTTGTTTTGTTTATAATATTTCCTATTATGACTCATAATTTTATAACTTTATCTTCAACACCGAGAAGTATAAGAAGACCAGAACAAGTTAGTAAATAAGGTTACTACTTTTAATCATTCTTAATAAAAATAGTTTAAAGAACTTCATCAATATAAAATTGGTATTTTCATTAATATTAGCAATTATCACACATATTTACAGAACGTTAGAGATAAATAATTCAAATAAAAACACGATATTCTAATTAAGATTCGTTTTATGACTGATAATATGAAGTTAGACAATAGTTTTCCTTCTTTATAAAAGCATTTTTTTGTTTTAAAAATTTAAAATTTTTGCAAGATAATCTGAGTATAGGTCTATAAAATCTAAAATATTTATAAAAGCTGAAAAATATTATTTTATTTTATTTAAGAATCAAATATTGCGTAACTTAATGAATTTACAATTAATAAATTTTCAATTCCTTCTTAATTATAAATTGAATAGATTTCATTCGATAATGAATTCAGATTTAGGTTTTATTATCTCTGTATATTAGTAAATTTTCATAATGAAATAGTTTATTTCTTTTAATAAAGCTTTAAAAAAGAAATTTTTTTACTGCTTTCCATAAAATACATATAAGGCACACTGATACTAAATTTAAAGCAATTGGAAAATTTTATATGAAATCCGAAGTAAATTACACTTTATTACCTTTTCATAAATTTATATGAACATAAACTTTCCAAAATATTCTTAAGTGAATTTTAGTTTAAAACTTTTCTAATACCCGTTTAAAGCTTGTAAATTCTTTATATTCTGGTAATATTTTTATATTTAAACGATATATTTGTAGAAAATTACCAATTTTTTATATTATCGGTAGGTTTTGTTTAATTTATCTAATTTATTTAAATTAATAACATAAAGAAAATAATTAAACAACAAAAATCAGAAATAATATTAATAGTTACCTTACGCCGACTTAGTCTTTATATTTTGGCGCCCCAAGAGTACTAATGTAAAAAAGTAAAAAGAAAACAATATATTTTTAACTAATATAGACTTTTTAATTTCCAATTTTTCATTTTGATATAACAGCAAATTTCAATAAAATTAAACATTGAGTATAAAAACTTTTAGCTTTCAAAATAAATCATGAAATAAAAAAAAATTTTAAATATATGCTTTTGAAAGTTAAAGAAACCTCTTTATTCACTTTTTCGAAGGATGTATTTCATTGATTATACAGAATTGTATACTTTTAATTATATAACCAGAATTTTAGTTCATAATAAAATCTTTAAATTATAAGAAAGTATTATAAATGCCTTTTATACACATTAGATGTCGAAACTAAAACTTTTTCGTGGTTTTTTATATAAATTAATATTGAAAATAAATTCCAATAAATGGCTTAGATTTCTGGTTGAAGTTAAGATTTCGTTATATCAATAAAATACATGAAGAATTCTGAAAATAATATTGTTTTTACACTTCGAAGTAATAAGAAAAAAGCAGACACTGTTTATATTTCAACGAAAAAACCACTTCAGAAAAAAACCCAAAAGTGAAAAAAAATATTCATAAAAGAGTGCGAAAATTGGATTACAATTTTACTAAAAAAACATTGGATCAGAGATTTCTATAAAAAAGATTCATAATTAAGGAAAAACCCCTATTTTTATCATTTTTTGGAACTTGTCTGCCAGTACGTAACGATAACCAACTAAAATATGTAAGTTCGCGATTTAATTCAAAGTTCAAAATTTAGAATAAAAAATTCAGTACCAAAAATTCAGACCCTAATATTTAGATAATTTTGAAACGCTAAGATATAGTTAGAAAAATTTAAGCAAATAGTCTAATTTAAATGTTTATGTTTTCTTAAATTTTTTACAATTAATTTCTAACTTTATATCATAAGATTCCTAAATATTTTTCACACATTTAAAATTCACAATATAAGAAACCTTCTATTTTACAATTCATGATCATCTCATTTCTTTATTGAAATATTTATGGAACTACAAGCTAAATTTAAAAAGGTAAAGAATGTAATGATTCTAAGAAATATACGGTATTTGAATATTAAGTTCAAGGTATTCATCACTTTATTTAACCAAAGGTTGAAATATCCGGTATTAAAAGTGGTTGAAAATTTAAATTGACGTTTAACTAAGTAAAGAACCAAATCGTTAAATTTAAAAAAGTATATAAAATTCTAAAAATTATTTTTTTTATAGGTCAAGCAAAAAAGCGGATAATTACACAGTCAAAATCCGGTGAAATATAGACATTTTACTACTCGAAGTTAAAAATTTCTTAGGCATAACTACATAGATAGCATCATGAAGAAGTTAGATGCCAATACCTACCTTCTAACAATAGCTATAAATTGAAATAAAGAAAAGAATTCGAGTCAATTGGTTGGTTAAGAATTCCTTGAGAATGTATACGTAAAATCAAGAGGAAATCAAAAAAAACTACTGTCGAATTTAGAATAAATGACCCAAAAATATACTTTATACAAAGTAAAAACATCATAAACTTTATTGAAGTAAGAATTCACACTCAAATTTCTTAAACTTAAAAAATAGCTAAAGCATGCTCTTTAATCTACTCAAATAGGTCTCATTTAATGCTTCAGTGTTCAGATAATCACCTATGGAATAAATTGAACGGTAATGTGACAAAACACCACATATTTATCTTAAAAGACTTCAAACAACTTTAAATATAGAGATATACTTAAATCGTTATCCGTAAGAAAATATTCAGAATTATTATCTTGAACTTTAAAAAGAGCTTGAGCAGAAAACGAATTCCGAAGAACTTTGATCTAAAGCGTTATTTAGAATTGAAAGGTATGTAAATCAAAAATCTATATGAGACAGGCACCGAGAATATTTGGTAAACACGTAAAAAAAAATATAATATAATCCTATCTTTAGATTAAGACAGCAAATCAGAAGAATAGTCATATAAATTATAAAGAGAATTTAAGAAATACACAAATTCAGAGATTAAAATGTTAGAAGAGAATATTAAAACAAAGATAAAATTTTTAATTATAATTTTAACAAATAAGTAATTTCTACAAATTCTATAATATAATAATGCTCGGTTATTAGCGTTCTAATATAAGTTAAAAATTCGTTTGATTGTTTTAAAAGATGAAATCAAATATAATTTTAGCATCTTTTAGAGTTGGCATCGTTAAACGCAATTTTTTTTTGTTCAAAACAGTATTTTTCCTATTACACCAAAACGACTAATATATATTTTAATACACCTTTAGAATATTTTTGTATCATTCCTTTTCAAATGATTATATAAATTTTAACTTAAATTACCTATTTCTCAATTTCATATTTTTTTTTCTATTTAATATTTTTTTTAAAAAATCTTTTATTCTAAAATATATTTTTAAATCAAAATGGGTTAATCATTTAATCATAAAAATTCTTAAAAAAGAATACCCTTATATGGAATTTAAAGATAAATTCGATACTTTTATAATGGACTGGAAAACACCTGTTATTTCTTCATTTCTTTATATGGCTTATGTTCAGTACGAAAATAAAAGAATATCACAAGTAACACCACCACAAAGAAAGAAATTTTCATTACTTACTTTAATGATGGTTCTTCATAATCTAATTTTATGTGTTTTTAGTGGAATCGTATTTTATAAAACTTACAATATTTTATTAGATTGCTATAAAAAAAGTACGTTTTACAATTTTTTAAATGACGGAAATAAATTTTTGTATAAAAAAATGATCTTTTGGACGAAACTTTTTTATTTATCAAAATATTATGAAATAATTGACACAATAATTTTACACGTAAATAAAAAAAGAACTTCTTTCTTACAGATGTATCACCATGCAGGTGCTATTATTTGTTGTTGGATGCTTGCCAAATGTGAATCACATGTTCCTTGGATATTTGTAGTTCTTAATTCATTTGTTCATACTATAATGTATGCTTATTATTCTTTGACGTGCCTTGGAATTAAAACTAAATACAAGCATCTTATTACAAAAATGCAGATGACACAATTTGTTATGGGAAATATTTTTATTTTAATTCATATTTTTAAAGGAGATTTACTTAAAAATGAAAATATTTTTACTTCGTTTAAAGTACTGGCATTGTTGAGCAATGTATTTTATGTTGCTGTGTTATTTGGTTTGTTCAATCAATTTTCTAAGCAGACATATTCCAAAAGAATTGCGGAAAGAAAAAAACCGATAAAAAATGAATAAACACCAATGCCGGGTTGAAATAGTCAAATATAATCTATATATTACCATTTATATTATATTCCATTCTTGAAATTAATAAATTTATTAATAATAATCTTGATATTTGTGAAAAAATTTAGACGTTTTTTTAGAAAAGAAGAGTAGATAAGTAAATTTATTAAAATTTTTACTTTTGTTTGTATTTTAAAGGCTTTTTTTGAAATACTTGCTTTTTGATTTTTCAATCAAGGCTTTAAATTTGTTGTATATATTTCCGCTGTATGTAGATTAATTTCTTTGACAATGTCCGGATTTTTCCTTTCAAAGTCGCTTAACTTGCAATTAGAATAAATTGCTTTTGCGAACGCAAAACCTAATTGGAAATGATTAAAATTTTCAGGAATAATTTGCAAAAAATAAAATAGATCTATTTCTTTTAAAAGTTCCAATATTTCTTTGAAAATATTTTCTAATATTTGTGTGTCAAAGTAAGTTGATTAGTTTTAAAATATTTTGTTACCAATGTAAAGATAGTCTGAACTGAAAAATAATTACACCTTTCAGAATCCTTTTTTATTTGAATTTTTTCAAATATTTTTGTTTGATCATGATTTAGAAATTTAGTATACATTTCGTTAAAATCAAAAGGAAAATAAATGTTTAAATTCTTTTTTTTATGTGTTTCCTTTCTTCTAGTTTTTTGCTGATCCAAGAAAGCCTTAAAATTCATTTTTAATTCAATGCAAGTAGTCTTATTTAAAGCCGATGATTCTTCAGAAAGAATTTCTGATTTTTTTTGGTCTTTTGATGTGTTCACATCACTTAATTTGTTTAAATACTCTGTAGTTTTTACTTCATCTGAATATCAAAATTACCAAAAAAATGAAATCTATGTTCCGGTATTTAGATTATATGATTCGGGCAAATCTGCTGGACATTTTCATAGGCAAAGTGAAACTTCTCGTTTGCAAAATATTTTGATTTTGCAATTATTTGTTTCATTATATCTCCACAAAATGATTTTTCCGTGATTATACCGTCTTGAAGTGATTTTTGTTGAAAAAAATGATTTTTTTCGAAGAATCTTTTTTATACAACAGATTTCTACAATCATTTTTCACAAGAAAGTTACAAAAATCTTGATAATTGGCAAAAAAGTTTGAATATATAATATAAAATTTTCGAAACGTCTAATCAACACATTTATAATAATATCATTTTCAAGTGTTCCAGTTTTTTCAATATTTTTCAGGAAAACCTCTTCTGAAGTTTTAAAACTCGTGCACACTCCAAGCTTAGACACAGAGTATTTTATCGCAGGAGCTAAAAAATATGAATCCGGAATACAAATTTCGTTTTTCGAGGTTCTAAACATATACTCAAAAAACTGTTTTCTAATTTCATCAGTTTTATATTTTGTTAAAAACATTTCTTTATGATCATCAAGTTGATTTTCTAAGTATGAACTTACTGTGTCATATAATTCCTCATAATTCTTCTCATTGTGTGGGATTTTCTTAAAATCAGAAACAATTTCTTTTATTTTTGTTTCAAAAGATTCTTGATTCAAATATCTATTAAATATTGTCGATAGGTAATTAGATATGCCTTCTATATGAGGTTTGTTAAGAAGTATTTTATATACCAATGAATTTTTATCATTATAAATGACAAAATCCGGAATAGATTTTATTGTTTTCGGTTTACTTTTTTTTTGTAACATCTTTATCTGTTTATTCCTTTTATTAGTAACAGTATAAGTCACCAAGATATAAAATAAAAATATGATCGGTTTCATTTCTTTTTAGAAACCGAAATCCAGAAATATTTAAATATTTTTTTTGTTCCAATTTTCCTAAAACAGCAATTTTTTAATAATTTTATTTTTCGAGTTAAAATTGTTTTGAAACTAAATTATCTTCTTAAAATCTTCTAATATATATGAAAAATAATCAAATTGGTTCTTAATCAAATTTATTTCAATTCGTTAGACATTAAATTTAGCTCTTAAATCTTTTTATATAAAATATTTTTAAAATATGAATGTATGTTATTTCAAAATTGTCATAAAAATAAAATTCATAAAAATCTAAATTGAAAAAAAAAATATTTTTCTATTTTAGAGCATTACAATAATCAACATTCTAAAAAAAGAAAATAGAAATAAAAAATTGATAATTAAAAATTATTGCTTGAAATCATAATTATTCAAAATTCAATATGAATTTATATTTTTATTGAAAAAAAAACCACTTATTAGATTTTTTTAAATAGAAATTTTGTAATCTAAAGACAATTATTAAAATTATGATTTAATTAGAACAAAATAATCTGATTTTTTTATTAAACTGAAAAGTTATATTTGTTCTTAGAAAGCTTTTGATATACAATTTTTTCAAATTAATTTTTGTTTTGTTGATTAGATTCACATTCGGGGGTTAAAATTCTCTAAAATTAAGCTTTTAGTTTGCTCTTCTAGTAGTTAAATAATCTTTCTATTTTTAATACAATTCAAGTTTTTTTTTAAAATTTGATTTAGACACCATTTAAACGTTCAATGTGTTCAACTTGATATTTTTTTAGTTGCATGAGCCACATTGAAAATAATTGTTTGCACTTTTTAATGTCTTAGATTATTTATCTGAATATGCCTTATATCAAATCAATTGAAAGTAAGTAAAGAACCATATTTTTAAGCGTGGAAAAGTTATTATTTAAGTGAATAAAACCATATACATAAATATTTGAAGATTCTTTAAAGTTTATTTTAATAATATTTTTTTTATGTCTAAACAACAGAAACATTATATTGAGTTCCCAAAACACCAAATTACAGAAATTTGCTCATACTTGTTACGAAAAAAATTTCATTCTTTTTTATACATTTTATCGATTGATAAACTTTAAAATCTAAAAAATTATTAACAAAGAAATAAAACTGGTAATCAGTTCCACTTTTTATCTTAATAATCTGTTTCATTGTTTTGCAACTTTGCAATTGCTATAATTCTAAGATTTCAATGTTGTTTAACATGATTGAAAGTATTATTAAAACCAATTCCGATTCATTAAACATATAATTCATAGCTAACTGAAATTCTTCAAGATTTTTTTTTTGTTTTAAACACAACGAACCTATCTAAACATCTTTTTACATACGATGCTTATAAACATTTATATTTTATGAATGTTAACATTGTAACGAGAATTGTATTTTCAAAATACTTTTTTTTTTAAAAAATAATAAGTTTTGTAAATCTTTCAAAAAATATTACAAGCAAGCTTTCGTAACAATGCGAGTTTTTATTTTTAAAAAGAGATGTAAACAATCAGAGAAAACACACATAAGTTTGTTCTAATACACGAAATTAACATAAAAATAAGCTTTGCATTAGTTTGAAAAATAATCCATATCACATTAAAATATAATCCATTGAGTTAATAATCAATATATTTTCATAAAAAATTTCTTTTCATAACATATACCTTCTTCTCTTTTTTTATACCATAATTTATTCTCGCTTCATATTCTCTCGATTGATTCTGTACATTTAATCCTTAAATATTTAATTTTTAAGTACATTATGTAAATGTTGTTGTTTTTAAGTCATATTTTTCATTGCATACGTGTAGTATCAATAAGATTATTCATTCTCACAGGCATATATAAGCATATTTATAAGATATGTAGCTCGAATCTTAAATTTATTATATTATTAAATACTTTCGTAAAATCGTTCTAATATATTTTTAGTATGCTTCGCATATCATCTGTCTTCAGCTCATACTGTTAAAAATACAGTAGAATTAAAACATAATCCTATGCATAACATTACTTAATATTCTTGTAATTATATCGAAATCTTAAAAATAAATATCTTTCATTAGAATAAGGCTAGCTTTTTAAAAGTAATCGTTCTGAGTAAATAGTTTATAGATAAAGTAGGCTATTTAGAAACAATCTTTACTTCATAACATCTGATATCGAATAATTTCAAATTAAAGAATATACTAGGTCGTTTCATACATCATTATGATTATATCCTCTTATAGGACTTATTTAGAGCCTTTTTTTATAATACTTTAAAGGAAGTTTTTAAATTTATTACAAATGCTTTAATCATATTCATTTGAAGGCAAATAATATTTATAATATAATCAAGATATGCAATGAGGAAGAATCCCCCTATTATTCAATTGATCCGAAAACCGTAAGATACTAATTATAGTGAAATATCAAGAGAATTACTTTTATAATGCTATTTTAATTTATACAAAAAGATTAATGTTCGAAAAAAACCAGTTGAATTCGTTTTATAAAATCCAAATCATATTTGCTCTAACTATTACTAAACAACTTGTAAGAATTTAATACTTCCTATGAATAGCATCGATGCATATTTTCATATACTTTTTTTTAAGAATTGCTTTATAAGGTTTACTTTCTATTTATATTTTTTTTAAATTTGATTTACTTGTACACAACGCTTGTACAATAGAATTAATTTATAAAGGCTGTTTCTTATTAATTTATTTGTATAAAAAGAATTTAATTCAACAATTAATTTTGTTTAGATTATTAGTATAGAATTTACATATCCAATTTGACTAAAACATTTGAATTCAAATGAACTAATAAATTATACATTTAGAAAAAATACATCAGGACACCAAGACAGGTGTTTATTTATAATAAAAAAACCCACAGATCTTGAAATACATGAAAAGTAAAGCGAAATGCAAAAAAAAACTCACAAGCTGAAATGAGCGAAAAAGAAATTTGACCTACGTATATAAATTTAAAACCAATAACCAGATGAGGAATAGCATACTAAGTAAATCAACCTGCCAATGATTAATTAGTAAATGATAGAAGAGTGGCTCAAAATCCGTATATGAAATGCTAAAAAAAATACACAGGACAAACGATTAGAAAAAGGTATAAAATCTTTTTTGAAAAGATCAATAAATTTAAACTTAATATAATATATAATGAAGTTAAAGAAGATTATTATCCTTGCCACCAAAGCCCTGCACGAGCCATGGCTGCTCTAAGTTATACTGCCCATTTGTCTTTTTACAGTGAATTTGTTTACTTTTTCGGGGTTTCGTAGCAAGGTGGTTTAAACGATTGGTTTTACACTCAACCCCAACTTTGAGGACCAGTCAGTTTAGTCACCTCTTACGACAAGCAGAGAATACACCAAGCTAATTATGTTCTTGGCATAGTCAGGGACTGTAAAGATGATAGACTAGCTTTAATCATATTTTTTCGATGAATCTAAAATTATATTTGGTTATTCAAGGTAACCTCTACCAATAAGTAAATGTAAAAGTTTATAAGACATTTGAATATAACGAAGAAATCTTACATCAGCATTTTAAAGCGCATAATATTCTATATGCAAATTACCGTGGATAGCAATGTTGTAATTTTATGTTGCACTTATAGCTAAGACATAAACAAAATAAGTTTAAAATGTAGTCGTACTTTTTTTATTAAGCATAAGATTTATTACATGTAGTAGTTTAATATTTTAATTTAAAGATTTAATAAATTCCATTTTTCTTCTTAATTCTAAAGTAATACCTATCACGTGAATATTCGCTTGCAATTTTGCAGAAATAAACATAGTTAAACATGAAAAAGCCAATTTTGATTTGAAACCATATTTATCACATTTTCACTCTTGCAGATAAAGCCTTTATCATGTTTTTTTTAACATTATTTTTTATCTATTAATTTCAGAAAAAGCATAGCATATTTTCGTATTAAAAATACTTTCGATCCTTTCTCTTCTAAACCAAGATCAGAAAAATAAAAAAATTCTGTATACAGTCTAAACCCATCATAATATAAACCTAAACCACTCGCTTAAAAAATCGATGTTCTATTACGTTTGTAATTGTGAAAATTGACAATTATTTGAAAGTAAAAGGGTATTATGCCTTGAAAAAATAACTTGAAAAGGTTAGAATATTTCATCGTGATTGCTTTGGGTTTTGCACTAAAATCTTTAGAGGATTTTCCTTTATACCAAATATCTAAGTAGATTGAAACAACAAGTTATTATAATATTTCTTTCTCTTCATAGCCCTTATAATTAAAAAAAATATCTTGCAATTTATGTTGCGGCTCTTTTCGCAAGCCTTTTCTATTTAAATAAAGATGCTGATGAAAAGTATTTTTATTTCTAACCAACGTATATTTATATTCGAGAAAAACGAAATAAATTATCAAATATCTTAATGTAACGTAAGTCAATTTAGATGCCATTACGAAGTAATGGATTAAATATAAAAAATCATTCAATTCCACGGGAGGATTTATAACATAAATAGTTATTAAAGTCTACTTCTTACGTCTAAAATTATATCTCTGTCATATCTATAACAGATATTTTACACGATAAGTAAATTAGTAGAAAAAATCCGATTATGTATGGTGGAAAAATGACATTCGATCTATGAAAAAGTATTTAAATATAAATTAGCTGTTTGGTCGAAGCATTATATAATCTATGTAAAATTTCCACAGGTTTTTGAACAATTACTTAGATTTTATCATTTTTTTACATTTCTTCTTATATTCTATTCAAGATCCTTGATTTTACAAAGATAATATTTCAATTAAATATCTAGGTTTTTAAGTTTTTATTCCACCATACAAGCCCTTAAATATCCCACTTAAATTTGAATAAATTTATTTTGGTTCAGGATATAAAATACTCTTTGATTTAAAAAAGAATAAATTATGATTACAATATTTTGCACACTTATTTTTGTTCTAATTGACATTCTTGAACAATTTTTGACTTGACATATAGACTCATGCCGATTTTGTTTTATATTTGCAAGTCATTAGATTTTAAACAAAAGCAAATAAAAAAGACTAAAATTGGACAAAGAATGTTCAAACTAAACATAAATATTTTTAAACAAAAAATAGTCAAGCTGAATTTTTTTCTTAAATTGCTCATAACAATAGAAACTTATAGAAAAAATGTAATTTATTCCTAAATAAAAATTTTAAATTCTATGCATTAGAAATAAGTTTTCTAAAATGAAATAAAGCCCAAGTATATTTATTCTCTATGTTTCTCTAGATTAGATTCCAAATCGAGTTTGGAAATATAAATAATCGTTTGAATTCCTCTTATACATCAATCTTTAAAAATAACATTTCTAATTTAAAATATGAATTTAATTATTTTCCATATTCAGAGAAGATGATTAAGTATTAAATTAATCATGAAGAAAAGAGAAAAAATTAACCTACAAAGAAAATGACCCAAATATATTAGTGATTCCGTAATACTAGATAATTTTAAAACTAAAATAAAATTGAGTAAAAATTAGAAATAAATGGGCAAAGTCTCATTCATAAAGATTAGATTACAAATATATGTGAAAAAGAAGGTAAAATATAGAAATAATTGCCGTATAACAATTCAAGATCCATAAATCGGCACATATTACCATTTGTACAATTTATTTATAAACTATTTGTTTTCCCTTTCTAATTATTTGATAATAGAACAATAATACCATTTAAACAAAGCAATTTTTTCTAATTTTTTGTACCAAATATTAAAATTAACAATTGCTTGATCCAACTTTCATTACATGGTACGATATCAAATTTGTAGAAATGTAAAATATTAAAATACAGTGGAAGAAGAAAGAAAAATTGAAAATTCTAACATGCCCGAAAACCTTTCAGGTAGGTACGATTTCTGTTTACCGCTAATAACGAAAATTTATCTCAAATAGTAGCAGCTAGTCGAACGTACGGATTCATATTAAACGATAGGGAACCAAAATACGGGTTGAAATAGATATGAGGTTACAACGTGACTCCATCCGGCAATAAATAAGGCGTTCGATGAGAAATAAGAAAAGAGCGAAGCCAAAAAAATCTTTTTTATTTTAAAAAAAGCCAGCTGAAAAACGAGTATTTTAAACCCCCCCTTATGATATATCAATAAGCTTGCGCAGAATCATGTAGACGAAAACGTTGCCTATATATTGAAAGGTATCGGAAAAATACTACCGATAAGGTTGATAGTTAGATATAAGGAATATAAAAAGATAGAACATTATTGTTTAGAAATAAGAAGAGGAAATTGAATTTGGAAGATAATTTAGAAATTTAAAATCTTCTGGCTCAAAGAATTTTCACAAATGTCTCAGATAAAAATTTCAGCTGGCAAATTATAATTGTTCAAAAATCATTAGTATAGAAATATTAAGAATATAATTCCAAAACTTCTAGGGAAGTGCTAATATTACTGACATGAAGAAAATTATTACATTTTTGGAAGAAATTCTAACTACGAAATAAAATGAAACAAAAAATCAGCCAGAAAATTAAATTTCAAGGCTTCCTTTAGGCTTTGAAATTAAAGAATATTAATTAAAAAATTTTAAAATACAAAATTAACTTAAAATTAATGAAAATATATTATTTTTTCACATGTTTAAAGATAACATATCAAATCACACCAAGGAAAAAATCTTCACATGTTCCATATATTTTCGAAAGACTTTTTATAAATTTGAAAATATTACAGCAAAAATAAAAAATTTTAGAGAGCTTACAAAGGTATTTATCAGAAGCGTTACAAAATCTTTCTCATGAATATGAAATAAGCCTTAAAATACATCCACTAAAGATAATACTTGTACAGATATGGATCGGGGTGGAGAACTGTATTGGTAGTCATAAAAAAAATTACAGTATATTATTTGGAACTGTCTTACTTACATATGACGAAAAAAAAGCAATTAAGATTAAACGATAAACTTTTGCGCAATTATACCTCTTTATCATCATATATACGATGATTCTTTGTCTTTTGCGGTCAATTCCATTCTAGAATAGGAAATATACTAACAATACTTCCTAAAAACAAGTATCGTAAATCATATTATATAATACCGGGTTTTCCAAAACCATAGATCATATTTCGAAAAAAAATTAAAGAAAAACATTGAATTACTTTGAAAATATATATCGCGAGTTTATAATTTTAGCTCTTCATCTTTGCAAATGTTTATATAAATATAAGCTTTTTTATAAAATATTTCTTAATCAATCTTGAAATTGTGAGTTTCGATCATCACGAAATATCTTTAATACAAATCTTGCATTTTTTTATATTCAACTATTTGGATTGACGCCCCACAGAATTACTAGCATAAAAAATGATTCTAGATATCAAAAATGACCAGGATACAACTTTTTTAAGAATTAAACAAATGAATAGATATTTTTATGTTTTATAATATATTCTAAGTTTTTGTATTCAATTTTTTTTAACAATCTAGATACTTTGAATTTTCGAAACTACAATATTGGAATACTAATTTATCTTTAGTATTGATTTATCAAAACAAGAAATTCTATATTGGCTTGATAATAGTACCTTTGGAAATTATTTTATAAGAATCTTTATATCTATAATATTAAGACCTGATCGATAAATAATGTTTAGAAAATTTATAAAAAATGCACTACTTTATTTTTTTAGCCTTTGAAAAAGACTTGATAGAAGACCAAATGTACTCTGATAAAAAGGGCTTAAAGGTTTCAAATAAAATGCAGCAAGATATATACTCTAATATGATTTAAAATATTATGTAGAAAAAAGCTAAGAAATTTATTTGTAATTTTGAATGCCTGATTTTAGAACTTTTACTGTGAAAAAAGACCAAGAATATAGTTTAAAATTATACCATATATATAAAAGTAAGAATAGAGCATTAAAATTGATAAAAATATGCAAAGAAAAAGCAACAACCTTCTAGCTCATCGCTATAAAATAATTTTAAATATTTTTTTTTAAAAAAACTAATCAGTGACAAGTTTATATAGATTGTAAAGGCAAAATCAATATATCTGCATTATTTTAAGACAAAACATTATTTGCCAGGTTAATGTTGGAAATTTTTTTTATTAAATCGTTCTATTTTACGATTTTCATAAATTAAAATTTAAACTTGAATCAAATATAAAATTTCATGAAATACAAGTTTTTTTTAATGCAGAAATAATTTAAAATTTATAGACATCTCAATCTATTAGAAATTTTCATAAATAATATATAAGCTTGGAGTGAACAAAATAAATTTAATTAATGGAACATAAGCATTAGTCTATAAAACATGAAAACATAATTATTAATTCAACTGCTATAATTGAGATAAATTATATCTTAACCATAATTGCGCGCAGCGAAATTATTCAACGTAAAAACATGTGAATTCATCAAAAAAATTATAAAAAAAATAATTATAAAAATTAATGTAGCTAAACAATAGTTTTTTTCGGTTATAGAAGAAAATTCAATTTTAAATTGTTTTTTCCGATTTTAGTCAAGTTAAAATTTAAGAATCTTTGTATTAAAGATAGATTTAAATACTCTTTATATTAAAAGAAAAATTTATATATAAAGCTCTCAAATTTTACTCTATGATGCCAAATTTTATATTATGACTACAGAGACATTTAGTAGGTGTAGGTTAAAGCACAAATTTATTGAAGAATGTTGTTATGATACTTTTTTAGGAGATATTTATTTACAAGCAATAAAATAATTGAAAAATAACCTGTTTTAAAAAAAAATCGAATAAATGTTGTGAATAACGGTGATTAAAAAAATAAAATTCGATTAAAAACTGCAATATAAATTGACAATTCTTAAAGAGCAACAATTTCAAAAAAGTAAATTCTTTACCATACAAAACTTTGGATTTTTCTCTAAAATATTTAAAGTTTTTAAGCGAATACAAATGAGATATTATTTAAATTCCTTTTATTCAACTATCTTTTTTGTAAATCTATTATGACGTTTGACAAACAAACTAAAATATGCCCATAAACCAATTTTTTACTGCTAAAATCATGTAGTTCGCTTATTTGCGTTAAAAAGTAAACATATATAACATACCAAATTTCCCTTTATTGAATTTATCTGAATTCTAAGTTTATAAAAATGCAAAAAAAAGGTTTTTAGAAGGAAAAAAATCGAAGCTAAACCTGTAATTTAATTTATTTTTGTTTGCAAATAAACCATTATGGATTCAATTATTTCCAAAATTAAATTAAAGGCATATATTACATATAAATACTAGAAGCTTAAATCATACGACATAAAGAATCAAAAACAAAGTTTTATTATTGTACTTAAAATAAAAAAATTGATTTTAGCTTGATTAAACTCAAAAATTAGAATATCAAAACAAAAAAATAACCAACATTTTTGGTATATTCCGGTTAAAAAATTTAATTTTATAAAAACAATAACAGATTTTCAATAAATTTTAAACTAATGAATAACTTACTAATAAAATTTTACATGGAGATAAAGCTCTTATTAACTATTGCATATATAAAGTAATTTTCGAAGTAAGAAGAAATTTTACAAAATATCTCTAGAATTTTAATTGCAAATAGTTTCTCTATTGATTAATGATTTTTTTAAATTTGCCAACTATTCCATATAATTATTTCTTTTGTTTTTACATGTATCCTCCGAATTAAAAACATGCAGCTTATATACGAAGCCCCACAATGAATTGTATCTAAAAACGTCGTGTTTTTATAAACCTTAATATCAAAATCTTAACTTAATTGAGATAAAAACATATCAAAATTATACTGTGAGTAGAGCGTCTTAAAGAAAAGTTCTATATGTGAATCTGGGATATCAGTATGAAAATAAGAAACTAAGCACAAAATCTGTACCCATTATATGCTTTTAAAAATATTTTATAGCTTCTCAGACCTTTATAAAGATATATAAAATTTTAAGAGGTTGGTCAATTTTTAGTAAATTTAGAAACAAAAGAATGTGTAAACGCTTTCTTTTACGAAAAGCAATGCCATGTTAAAATAGGGTAGAAGGCAAAGAATAAATTATACCTAGGATTTTACAATCTTTTTAGCTCTGCATTAAAAAAGTTTTATGTTTATTTTTTCTTTGAGATTATCTATACATTTTATTGTTGCAAAAATAATTTTAAATTAAAAAATAATATAAGTTAAGTTTTTTATTTGTGTTTATACAAATAAAAAACAAATTTATGTCTAAAAAGAAATTTCAATCTCATAGATAATTTAATTTTTTTATATAATGTTTAAAGCCCTTGTATTAATTAAGTTCAATGCAAAGATATTTCGAGCATCTATTTTTTTATATTCTAGGTTAATTTTTTTCTTATAGCTATACAATACGATATAATTTCCATTGCTCAAGACGGTATATTTCATAAAATAAATATAAGCAAATATATAAAAGAAAGCTAATCCTCAGAAATAGAGCGCAGACATTCATCTGCTTAGAAATTCAACTAACTTAGATAGGTCATTCACAATAGTAAGGTGTCATTTAAAGCGTGTAGACTTTGTGTTTATACGGATGGCAAAACCAAAATTTTATATAGAAAACACTGTGAGGTTGTTTTAATTTAAAGTTAAGATTTTCTATATTGGCTCCTAAAAACATAGAACGCATATAATGATTTAAATAGAAATTACCCTACTGAAAACATAAACAGCTTTGGAGATATCATTGTAACAGAATGACGACTTTTTATTTTGATGTAAGAACTTAGAGATAAGTCTAATAAAGTTTCTATTGTTTTTTAAAAATTTATACAAGTAGCTTTAAGAGCTGAAATATTCTGCTTCTAGCCTCATATTTTAAGGTCATTTCATTGTACACGCTCTTATAAAGTCTTCTATTTAAATTTTCAATTTTGTCCCGTAATCGGTATCATTGCTCCAAAGTTACCGTAACACAGTTATTGATACTGATATGATTATATATCAACATTTTCATAAGATAATAAAGTTACTTATTTAAGGCAATTCGACTGTTTTACGAGATCGAACGAGTTATTTGTTTACTATCTATGAATTATGATCAGAACTATGCAAAATATTTTACATGAGCTCTTTAAAAAACCATATCATCTTAGATAGATAGCAGAAGTAAAAATAAATTGGCTGCCTAGATCAAAGTAGGACCAAAATCCTTAAGTATTGGTGGCATGCATTTTATGGCTTCTACATTAGTTTAGCGAAAACGAGTTATATCAGGGCATCGTAGAATTACTACCCTTAAGATAGCAAAGCCCTAACTCATAGAAACAGTAAAAGTATCCCTTTAGAAGATGCCACGAAATTAAAAATGTAGCAGTATTTATAGTTTTCATTCTTTTAATCTAATTATATATATTTAAACCAATACAATAACAAGTCTTTACACCTTGCTAAGATATATATTAAACTACCAAACTATAAGAAAGTATATAATATATAACGTACTACAAATGAAATACCTTACAAATTATTTTTTAGACTTTAAAATGACTTCTCCTATAAAAATACTTGGATATATATGTCGTTGATTTCATGATATTCCTATAGAAAAATGCTTTTTTTTCCTATATATCTCTATATTTCAGTTACATATGTCATTGCTTGATAACAAACATGAAAAAATAAAATCATTTTAAGAACTAAAAATAGAAAGTCTTTCTCTTATCGAAATTTTTTCTGAGAATATCTAATATAGATACACTACATAAAATACACTTTTAATATTCTCTTCGAGAATTGCACCCTACGATATTAAATGAAGTAAAATTCTGCTATTCTCTTCGAGAATATCCCTTTTACATACCCTTTTTTAGAGAGACACTATGGATATTCTCGATGTAAATATCCATTTCATATACATATGACAAAAATTTTTAAAATATTTAATAAAAATTTAGTATATGGATTTTAAAAAGAAACAAATAAAAAAATTGTTTGTATTGAAAATGAAACTTTCTATGTATATAAAGAAATGCTTTAACTTAGAAAATAGCCATAATCACTTATAATAGAGATCTAAAAAATGAAAAAATAAATGATTTATTCATTTTTTATATGTCCAACTTATTTTCCTCCGATTAAAGGATAAATAATAATATTGATTCCCCAAATTTAGAAAATATATACACTTTATGTATATATAACAAATTTTCTGTTTCTTTCTTCAAAAATAAAACTAAGGTAGCTATAGTTCCGTTGATATTTTTCATAATTGTAGTATTTTAATAGTGAATCATAAATTTTATTTTACAAATACCATTCTTCAAATTTTTAACAAAAAAAGTAAAGATTTGAAACAATTGGAACCTTTTAAATGAAAACACGCAAAAACATATTTAATTTTTTATAAACCCTGAGACTTCTTATTAGTGTAATCTAAAGTGAAATTGTAATGGAAATTTTTAATAAAAAACCATGCATATATTTTCTAGCAACTATTTAGTAAGTTTGTAAAACTAGATCTAGGTAAAATTTATAAGAAATTTTCAGATTTACGTGCCTTTTCCTTTTTAGGCAAATTAACCAAACATATAAAATAATAAGTTTGCAAATTTTACTATAGTCAAAAAATATATGTTTGTTAATATAACTTATTTACAGGTTATACATTAATAAATTTTTTTTAAGATGATAGCTTTAAGTATTTTTAATACATATTTAAAAGAATAATGAAGCTAGAAAGTAATTTTATATAAAACAAAAATAAATTTAAAACTGTTGAAAATTAATACTATTACTCTCAGTTATGATTACTGCATTAAGTGTATTGAGTTAAAAGAGAGATCTACTTTAGCCACAAATGTTTGCTTTAACTTTTCTATTTCCCGAGTTAAGAATTGCAAATTTAAGTTATTAAAAAAAATAATTCAATCTTAATACAAGGTGTACCGTACGTATTGTTCCCAAATGGAAGTAAGTCGAACTAAATTAAATCAACCATTCATCATCTAAATTTATATTTTTAAAAACCGTATTTTACAGATAATTCCAAAATTTTTAACTGAAAGTAGATTGTAGTATTTAAGAATGTTAAAATAAACATTTTTTTCAAAAAATAGTTTTTGTTAAGAATTTTTCCGAATTTCGTAGCTAGGTAATTTCTAGCCTATGAAAAATCATAGAAGCATTATAAAATAAACTTAAAACAATATATAACATTAATAATTTATTATAAAAATAAATTACACAGAATTTAAGGTTTAACAATTTTATTAGGGCAATTTATTTATATTACCGAGCTATAATTCAAAAAATCTTCAGATTTTTGTCAAAAAACCAAATTGACCATTTAGTGTGCAGTTTTACAATGAAATCTCTTTTTAATATTTTAAAAAAACTTAGACCTAAGC
Organism: Hamiltosporidium tvaerminnensis; assembly: GCA_022605425.2. Taxonomy (NCBI): domain Eukaryota; kingdom Fungi; phylum Microsporidia; family Dubosqiidae; genus Hamiltosporidium; species Hamiltosporidium tvaerminnensis. Next base: position 187,522 of record JAKIMF020000011.1, on the reverse strand, counting down.
CGATCACTTAAAAAGTTGTTAAACTTCAAATCAAACTAAAAGTAGAAAAGTTTTAAAAATAAAATATTTGAAAAAAACTAAAAAATTTGAAAAAATGTAAAAAACGAGGAAAACAGCTAAATTTAAGATAAAATTTAAAAAGCTTGAAAAGAAAGGTAAAAACATATAGAAAACTTAATAATTTTGTAACCAAATCTAAAAAGCTAATAAAAAACCTTACCAATAAATATTATTGTAAATTATTAAAAAACTTTTAGCAAATGAATAACATAGTTTTAAAATATAAAAAAAAACATTTTAAAAAAATGTAAAACGAGAACCATTTATATTAAAAAGTAAAAATCGCGGAATACTTTACAGTTAAAAGCTTTATAATAACTGATATAAGACTATATTTCGAAAAACACCATATTAGCCTTAAGAATCCAAAATTGTTAGCAAAAAGCAAAAAAAACGCCTAAAGTATACACTAAAAAAAAAAATAGAATTAAAAAATAAAAAAAGTATTAGAAAAAGTAATAACTAAAAAAAGACTTCGAAATCTAAGAAAGCAATAAAACCCCGAACCAACGAAAAAATTGTGTGAAACTGTACGATAATGCAAAACTACCTTAACTAAATTAGAAGGAAAAATTTTAACTAAGGTAACTTTACCAGAATGGTTTGAAACCCCCTGTTTCGCATACATTTTTAATACTTACTATTAAAAAGTATATATTATATAGAAAATCTAAGAAGAACAAATCACTTTACATTCTAAATTTAAAACAAATTAAAAAAACAGAAGTTTAAAATTTGCATAAATAGATTAGTATTTACTTAAATGTTAAAAGGTCTATATAAAAAGAAAAATGGCAGTTTAGCAAGTGAAAAAAAGCAAATGGCCATAAATAATACCAATTTAAAGATTTATTTGTTAAATTAAGAAGATTCGGTAGCGGAATGCTGACAAAGAGAATACAATTATATAAAAAAAGTATTTTGCTTTTATTTGTGTTCAATCATAAGTTTTAGATGTAATATTTTTTGAAATAAAAAATAATTGCTAAAATTGTAAAATACAGTAAAATATTTTATTTTAGTGTTTTCAAATCAAAAATTTTAAATTGAATACACATTAGACTTAATTCAAGAAAAACATCAAGAATGCTCTCCAAAAAAGAGGAAAATCAAAGTTTTCCGAATTAGGGACTTAGGTTAGTAACTTAAATGTTTTTTAGACATGTAAAGAATTGATTTATAACCTAAAATTTAGAAAATAGTCTCATGAATAAAAAAAACGAAATTGGAGGGCAAACCTATTTATCTTAAATAGAAACAAAGCTTATGTGTAATACACGTACCACAAAACGGTTCAATATTTCTATTACGGACAAAATAGATAATATGAAAATCAGGTAAAAACTTTTAATAAAAATTCAAATTAAGTTCTTAGTAAAAAAATTAAAAAAAAATTCAGTATTTTTAAATGAAATATACAAAATGTTCTAGATAAACAAGTTTTTTTCATTAAAATATAAAAAATTTGAAATTATAAGATAACAATAAAATAAGATTTAAAAACGTTATAATTAAATAAAAAATAAATTATAATAAAACTAAAAGCATATAAGCTAAGATAAACTTTATTTAATAACATGTAATTCACTTTATCCAAAGAATTTTATATAGTATTTATGTTAGTATGGCCAAGTACTAACATTACATTGGAGGGTTTCGGCTTTTTTCAATAAAAAACGCAACAATATCATGTAATTGGATAAATTTTTCTTCCTTTAAAATATTCAATAATCTTGTAAAATCAGTATATCTAATATTTTTGAAATCATAAAATCTAAGGGTAGTTATTTGTTCCAGTAGTGTTCTATTATCTTTAAGAAAATCATTTTTAAAATCTTTCAACAGTTTCCTAGAGATTATTCTTGTATCATATGTATATTTTTCATAGATATTCTTTATATGCTTAAAATTCTTTGTATTGTGTTGAATCAAATCAGTATACAAGCAAGTATCAATATTCGTAATTAGTCTCAAACCAAGTGAAAGTGTAAGTCTATTGGATCTTTGTATCATCGTTTCTATTGGTAACAAGGCATATAAGAAAGCACTCGGAATTTTCTGATTCAAACCAAACAAATACTTTACGACTGACTTCTGGATTCTATCACTTGCTGAAACATAGGTTTTATTAGCAGCCAATAAAAACATTGTATAATCCAAATGTGGTCTAATAAACGTCACATATCCTTTCAAAAGAAGCCTATAATATCCACTATTACCTATGCCGACTTTTTTAATAAGTCCATTCTTCATAACAATAGCCGCCTTCAAACTTTTTTTTCTTGTTTCTTTTATTGATGAATTGGTATCCGTTCCCTTCAAATTAAAGTAATACCCCAAATAATGCATAGGGCTTTGTTTTTCTATAGGGGAACCGTTTACAACTATACGGCATCTCTTATTCGCGTTGTAGAAGCACTTCTGTTGGTTAAGCTCATACTTGTTATCAGATGCATGCAATTGTATACATCTGATAATTTTCCTTATCTGTTTTAGTGTGGCACCAAATAGAAAAATATCATCAGCGTAGATAAACAGATTTTTTCTAAGATTCTGCGGAATATACAACAATAGGTCATCAATGAAAACATTATACAAATTAGGTGAAAGCACACTTCCCTGTGGTATACCCCTTGAAGCCGTAAAACAATCGATTTTTCTGTTTCCATGTTCCAAGACGTACGAATTGTTTTCAATAAGCTCCGCTATCAGAAGGGTATCATTTAGTGATAGACATTGGTAAACAATTAGTTTCTTATAAAGATTCCACCTATACACTGTATCAAACGCCGACTTTATATCTAATGAAACACAAATTAACTTACCAGCTCCCTTTCTTAACAGATGATCAACACCCAAAGCATTATCTATTGGAGAATGTCTTTCTCTAAAACCAGTCTGTCGAGTAGAAAGCATAAATGAAAGCTTTCTTATAATACACTTTTCAAACAATTTTCGTGTCTCTTCAATCAACGCAATGAGCCTATAACTTTTCATTTCTTTTCTGATAAGTCTTATTCTATGGCATTTCCATGCCATAGGTACTTTCTTCTCCAATATAATTTGGTTAAAAAGTACACTCAAATGTCCAATAAAATTCATCGGGCAAGCTTTAATTAGTTCATTTCGTATGCCCGACAAACCCCCCGACTTACCCAATTTTAAATTTCTTATTTCATCCAATAACTCCACAATAGTAATTCCTGTCAATTTGTCACATTCCGTGTCTTTTTTTTTGTTTATACTCAAATAGAATTTCTCAATTTTCTTTTTAGTTTCAGACACAGGGACCAATTCTTCTTTGTTAAATTGCAATTCCGCAAACTTTATTTGTCTCTCAGAAATTTTTCTTTTTGTACTGCTACCACAAACTAATTTATGCAGCTCGGAAGGTTGTAAGTTACTATGTTTGACCTTACCTTCTTCCACACCCAATCGTTTAAGTTTCCTACTTAACCTTCTAATTTCCTTTCTCAACAATTGCACCGAATGTGCATCCTTATTTGCTGAGTTGTTTCTTTTCAATCTTTTCAAGTGTGACAAAATAGGGTTATGTGATACCCTCTGTACCTGTTTTCTGATTTGCAATTTTCTTGCCGCTTTTAGCAAAATCTTATGCAGAAAATTCAATTTTTCGTCAATTGGCAGAGTATTTAAAAAGAATTCGTTCTTAGTTGTCAGTGTTTCAATCCTTTTCCTTACTTCGCTTAGTGTGTCGGCGTTTTTCAAAAGATTTATATTATAATTTGTTTCCAATTGCGTTCCAACCCGCCCAACTTGCACTTTTATTAGCTTATGATTCATTCCTTCAATTTCAATGACAACAGGTGAAACATTAAAATTGGAAAAGCACTTATCGGGGGTTGAGGTTTTGGAGCCGTGCTTATATGTGAATGGTGCCAGTTTTGTTTCATATAAGCCCAATTCCGCGTGCTGTTCGAGAACAATTTGTTCGTAAGCAACAGAGTTTTCCAAATTATAATCACCCAATGCTAAGACATCAAAGCCCTCATATTTACTTGGTATTTTATTGATAATTTTATAGGCAGAAACCGCTGGTGACTTATATATGAATATCAGTAATGTATCATTCATCTTTATACAGATACCAAAGTCTGTGATTGAAGGAATTATTTGGGGTAAATAGATTTCTTCGCCAAAATAAGTATCCCTTCAGAATTTGAGTATCTTTTCTTGACCTTTTTAGAAAGCAATCTGGCAACTATCCTATAGTTTGTATTTAAGTTATCAATATCATCACGCCAGGTTTCTGCCAGAGCCAATATATCTAATTTATTATCCAATAAAACACAATTTATAATTTCTATTTTTTTAACCGAAAGTCCTCCTACGTTCAAAAAGCCAATACTATACAACATTATTTTTTTTTATTTTATTGGGGTTGAGTTTCTCTTCCGAGCCAATACTTTTGGCCATTATATTGGCGCTCATGAGAAACTCAAGCAGTTCTTCCCCATCTAATTTGTTTAAGCGAACTGCAAATCTTTTTAATCTTAAATTTTTGTTTTCTTTTCTTTGGTAGATTTTTTTCATTCGTTCTTTCAGAGCAGAAACATTTAGATGTTTCTGCTCATTAATTTCAGGACTGTTTTTTAGGTAGGTCGCTGGCAAACCTTCAATTAATGTAACAATTTTTGATTTGTATTTATCTATACAAATCACTTCCAGCGTACATTCCCCTAAAAAGTCTAATATTATTATATATCTCGAAACTTCTTGATTAATTGATTGCAGGGAAAGTTTATACAGCCTTGTCCTATTACGTTTGATTCCTGTAAAATAAACAAATATATATTTTGTAATAGGAAACGGAGATTCACCTGAAATTACCAACGCAATCTGTTCTTTGGTCAATTTCGACTGGTTTAGATTAGTAAACTCTTCCTCCGGCGGGGAATTCACAAGCTTAGTAATAGCCGGATCGCTAGTCTTTTTCGTTACACCGATATTTGACTTATCCGATTCGTTTATTTCACCCTTTTTATTTTGAAACGCATAAGCAAAATTCTCAGCGATTTGTGTGCTATAAGATCGCTTACAGCTGTTGCAATAGGTACGGGGATCATTAAGGTTTTTCCCCGTACCCTTATTCGATGTATTTAACGAGAAACAATACGGACAGGGTAGTTTTGGTTTATTCGGATCCCTCTTTTTTCTAGGCGTATGGGGAAGCTTCGGTGCCTGATTCCCAATCACATATTTGATTCTTGGAATAGTGGGATCATTGTCTGACTCCGAGCTCTCGGTTTTTTTCATGAATACTGAAATTCGCTACGTATTTATAGTTTTAATGAATTTTTTTGATTCGACAGTAGTAATCTAAGTTTTGAAAAGCGAAACATACAAATCCAAAGCCGAATAAATTTAATTAGATACAACGAACAAGAAGAATACATTATATCGTAATATATTAATTGAAGAAAAATAAATCAAACGGTTACAGAAATAATATCGCAGGAATATTATTTAATTAAAAACTTTACAATCATAGCAAATTATTTTTTGTTTTTCGAATACTAAAAAAAGATTGAGCAGAACCAAGATACCTTATCTTATCCAATAGATATATACCTGTATTCAAACGGACTTCAGAATAGAAAGCTAAAGTTGTAAAAATTAAATTATGTAAAAACAGGGAATTTAATGAAGAAACAACAAATGGATTAAATAAATATTTTCATTGAAATTGTTTTTCGTTATTAAATATACTTTTTCAAAAAAATTAATTAAATTTCCATTTAAAAAACATTTTTCTTTTTTTACATTTTATCTTGCAAGAAAAGCATTAAATTCCTTCAATTAATTAATTTGAATGCTATCACATAGGATTTGTTATATAAAGAAAGTATTACGCAATGTATCTCCCATATTTTTCTTTCTATTCCCTGACCTAGTTTGAGATTAGCGGTTTTTGCCAAAGATTAACCGACAAGTATTATTTTTTAAAACAAAACAAACGGGGCACAGGCAGGAATTTAGAGTCTAAAGGCTCTGTTTTATATAAGCCATAAAATTTCTATTTAAGATTATTCTAAGTCACCAAATATAGTTTATTTCGCGAAAGAAATTCAGGAGCAACGTAAATGGGGTGTAAAAGAAATGGTACAAATTCACCTTTAACAAATAAACAAGTCCTGTAAAGGTACAGGGATCATAAAAAGTCTTTTATATGTGCTCCTATCTAGTTTATATATGCTTCTTGCTTTTTTTAATTTTTAGGTTTATGGTTTAGGGAAACAAAGAAAAGATCTTTAGATTTTTTAGTGCGTGTTTTTATTCCGTTAATTAAAACATATCTCATAAAGAAGTCTTAAAAATTTTTTTTCTGTTTCTAGCAGCTTTGACTTATTTACATAAATTTTATGCTTTCTTAGAAATTGGGTGTAATCTGCTTAGGTTCAAATATACGGTGATGACGTATAGTAGCAATATCTTCTACTAAATAATTTTTAAAGTAATATTATACTTTCATTTTACTAGTAGTATAGTAAATATGTGTAATTAGACTAACACATTTTTTAAATATCATTAGATAATGTTTTACAATTTATTTTATGTTTTACGATTCGGACTAAAAAATTTTTACCAATAAATATTATTAAATTATTTTTTTAGAATTAATTTACTAATGGTTTCTTTCTTTTGAAAAATATTTAAAATAAAAAAGTTAGAATTGTTTTCAGAAACGAAAGGAATTTAAACCTTGGGATTTTTAAACGTTAACCTTTTTAAAAAATAAAAATTCTATATTTAGATTTTAGATCCCAAGCAGATATCAAATTATTTAAACAATACATTTTATACCGGTAAATTAAATTTCTCAGATACTCTTTTGACTTACTACCGTTAAAAGTCTGTAACAATTTGTAACATTATATGTTGTATCTATATAGATAAGAAAAAATAAATTTACACAAAAAAACCTAATAATGATAGAATTTATAAGAACGGTTTTATTATACCTACCAACCTTTACCCTGACTCAATAACATCTTTTCATTATTCTGAATTTATTTTATTACCAGGCCAACCTTTTCCCCCAACACGATCTGAAGACCCCAACCTCATAACTACCAAAAATTCAAAAAAGTCACTTTTACACTTGACTTATTTCAGAAGCAAAACCAAGAATAATCACTTTGACCCTTACCCTAACCCAGAACCAGTGAAAGATAAAGAAACACCCCTAACCAATTCAGTTAGGGTTAGGGTCAAGTTTTGGTATTGTCTAAATAGGAGATTGTTTTATTTTCCCAGTACGGACATCTCTAGTTTTCTTAAATATTTCTATTCGGTAAATCATTTTCTCTAATTCTTTATTAACTTTCTCGAATTTTTTTGAAGAAAATTAAAAATTCATTATCATTCTTTTATTTCCTTTTTTATTCTACTCATATGATTTCTTTTTTAAAAGGGTTAGGGTATATATTTCCCTACTTTCGCCCAATGTTTTTAATAAAGCAAGTTAGGTTAATTATATTTTTTTTTCGTGTCCGTAGGGTCTTTTTATTTTTAAAAACGAAGTTTTTAACGTAAATTTTTTAAATTTCTTATAATAAGTTAGGGAAAATGAAAGAAATTTTTTGTAAAAAAAATTACTATGTTTATAAGCCACAAATTAGGAAAGAAGTGCCATACTTTAGGATAGTACTTGGGTTAGGGAAAATACTTCTCATTAATAACAATAGGTTCGGGTAAAACACTTTTTTATTTTTTCAGTAGGGAAATTATTCATTATAAATTTTTATATTTTTTACCCCAGCTATTTTTGCAAGATCGGTTGGGGAAAGGACAGTTGGTAAAAAAAATTAATGGAAAGTTAAGGGAAACAGAAAAAAGTAGGGAAACAAGAAAAAAGTTAGGAAAAAAGAAAGTCTGTTATAACATAAAGTTAGGGCAAGCAGAATCCTGGTTTGGGAAAACAGAATTGTGTTAGGTTGAAAATTTGTTTATACGAAAAGAAATGATTTTAAATAGAAGATAGAATCAATTTTAGAAATAATATTTGTTAAATAGAAAAATGTTTGATACAATGATTAGGTTAGGGAAACTTCAAGGAGGGTTAAGAAAAAATTAGTAGGATTAAGAAAAACATCTAGTTAAGAAAAAATAATGGGTATTACGAGTAAAATTTAAGGAACAAAAAGTATTTAAGAGAGTGTAGAAAGTTAGGGGAGGTAGGAAAAACAAAATAGGTATAGGGAAAAAGGGTTAGGGAGAAATAAGTTTTTTTTGGAGAGAAAGAGTAGAATATAAATCATTTGGTAGGGAAAAGAGCTACTGAGTTTAGGGAAAGGAAAAGGGTTAGGGAAGGGTTAGGGTAAAAGAAGTAATCAATTGGTAGGGAATTTTCAGAAACTTCTTTGGTAAAAAAATAAGGAGTAAAAACAGCATAGGAACTATAAATAATTTTTTAGTGGAAAAAAAGGACAGGTTAGGGAGAAGGGTTAGGAAAATTAAAAATAATTTTTTTCCTAAAAAAAGGTAGGTAACATATTTGGTTGACAATAGTTAAATTGTGTAATTCAAGAGAAGTATTAGAGTATAAAAAGATAGGGTTAGGGGGAAGCGGAATTGTATAGGGAAAAAAATTTTGATTTTTGCAATTACAATTTTGATAAGGGCTCTCTATAATTGAAGAATGTAAACTGTCTTTACATTAAATATATAGCTTTATTCGTTGGGACGTTTTTTACTCCCTAAATTCTTTAGGCATAATTTAATAAATTTTTTTCTTTTATAATTACTTATAATGCTCTATTTTTTTTAATTTTTGGTTTTAAAATCTCTTGTATTAATAGGGTTTTTTACTTTGCATGCGTCGGTAATAATACTATATTTAAATCGGTTAGGGAAGTAAGAAAATCCAACTAAAAAGATTTTAAATTATTTATATAAATGTTTTAAAGCATTAAATTGTATTTCCCTACCGGAGTTAGGGAAATTATAGGGCTAATAGTTCTAGTTCACATGTGGAGAATACTTCAACATATAGATTAAGGCTCAATCCAAGTTTTTTAAATTTAATGATCAATTATCTTTCTTTTTATATTTTGTGTAAATAAATCATAATTGAATGATATAATATAAATCAACATACCCAATCCATAGAAATTTTATTTAGCGAAATAGAATGCCCGCCTCGTTCCATAAACATACTTTATTTTCTAGTTATTATAATATAATATTCATCTATGAATATATTTAGATATCAAAGTATCATTCATTCTCTTACAGTACTTTATTTAATTAATTTCAAAAAAGTTTAAAAATTTATTTGTAGCTTTACATACAAACAAGAAAAAAATATGTAAAAATAGTTAAAAAATAAGAAAATATTTAGTTTAATATAAAACCAAATTTATTTAAGGATTACCTATTGTTAAACTAAATTAAAATATCACGTGAAATATTCTATAATTCGATTTTTTCTTTGTTTAATATGTACGACTTCATAAACAAGTTTAACTCGAAAAAATACAAAATTAAACTATTTTTTGAATTAGTGGTAGAATTTTGAATAAACAAGAGAAATAGATTAAGAAAACTAAAATTGACATATAATTAACGTATAAACATTTATTTAAATTTGGTTTTAATTTATAATTAGTATAGAAACACATTTATCACTCGAGATATTTTATTGTACTATCGATTTTATTTAATTTTAATTCTGTAAATCTTTACTGTATAATATATAAGTCTAAAAAAGACTTAATAACATTATTTAAAAACAATAAATATACTTATAATAAAAATATTTTAAGTCAATACAATAAGACTCATGGTAAAAAAACAAATAATTGTTTTGTATAGAATATTAAGGGGATTTAAATATCGATTTACTTATATAGATTATAGTAAAGAATAATAAATGCATGTCTGTATAAATATAGAGACTATCAAATATATTTCAATAAAGATAATATTAACATTTTTCTTCTTCCTCTTTAAAATAGTATAGAAGAAATTTTAAATACTTTTTCATATGTATATCTTTATTTTTATTGGATTTGTATTCTTTTTAAGCTAAAGAAGCAATACTTATATACTACCTGCAATTTGCTCAATTTTCGAAAAAGTAACTAATATGAGTTTATATAGAAATCCAAAGGTCTTTTTCAATATTCTATATGATTAATGTTTTAATAAATATATTGAGAGCTTTTAAAAACGATTTCACAAAAATTAATACGGCCATATTTTGGTTAAAAACGACTATTATTATCAAGATAAAAAAATCTTATTTTTATATGATGATATTGATTTTAAATAGTCAGAATGTAATAAAAAACCAAAAAAACAAGTTAACCTTATTCCGAAAAACTTCGAATTATGGTAAAATTTATAAGTTTATTAAGGTTAGCCTCTTTAAATGCTATAAGAATGAATACCATTAAATCATATAGGTATTTTTACCGATTTAAAAATAAATAGAAAATTATTAGAAAAATTGCTAGAAAATAAATTGTAATTCATAATTACTTAAAAAAGTTGTAAAATTTTTAAAAATTTTCATTTTTTGAAGAAAAAAAGCTAAAATTTTTCAAAAAGTATATAGAATGTGAAAAAATTTGCTAGATTATAGATATTTAAAAACAGCGATAGATATATAAATATAAAACCAATCCATAAAAATAGTACACAATTCCAAAAATGAAATGAAAAAATGTAGAAAACATAAAAATTTATACAAAATTTTGAAAATATAAAAAATACGCTTAAATTCATACAAAACTTGAAAAAAACATAAAGGCTCGAAAAAATAGTGACGAATAACAAAAGTTGTAAGAATACTGAAGCATAAAAAATTCCAGAGATTCCAAAAAAAACCTTATAATGCTTTTAAACACATTTTTTTTTTTAAAATATATAAAAAAGAAAAATACATTTCTTTAAAATGTAAAATATACACAAAATTAAAAAAAAGTAAACGTTTGGAAATTTTGTAGGATCAAATTTTCAAAAAATGACACTTTCTAATTCATATTTGTTTTTAATATATAAATATCTACAGATAGAATAAAGGTATTTTTGAACTCAAATTTGTAATTCATTCAAACCCTTTCGGGATTGGGTGATACTTCTAAGAGATAATACGATAAAATCAAATTAAAAGAGAAAAACTAAAAGTAAAATAAAATTAATAGCTGTTTTTATTCCGATTTACTCTCCGATCAACCTTTTTGCTGCCCATTTTTCACCTTACTCTACATTTTACTTCCTTCTAGGTTCTTTTCTAACAATTGCAGCTTGAAAATGTATCTCAATATACCATACCACTACTGCAATCTGTCATATCCCTCGCCCTGCATTATTTCAGACCAACTATTTTATATACATTACCCAGACTACGGAATCTCAATATCATAATTCCCATTAAAAGAAAAATTGCGAAACATACTAAAAAAATCTACTAAACTATATAAGTTAGAGTTTTCTTTATTATTTTTTTGGTTTGAGGTTACGTGGAAAGGCAAGTTTTACTTTCTCCGTGACAACCGATTCGAATTTACACATTAAATTTTTGTTAGTAAAACAGTTTTTTTTATTATTTTCCTTATTTTTATATAATTTAATTTTCTTTTAGCAACTTTAGATGATATTCTTATAAAACCGTTTTTCATTTATTTTATCTACTATAGTTGAATTCACCTTATTTTTTTAAACTTTTTGGGGTGTAAAATTCCCTAACTTCACAAAAGGTATATTTTTACAAAAAGAAATCTAAATATATTATTAGATTAATAATATTCCACGGAGAATTTTTAAATCTAAACTTCTATCTTTTCATAGTTACAGAATCTAAGAAAAAATATATTTTTAAAAAAGTAAATTTACAACCAAAATTAATTTTTATCTATAAAGATTTAACTAGGTAGAATAAGATTAGTTAGCAAAAATTAAAATTCCATTATTACTTAGGGAAGAATTAGGGAAACTACTTTTTATAGGGAAGAACAAAGATGTTTTCGCACCATAGGGTAGAAAAAAATAGAAACCGTACTTTTAGATAAGAGAATTAATTATTTTTCTGAAATAATTTCTATTTTTTTTACCCAGAATTTTATTCAACAAGAATAAAAAAATTAGAGAGAAAGAAAATTAGCCAAGGAAAAAAAGATTGTAGTTAGCGGAGAAAGAATCGTTCGGCGAAAAAAGTTAGGAATTAAGTCAGGAGAGTAAATCTGTTTCTGATGAGTAGATCGGGCCAGCAAGTAAAAAAAAATAGTTTGGGAAAAAAGATAGTAGTTAGGGAAAATATTCTGATTCGGAAAAAGATTTAAGATAGCAAAAAAAAGGGTTATAAAGGAAGAAAATTTGTATGGGAAAAGAGAATTAGTTATAAAAACAGGTTGGGGAATGGTGTTTAGTTAAAGTGAAAAGGTTTGCTAAAGAAATAAAGTATTGGTTTTTAAAATGTAAAAAATACCAAGGAAAGTAGAAATCTGCAGAAAAGAACCGGCAGCAAGAAAATATCTAGTTGAAATCAATGGAGTCGGATAATTAATAGAATATTGTTTTAAAGATACAAAATTTCAAAAAAGAAAGTTATTTGAACCGAATAAATAAAATTACTTGAGAAAAAAATAATTGTCTGAGAGGAAGAGCAAGTTTATTGCAAAAAGAATGTTAGGGCGGAAATAAATTAGTTGAGGAAAAAATAAATTTAAAAATAAAATGATTTGGTCAGGAAAATGATGAATATATTAGAAAATATAATTAAAATATAAAGAAATTTAGGGGGGGTTTTTCTGCTATGTAGAAAAGAAGTTAGGGTAAAAAGAATCGAGGTAGGGAAATAATAATAGGGATGAAGAAAAATGTTTGGTTTGGGGACTAAAAATTAGGGTAGGGAAAACTTTTTTGGAGTGTATGAAATTAATTAGTTGAGTGAAAAAAATTTTTGCTATTTTTTAAAGCGTGTGGGGTTTGTAGAAATATTTGATTCTGCTTATGCTCCTAAAATATTGTAGAGCAGAGCAACACTTTAAAGATTTTGGTTAGGGGAACTATTTTGGTCTAATTACAATTAAATTCTTTCTTTTATTAATATTCAGCTGCTTTTTAATTTTTTTTAATTTTCATTTGGAAAATTCTTTTTTAAAACATAAATATTCTTGGTTCCAAAGTTCCAAGAGTAATTTTATCAGGAAAAAATTAAGAATTCCGCTAAATTCAAATTATTACACGTAAAAAATCATTTAATATTAGGAGTTTACTTTTTTTAAATTATAGATGAATAAACTCAATACTTGTTTGTTTATTGTTAAATTTATTTTAATAAAAAATGCTAAAAGCCTTGCATTTCGAAGCACTTTTATTTTTATATTCAAAAGTATGCCACTATTTTATTCATAAGGGTTTTCAATGTAAAAACCAATGTCTGCATTTTTTACTTACTTGTTTAAAGCAAGAAAATCATAAAAAACTTTTAAAAAATGCGATTTCAAAAAGCATTTAAGGATATCTTCGTTTTATTTCTATTTATTGTATATTCGTACTAAAAGAAAAAATAAAATTTTCTATGGTTAAGTCAAAAAAAGACATTTTAATATAATTTGATAAGAATTAAAAGATTTGGAGCAAATCACAAAAACTAGCTTAGAAAAGCAAAATAAAAAAGTTAATTTATTTGGAAAATGTAATAGCACTTAATACCATTCCAATTAAAAAGTTTTGATTCTAGTGACCTGGGTGGGCGAACTACTTGAGAAATATAGTAGAGAAAATAATATTTACCTAACCTGTAGCAGTGAAATACTTGAGAAAGTTAGTTTAGAAAAACATTAAAGAAATATAGGATTTGATTAACATTTCAATGCCTTTACTTAAGTTCTGTAACATAGCTAGCAACAAAGTATGTAAAACCTTTAGAAAAATAAAACGAACACATTTATTTAAATAGAAATGTAAATATATAATAATCTACACATATCCAAAATATTATAAAAGACATATTGTTTTAGATTGTGATCGAATTAAAGCACTTAAAAGCATACAATCAAAATTGTAAGATTTTGTAAATAATAAATTGTGGTTGTTCGTAAAATGATTAAAGATTTTTTTGAATAGTGTTTTGATATAATTTTATTGTATAGAGTATATATTTTCAAATAACTTTTCTATCTAAATAGGCAGTGTTGTCCTAGTACTTGGCTCATTTCCTTAAAGTTCTTGTAAATACAATTGATGTTGCAGTTAAGATTATCTAAAAGCATTACAAAGTGATTAAAATCATGCATTTCGAATTCTTTGATTTGTAAACAAGATTGATTCTGATTTAGGGCATCTATATTGAAGCAAGTATAGAATTATGCAAATATCTTACATAAGTCTTTCTATAATCCAGCTAATTAGGATAGATACAGATGCAGCAAATATAGCTGCAAATATTACAGAGAATTGATATCTGTGAACGGTGGCATTTGTTATATTTGGCTTCCACTTCAGTATAGTCATAACTCTTGTAGTTTTAAAGATGAAGAACTTTTCCTATAGTGCATCCGATATTTCAAACATATTCTTGAAGCTAATCCGTAGAAGATGCTAAAAAATGAAAAATCTTCGCCTTTTTATACTTTTAAATTTTTTTACAATCAATGTCACTTGAATCAAATTTCATTTAATTCGTTCAGTATCTTGATAGATATTCTTCCAAAGAAATCTATCTAATTACAATATGAGTTAGCTCAAGTCACAATTGTTAATTATACCATCCACTGTTTACCCTTCTAAACCATTTTAATGTATAACAATACTTATTTAAATAATATTCTTGGCTTCTTTTAAATCATACTAAGATATTTTTATTAGTATATCCCTACATATATAATTTTCTTCATATTCAATTTCATATCCGAATTTTTACATTGCATAAATTTAAATAAAAAAGAAAGAAATTATAAAAATAGCTGTAAAATGAATTAATTTCGAACAATGTATTATCTAAAAAAAATTTATTGTTTAATACGTATAGAGATATATTTAAAATAATTGCTACATGGAATCTTATATATTATTATTTACTAATTTAAAAAAAATTAAAATCTTTATTTGCTAAGGTGTATATCATTTAACTAAAGTTTTATTTTTAACAAAAGTACTAAAACCAGCAAAGCTTTGTATAAGCGAATATACATTCAGTAAAATTATATTTTTTTATTCTTTATTGTAACATTGTCATTATGAGAAAAGGCACATTAGTTTTTAGATACCTTTCAATTAAAATTAATATGTATTCTATTTTAACAAAAAGAAGTATATAGACTTATGAGTTTGGAATTTTTTTAACGCAAAAAGTACTAAAAAAATATACATTAAAAAATATTTCTTCAAAACAGCATTACCTTTTAATTTTTACAAAATGTAAAATATGTTTAATCTTCTAACACAAACCAAACAATAATATAAGATAATATATAGTACAAAATTTGTATTGAGTCCAAACGGCTTACTTAAGTTTTAATAGCTCAAAACATTGATTTAGGATTTTGTAATAGGAAGAACACATTTTATCAAGAAGAAAACAATTCAATCATAGAGCATACACTTCACTCATATATCATGAAGGAAAAATGAATTATCTTAACGTTTAAAAGAAATAGTCGATTAAATATACAAAAGTAAAGTTTTGTGGTGTAGAGTAATTAAAATCTATTAATTTTTAAAATCATAACTTATAAACTCCATTATATTAATTTATCTTTTTCTTTATTATATACAACTTTACCTCGAATCTTTTCAAATAGGCAAATGCGTCCCATAATTGAGCTCTTTGCCTTCGCGTTATTGTAATTCCAGTTAATGATATTGTGTATTTATGTACCAATATATTATGAGTGAATTCATTAAATTATTTAGTTAATTTTGACCTTAAACAAGATCAGATGAGTTCTTTGAGATTACCCTTTAAACAATGGTAACATATGTAAATAACCTTAGATATGCCATTCCATAATCCGAATCAGCTTGGATAGTTTGAAATATTATATTAAAGGTGCTAATATTCTAGTAAAAATATTTTAGTTGGTTGTAGCTAAATTCTATTGCTTCTAAATTAGTTTTAATCTTGATTCATATAAGGAAGAATCGAAAGTTTCAAAATTAAAAAGTAGTAATTTACTTGTAAAAGATGCCACAACATTTAGAACTGAAGCTCATTTATAGTTTTAGTGATTTTTAATACCCAAGTATCTTTATTTTTACGTTTTAATTGGAAAAATAATACTTTCGATATAATTAGCTATAAATCGACAAACAAGATCATCGAAATTTTATTTGTTAAATTATAATACACGACTTATTGAGTAAAAAAAATATGTTTTTTCAATCTTTTCATTTAATGTCCTCTTATAAATATATCTAGATATAAAAATGTTATCAATATCTTATGATTTCATTAATATAAGTATTTCTTTATTATGTAAAGAGTTGTTCGTAGCTGTAAAGCTATAAAAAATATATATTAAAAAAATGTGGTGTAAAATTAAGTTTATACTAAACTATATATTGATCATTCAATCTATCTTTATACAAAATAAAATATTATCAAAATTATTTTTTAGTTGAATTGTTTTTTTGAGTGAATCCGTATTGCTACAGTGAAAGTTAAAGATCAAAAAAACCCAAATAGCAGATATCCGAACAATTTAAAACATAGTTGTTAAAATTGTATTTAAACTAGGTAGATAATTCAAAAGCATTCAAATGTACGAATAATTAATGTAAAATCATTCAGAAAAATGTAGTTTTAAAATAAAAGTAATATAAATAAAATAAAGTTATTAGTTCAAGACATTTTAGTATACTATCCTATTTAGTTAAAGTTAATTCTTTAGCACTTTGCAGTAAGATAGTATATAATTCTAATAAAGAGAGGTTACAAATTAAAAAAATTTAATACATTTATGAATATAACAATTTAAGTTAGTTCACTCTGGCTATATATTATAAAACGAAATATTTATTTATATGATATATTGAGATGAATGAAATATTAAGATCTACTGCCTATAAATTGTATTACACATAATAAATTAATCTCTTTATAAATCTATAAAATTCAATCCATTTCACAAAAGGTAATAATATTAATTTTCTCATTAATTCGATTAAAATTTTTATACATGATATTAAAATATCTTTCACATATACATCTTTCTTTCAAATAGATTTATATTTTTTTTAAGTAACATAAACAATACATTTATAATAGATACCTGGAATTTCAATCAATTTTATAAAAGGTAAATAATATGAGGTTATATAGAAATCGAAAGTTATCTATAAATTATATATGATTAACGTTTCTAACAATATACTGAGAGCTTTTTCAAACGATTTCATAAAATTTAATACGGCCATATTAAAGTATAACACAGCGTATTATGACCAAGATAAAAAAGTCTTATTTTGAGATATTGAGTAAAGGTTTTAATAGTCCAAATATCCTAAATGAAGATAAAATAGCATTCAATACCTTACACTTAAAAACTTCAGATTATGGTAAATTTATAACCTTATTAGACTTAACACCTTAAAATCATATAATAAGAGAAAATACTTTAGAATATATTCAAATGTAACATATTAATATGATAAAACGAATTTTTAGAATAATGAATATAAAATTGACATAAAATTTACAAAAATTCCATAAAAATGAATAACATAATACTTTATTTAGGAAAAAATAGTACTTTATTAAAAGAGCTTAAACATTATAATAACCAGAACTGTTTTATTTGTAGAAAACTGGTTACACAAGTGACTATTTAACTTAGCAAATAAATAACAAAAGAATGATCAAAAAAAATGTAACTACATTTAAAAAGTAGATTAAGGGTAAGCAAAATGAATTTAAGTAAACAAGCATATACGACTAGAAATTCTAAATGTAGTAAAAAGAAGAAAAATAATTACAAAAACATAAAATATTCCAGTTAAAAAAAATTAAAAAGGAAACGAATCTAAATAAAATTTAAAAAATAAACAAGTATAAAAATTTAAAGCAAAAATGGCAGATTTAATTAAAAAAAACCATATTTCATAATTATAAAGATTTCCGGTTTTTCTCGGGATTTTTCATATATATAATCTTATTTGTTTTTATATTTTCTTTTCATATTTTAGAATCTTCAATTCGACTATAAGTACCTATATCGACTAAAAACGATAATTTTTGAGTACAGAAATTTACAAAAAGCACCTAGAAATTTTATTATACATACAATATCTAATTATTAAAGAATTATTCATTATATTCAAAGTAATTTTCGGTATTAAAACATATATCTTGTAAAATATTTTCAAAAATTTTGGAATAGCCTACACACTATATACGAGATAAGATGTACACAATGAAAAAAAAATATTTATGAAATAATGTTCTTAAAAACGGGAAAAGTTTATTAACAACCTCAATATTGTTTCCTTATTAGATAATTTCTTGTATTTTTGCTGTTTTTTGACTATTTAAAAATTTTATTTTGTCATCGATAATTCTCGATTTGTTTCATATACTATATACAAATATATCACGAAAAAAATCAAAAAAAATTGTAATGAAGATTGCATGACCAAATTTTATAATAATAAACAGTCATATTTTTATAAGCATATTAGTAGAATTTGTATCAATTTCTGAGCATTAAATAGTATTTCTTTTTTACACAGTATTTTAAAAATTTTAAAATCTTCAACTCTGATACATTTAACTCTATTAAACAAAATAGAAAAAATCAAGCAATAAAAAAAGCTGATAAAAATGACTAAATTTATTCTTAACTATAAATAAATTTTTTTACTAAACATCTGATGTATCTATACCAATTTTTATTCAACGAAACATCTATTTTTTTAATTATATTTTTTTCCATTTTTCATATCATTCTAACGACTATACATAAAACAAATCGAAAAAATCAATTCATTCGAATTTAATAGAAAGATATCCTGTAAATTTAAATGAAAGAGAAATATTCTGTTACACTATTCAGAATTTGATAGTTGCGATATTTTCGTAATATAATTCTTAAATTTTTTTTAAGAAGATTTTCACCTTTTTTTAAATTTCTTCATTCACAATATACTATGTAGTTTGACAAATTCGAAAAAATTAATTTAGAAATTTACTTTCAGAACATCAGAGCTTATTCAGAAGCAACCTTTTAGAGTATTGTAAGACTCCTCTATAGATTAATTAAAATTTGTGCATTGAATATATATTTTTTCGTTGATGTTTTTTCAATTTTCAAACGCGACATATTTATAGGTATATATGCCTAAAAAATTCAAAAAATTGAAAATTGAAACAAACACACGAAATGACTTAATATTATCATAAAGCATAATCTAAGTATATAGACGTATTTTTTAAAATATTTAGAGCGTTATAATTATTTTAAGGTTTATTTGGGCAACTTGAATTTTTCATAATTCTTAAATTTCTTCATACACATATAAAAGATATACTAAGCAACATTGCAAAAATAAGTAATAAAAATTTATAAGAAAAACTGCTATATTTTAGAGTAAACATAAAAATAAAATTATTAAAAGCACATTTGATGTATTTTTATTAATTCCTATGCATTGAAGCGTTTATTTTTTAAGAACAGCTTTTTTATATTTTATAAATCGTATATACGACTGTACGAAAACTGATTAAGTAAATCAAAAAAATTAATAAATTGACCAAATTTTTGATGATCTGATTCGGAACTTTATAAATCTATATGGAATGTTTTTACATTCTTTAGGTAAAATAAATCATATATTTTTTTAGTTTATTTTTAGAATCTTGCAATGGTTTATACAACTATATTGAAACTAATCTAACAGAATTAAAAAATATAGGTAAATCAAATACAAATTTAAGAATAAATATATTAGGTTAAGAATCTACCTGGTAGTGTTTTGAATCATTCTTATTTAAATAAACATAATATTTTTTTATTTTAAATTTGTGATAACTTTTAAATAATTGAATATAGTATATATAAATATAACAAATGACTTTAAAAAATTCAGTCTAAAAGTTACATAGAATATTAGAAAATTTAACATTAACATAACATTAATGATATCTTAAGAACATTTGTTATATGTGTTCTTTGAGATTATAACTAATATTTTTTTTCTGAATTTTCTTTTCTAATTTAAAATCGTTTCCTACAGTATATAGAAAATATTATCGAAAAAAAATATGAAAATTTGGAAAATGGAATTACGCAGAAACATTCCTAAATCTTTCCTAAAATTTAATTATATTAGATTATTATAAGAAGTTCTGTATAATTTTCAAAGAATTTTTATCATTCAAGATTTTCTTTTTTTTCCTGATATTTTCATCATCTCGAATCGTCAATACGACTATATAGAAATTATATCGAAAAATTACTAAAAATTAGTTAAAAAACTTACATTACAAACACATAATTTCATATTAAACGATCTTTTTAAGTTATTTTAAGAATTTTTAAGCCATTTTAGGTGATTATTAACCATTTAATATTATATATTTCATTTATTTTTTTATTAAATTTCCGAGTTTTTAATACTACTATAGAAAAATATTTGAACCACTTTAAAAAAATTAGGTAATAAAAATCCGATAAATCATGAATAAATTCCATTATAAACAATCCTATTTCATTATTAATAACAGATTTGAAGTATTTTAATAAATTCTTAAGTATTTAATCGAATATATTTTTTAAAATTTTTTTTATTGCTTCATAACTGTATACAGCAAATATATCGAATAAAATCGTAAAAAATTAGGTAATAAAAACTTGATAAAACATAGCTATATTTAATTATAAAAAAGGCATGAAATATTGTTAAAAACCTATCTGATCTATTTACAACAATTTTAAAGTATTAGATCTTATATCTTTCGAGTCCAAGTTCTTCAAGATTTCTAAAGTGTTTCATATACTATATAAAAATATATTGAACAAAATTAAAAAAAAAATAAGATAACAAAAAATAATAGAAAACATTACCAAATTCTATTCAAAGTATAAAATAAAAACATGTAATAATTAGCTCAGAAATTTTAGGTGAATTTATCCAAAAAAATATCTGAGTAAAAATATTTTTTTTTTACATTTTTAGAATTAGGATACGACTATACAAAAACTAATATCTAAAAAAATGGATACTAAATAAACGAAAAACATTAAGAACTCATTAAAACTTTTAGTTAAATTATATTATGAACCTTTAATATACTTTCTATGGATTTGAGATTTTTAAATAAATATAAGGTTATAGACTTTTTTAAAATTTTATTCGTTGATAATAAAATAGCAAACTGAATTATATATATTCGAAAACAAAAAAAACCCAAATTTAGAAGAAACAAATAGAATTTTAAATGCACCATTCTTTACACTTTGTTTTTAACTAAAATTCTACCATTTGCAAGTACTAAATAGTGCTATGATAATTTTTTTGCACTCTATTTTTTTAATATTCAAATCTTTTTTTCGAGTAAAAAAAAAATTTATAATAACAATTTAAATGATATTGACTGGTTTTAAAGCAAAATTTCGTATATAAAATACCTACCTATGTTTTAATAGTTTAGTGTATGATTTTTAGTTAGTTAATTATATAAAGGTATATTATTATTAGGAAATTAAAGAGAATGAGGCGTAAAAGAATATTTTAAATAAAGAGTAGGAAATAACTGTTTTGTATGTTTATAGTATGACTGATAATTGCATAATTTTTTTAATTATAGATATAATTGTGTTCTAGTGACAAATATAGCGGAAAAATTTAGGCATAGTTTATTTTGTTTTTGTGGTTACTGAGTTTATCACAGAAATAGTAATGATATATAATAGAGATAAATGCGAAAAAGTTATGGGAATATGATCAATATTTTACTTCATTAGAAGCAACCGGAATCTATTAGTTAGACCATATTTGATGACACAAAAATATCTTTAACATAATTATATATATGAAAAAACGGTAAGAAACAGATATAGACGAACATACACGCTGGAATTCAGTAAATTTTCAAAAGAACACATTTTTTAAAACTATTTTTTTGAGCATGTTTTCTATAAACGAACATACATTTGAAACAATAAACCAGGTTAAAATGCTGCAAATGCAAACAAATAAATACTCAGAATTTTCAAATCTTAACTTTAGCAAAGTATTATAGTATGTCGTTGGTTGGATAATAGTTTTACTTAAAGATTTTATAGGTATATTTATAAATTTCGATTTTTTTTGGAATGTAATACTAAGGATGTATCAATGATCGGGTTAAAATACTTAATTACATTAATGTAAGTGATGATGCATCTTTTATTTTAAAATTTAACGTTTTATAACATTCAAAATCAGTTTCTGAAATATCAGAAAGTATATTTTGTGGTGAAAGATACTTTCTTGCACAATGCTTTGTGAAAGTTTTAAAAAAACGAGAATTGGAGTCTGAATTGAAACTCGAATTTATTGTATAAGAAAATTCAAAGTGAAAAAATTTAATGCTAATTTATTTTTTTAGATGGCCTATAAAATTCTTTTGTACCAATGGAAAACTTTAAACGAGTAATCTATATATATTATATATTTCAAAACAAGTATATCAAATATTCTAGTTTTATTAGAAATAATGAAATGAAATTCGATACATATATTATGAGCATTTGGTACTTGCGTAAATAGCTAATTTAGCACGAAAAGAATGTAAGTTACTGCTCATATTTGCTAGTAGAAATTCTTATATTAAATTCTGTAAATATTCTAGCGATTTTTTAATATTTTTTTATTTTGTTGATATACATATTATGCCAATTAAAAGTTTTTTTTATCAATGTAGATGTTACGTCTTAAATTGGGTGATGAATTAAAAAACGTACGCTCTGATGTTCTATTTCACAACCGGCTTTAATTTAATCTTCTTTTCTAATCTTGTTCACAGTTTAATTTTTTTCTAAATTTAAATATAATTATCTTTTATCTCTTCGTTTTAACTTTATACTTGATATTTATGTTTTGTGGTCGCATGCTTGTTTGTATTGTTTGTATAACTTTATGTGTCTTTTCCAATTTTATATGAGAATTCGCTTATACACCGTCGATTTGATCTAAGCATATATCACAGTTCACTTATATTTATAAATATATCGCTGTTTACTTATATATAATTTCAGCTATGGTAGTTTCCCGTGGTACATTTTATAGTATTTAATGATGTCCATAGGCATCACATAAGAAATTAAATCATACTATATTTCTTTAAATTCTATTTATTACTGTTTGCGAAGAGTATTAAAAAAAATTTCGACCCTAATAAGTTAATATGAATTGATGTATTACTAAAAGGTAAATGACTGGTCAAAATTAAAGGTTTTATTGTATTGAAAGACTTTTAAAATATTAAATTACAGTTTAGATGATGTTTATGGCGTGCAATGCAAATATTTACAATTGAAATCTTTTAAAGTAGTTAAAAATTTCAGGTAAAATAAATTAGATTCTAGTAAATTTTTATTTATAGAATTTGTATGCTAAGTCGAAAATTTGAAGCCTTTTTTAGGATTGAAAAGGTATTCATGATTTAGAAATGAAGAACCTTGATAAGAAAAAAAACATTATTACTCAAAGCTAATAATATGGAATAAATAAAAACCGAAAAAGAAAACTTCTCAAATTAAAAAAACTGCTATGTTTATATTTTCTGAGCTTAATTTTGGTTTTTTTCTTCACATACAATTAAAAAATACAGGGAAGATGTTAAGAACCTATAGATCACAATTATCTCATTTATATTGATTATTAAATAGGAATTTCTAGATATCTTAAATAAAACCTTTTGATTTGCTAGATAAGAGAAGCTAATCCAATTTTTAAAGTAGAAATTGGGAAAATAGTGAAAATACCAAATGAATTATTTGTTATACCTTTTCTCGCTAGGCTTAACAAATATCTATTACAATTATTAAATTTTGAATCATTAAAAATGTTTAAACACCTACTATCGAATTTATCTAAATTTAAGCCGAAATCAAACTATTGTGAATATATTTAAAATATTTTTTGTCTAAGTATACTAGTATTTAGTCAGATACAAAATAACTAAGAATACGAATTTAGGGTAAATCGTTCACGTATTAAATACAATATTCTCAGATTGAATTAGAAAAAAGTCTAAGATTATTTAAAAAAGTGTCTTTAGAATATTACAAATTTATTAGATTTAAAAAAGACTGTCGTATCGATCTTCGGGCGCGAATTTTTAAAGTTTTGTTTAATATAGGTAAATGAACTAGATAATCCCACGTTTTATATAAAACCCACTAGAAGAATAGACTAAATGTTCAGAGAAGAAATGAACAACAACTAATATGCACGGTTTTGAGTACATACTTCTTATTTAATTACATCCGATGATTATTCTTTTGAAGATTCTGCTTTGACATAGAATTTTATCTAGTAAACAAGAACTTAATCTATGTTTATAGAAAAAAAATTTCACGGCAAGACAGCAACCAAATTTTTTTACCAATATATTTTTTCTTCAAACTATAAGCGTTCCATCTACATTTTTCTACCATTATAAATGAATTTCGATTGTATAATTTAGATATCTTGTTAAAATTTTGTTCCATGCTTTAACATTTTTTACTGAGACTGTAATATGCGATTCTCTATGTAAATAAGTAAGAAAATCCAATGAAAAAAACTATTTTATCTAAAAAGTTAATATATTTTGATTTCTAAATTCAAAATAATTTTAAAACTAAAAACGTTATGTATTTTAGATTACCTCTCCTCTGCTTAAGTAAAATCGAATACCTTTTGATTTTAGATTAAATTAAGAGGTAGTATCTTAAATTTAGATCAAGATTCTTTTAACCTTTTAATATTTGATTTTTATAACTGAAATTCGAATTTTTGTAAAAATATGTTAACATATAAAAAATTCAACCAAAATAAATTTTTATCAATTAGAAATTATTTCAAATTAGATATAGATCCAAAAAAACGATAATATTTTGACAATTGCAAATTTTATATTTAAAAAAAGATTGATGTACATTATGATATATTTCTATAATATTGGCTGATTATTTTCCTGGATTTGAAATACACTTAATTATTCAGACAATATCTTAGAAAGAGAACTTATAAAAAAATTTAGAATAAAAAATATAAAAATTCGTTTATAGTTAACCAAGAAAAACCCGTCAAGAGTTTGACTTTTCTTAAACTTTTGAGTTTATGTCAACATAAGTTATCTCAATAATGACTTAAAAAAATTACTTAACACATTTGTATAGTCACCACTATTTCTGGAAAGGTAAAAGGTAATTCTTTTAATTTTTTTTAAAAATATTTTGTAATTTATTTTTTGAAAATTTGTACCCTAAATATTTTGCTATGAACAGATTTCTCACTTCAAAGGAATATAAAGAAAATAAAACAAGTGTTATCGACAGAAAAACGAAACATATTATTTTGAATCACAGAGGTACAGGAGCAACAGGAAGAAATCAATTAGTGTTTTAGGTTCTCTTTCTTGCGTTCTGAGGTATTTAATTTTGGCATTTGGAATATATACTAGCAGTGGTGTTACATGAATGTTTGAATTTTGTCAATGTTAATATGAATAGGTCTGGATACGAACAAATACCTATATCATATATGCTACGTTTGTAAAACGTACTTAAGATCAAACGATAGCAACATTAGATGTCAGGTTTGTACATTAGAAGTCAATTTTTGAAAGACACAAAATACGTCATATATTCGTACATTTTGTTAATACTTTGTTAAAAAAGGATAGGGCGAGATAAGAATGGCCCTAATCAAGCAGCGTTAAGAGTTTTGAACAAACAAAGGATTATCTATGAAGCAAAATGTGTGAAAATGTATTTAAGTCAAAGATTTCAGTTTGTAACATATCACATGGGGTATGCGCCTTTAAATAAAATACATTCACAGCATGTTGGAGTAAAATTCCCGGCTTAAAAACCCTGTAACTTCTTGATTAATCACCGAAAGACGAGTTTCTTACTCAAACACACTAGAATAGATAATATTGAAACAGAGAAGCGTCAACAACATCTATTAATGCTTTTTGGTACAAAAAATGAACAGAATTTTTATTATTTAAGACTGAGTACTACAACACTTAAAATAATCATCATTTTAAAGTACTGAATATAGAGATCTAAAAAAAATATCAACAAATTGAATGATTTTGAAAAATATTATTTCGATTCAAAAAGCTCCAAGATGGTGTGTGACAAAACAATACAAATAAAACCGAATCATAAAAATCCTTAGAAGTGTTTAGGTTAGGTAATAACAATAAAATTTGACTTAAAATAAATTATTATAAAGAAAATTATTTTCCATTCTGCTTAAAAAATAAAATTTGCTTTAATATTTTCATAATTAACAATATATTTTCTTTTTTATACAGGTTCGGTATGGCATCCTTTATATTATTGTTTTAATATCCAAATTTGATCAGCTCTGTTTTTTTTCAGCTTTTCCTAACTACTACGTTATATAATCCAGAAAGCGTTATAAAATCTTCTATGAACTATAAAATATTTTATTTTATTATTTACTGAGCTTTTATAAGTCATATACCGTCCTTTAAATATGTTTAAAGATCTCTCGCTTGTGCTGTCTTTAAATGGAGCTCTTCTTTTATATGTAACTTTAAAAATAATTAGTTTTTAAGCAAAGACAAAAAAGGTTCCTTTTTTTTAAAAATATAAAGTTTTTTTCGGAATATAAATTGCTTATTAGTAGTACAACATTCCAAGTTCGAAAATATAAAAAAAGAAAAACAAAAATGACAATTGTACTACCTAAATTCGTCCAAATTGCAATTTTTGACTTAGTTTATATTTCTAGAAATTTACAGCGATACCTAGAAAATAATTCGAAATACCTTTAAGATATTTTTTCTCACTGGTATTAAATAGATATATCTAGCACCTTCTTCAACTTCCTGTAGCCTCTGTGTATTTCTATTTGATCTTCATAAGAACAAGACTATTTCAAAATCTTTTCAGTCGCAAATAAATCAGTTTATGAATTACTGGAATATCGAATCACGGAATATAGCGGGTTTCATCAAGTTACTTTGAAGCCTGGTAATTTAATCTTTAGAATTTTTGACAGTTCTGATATATTCTACACCGACTCTTACAAGTTCTGAAATGTTTTCATTTTTTTTAATTACAGAAAATACAATTTTTCAAATAACAGACCGCACATTTAGTTTCTTAAAGTTATATTACATAAGGCAAATTAAAATAAAACAAAAAACTCAACATTTTATGATTTATGTAACTTTTACTATATTCTTATGTAGCTTTAAAATAAATAGTTTTTATTAACATTTTGTAATATTTCTCACATAACCGAGACAGACTAAAATTTCTTTCCAAATGATATCCAGAAATATTTCAATTTTTAATTTGAATTTACACTTTGTTTAAGTCTATAAATTTATAATAAATTGAGCAATTTAAATCTCTTTTTAAAATACAAAATTATAGGAAACTCGATTCCAAAATTTGAAGAAAATAAACATTTTCGGAGATAAAACTGTAATTTAGTAATACTAGCCAATGTAATCTAGTAACTCTAAATTTAACGAGTTTTCAAATTAAAATGGTTGTGCGTGATAATCTTCTTTAAGACCTCATTTTATTCCAAAATTTCAATATAAAATTCTAATTTATATATTTTATAATTTTTAAAATATTACAATTTTTTAAATGCTTCTATGGTTGTCGTATTTACATAATATAATAATTCTACTTGTGCAAAATTTTTCTTCCTCTAGCAAGAAATAAACTTTATATTCTTAATAAAGAGAATACTTAGTAGGTAACAGAAAAATATTTTTATTACATATATAAATACCTGCTAATTTTTTTTAAAAATTTTCTCTTATATTATATTTTTTGTGTACCATTTTCAAATATTTAAAATTTTTTTTAAAATTTATTCTTAAAAGCAATCATATTATTTTGTTAATTACACCTATTTTTACAGATTTTAATCGTAATAGTGTTCTCGAATTCCAGAAATTTTGTTTAACTTTTTTTGCTCAAACTGTAAAAAGATCCATATTTACACATTTGCCCAAAAATTTTTGTATACACGTTAAATGATTTTAAATAAAGTTCCTTGGTTAGTGTTTAGTATATGACAATTTTAAACTCTTTTTATAATATCATAGTGAATGAAAAACATGGTGAAGTTACTTGTATTAAAATGTAATTTAAGAAATTTTAAATTATTTTAAACGTAGCCAACCGTATTTAAGATCAAATTCATCGTTTTATTTATCAAAATCTATATCAGCTATATATACGCTACTTTATGTTATTATTCGCAAACAAGCATATATTTGTTTACATTTTTGGTTTAAGTTTGCGATTCTAGCATCAAAATAAGTTATTTTCCAAGATCAATATGATAATATCATTATAAAATCATTAAAAGTTTAAGATTAAACGAATTAGTTCTTTGGAAAGGTCAATATATATCTTAAAATTTTTTATTACATTTAATAGGAAAGTTTAATTGTTCAAATCAATGAAATTATCTTAGAAATTAATCTCTTGAGCTATAATTATCATATACACCAAAGAATGAAACAAAAAATTAATATGAATGTATATTTTATATCTGAATGTCAATTTGTCTGAGATTATACTATAATGCCGTAATAGATATCATCAAAAATAAAATATAGAATCTAAACACTTTTTGGTAAAAAATTTAATAAAAATATAGTTTTTTTTTGAGCTTAAAAGAAGCGTTCTATGATTTTTCCTAAAAAAGATGCCGAGATTATGTTTCTCAATAGTAAAGAGGTTTAAACTATTATTTTCTAATTCAAAATAAACGAAAAGTTTTTTTTCCGAAAATTGCTTAAATTAGTCTTTTATCTTTGAATAATCGAATACCCGTAACCGATCTGTCCATATTTAATACGTAGGAAAAATAAAAAAAAATTTGAATAATAAATCGCTACCTTAAAAATTATAAATATCAAATTTAACTGAGAGATGCAATAAAAAGAAGAGGCTTAGGAATATTTTATTTGTGTTTAATTATTTGAAAAAAAATTAAATAATCAAAAAATACTTTAATAGTGTAAAAACTTTTGCTAAATTGGCCTGTCATTTTTATTTGATTAGATTTTAGACAAGTGCAAAGTATTTGGTAGATACAGTAAAAATATTCTTTTCATCTCAAAGTAATATAGTTTAGCCATAATAATAAAAGTTTATGAATGATTTCTAATCCTCCAACACCAGGTATTTGGCTTTCTAGTATTAGAAGTGTCAAATCTGAAATCTTTTAATGAAAAATATTTTATCTCATAGAATTCCCCGAAAACAATTTTAAATACCAAACCATTATACGTATTACAAGCTGTAATATAAATAAATTTTGCCTTCTAACAAAACAAATATATGATTAACGTTTATATGATGATTCTTTTTTTAAAAGTAACTGAATAGAATCATTAAACTTAAAAATAAAATGTAAATTATTGTTATCATTGTACCTAAAAATCTCTACAAAATGTTTTTTAAAAAAATATAAATTTTAAATCGTCTTAAGAAAAAAACTATAGATTGTATTTAATTGATTAAGTCAAGGTTTTTGTTTTGTAACAAATAAAATTTAATCTTTACTTTAATTCATTCATTCAAATAAAACGTTAAGAATTTAAGCATAAGGTTGTGATATTTTAAGAGACATAGTATTTTAAAATCTCAATAATATTTTATGCGTTCAAAGTTAATAATGTGTCTTTTTATATTAACAAAGCAAAAAGAAAGTAACTATACATCTTAATTATTAAATCCGAAAGAATCATATTTCACTATTTCAAAATAAAATTTTTATAAATAATATCAAATCAATTTTTATACTAGAATACGCAGAATAAAGTTATTAAGGGAATCTATCTATTATTTGTTGACTATGTGAAATAAAGGAAATTTCTAAAATAGTTTTATATGATCATTGGTAAATTAATGCGTCTGATACACATATTTAAAAATTTAAATTGATTAAAAATATCTATTTATGTTGTAATAGTGCAATCAAGGTACATTATGCTTATATTCTAATTTTAGAAAACCCATAATTCGATTCTTCATTTAACTGAAAAAAATATAGATAGAAAAAAAATAATATGCTTTAGTAGAGAAGAGTTAGTGTAATTTGATTTTGAATATTAATTTTATGAGGAATCATAACCTTGGAATGAATTCAACATTTAAATAATTTTTTAATCCCTAAAATTTAAGTAGCAAATAACCTATACTAACTAAAAATTCTATATTGGATACAGAGAACGTCTCTGAAAGTGTTTTTTTTTTATAAAAAATAAAGGTCAAATTCAACAAAACTTTGCTAAAATTATTATAGAGTTTTTCGAAAAAATTACATTATGTTCTCATAATAGACAGGAAACATCTGAATTTATTTCATGCGAGTGTTTCCAACCGAACTAAAAGTGTGTTGTCTAAAAAGGAATTGTATGAGTAGAAATTTTTATTTTAACAAACCAAAAAACAATATATTATGAACTAAAATTTAATGTCATTTTTTAGACAATTATATGTCTGGTAATTAAACATGATATACAGATTCTTTAAAACCGTTGTTGTTCCTTTAATTTGAAAGATAATTTGGAATTTCTACTATATTTTGTTTTAGTAATTTTTGCGAATTTTATTTGAATAAAATACTATCTAGTATTATTTTCTTTCCTTTGCCTAACAAATATATTTATTTACGTTTTCTTTTCACTATTACTAAAAAAAGAAGATAAAATATGATTAAAATAAAATTTATATTAAAAAAATAGAAACATTCATCTAAATTTTTGATACACAAAAAAACAAATACTTGACTGTATTTACAAAAAGATAATTTTTCAAAGCGACTCAAGTTTTTTCTAGCTTAAGAGAGATAAACGGAAGAAGTATTAAAAATTGTGTTTTCTTTGTCTTTCATGAATATGACCCAATCCGAAGCAATAAAAGTATCAATATTCGTTTGATTAATTATTCATTTGAAGACGGATAACTTCAATTTTAAAGCTCTATCAATAAAAATTTTAAGATTTTAAATTTATATGATCATGTTTACTCGTTTAAGACGAAAGATTCTAAACAAAGGAAAACAAAGTATTTTAAATCTCATATTTAAATTAGAACAGTACGCATACCACCAAATACATTTATGATTGTTTGTGAATAAGAAAATTTTTTATTTTCTTTATATGAATAACAAGTTATCTAAAAAATTGAATTTTATTTAGATATGTAGTTTTCAACTGAATAGTTATTTGCCCCTTTACAAGAAATTTTTTTAAAATTTAAAATGTCCATAAAACAAAAGACATTCAAAAATTTATGAAAGAAGCCCTGAAATGAAAGAAAACTAGAAACCATCAAAGATAAAACGTTAGATTCCGGAACCCGTTATTATATTGATGTGTGTAAGAAAAAACTTTGGTTTTTACATTCTCTGATAATAAATAAATGATTGCTGATGTTTGGAAGATTTCCATAGCTTTCTTTGCATACTTAGAGAAAAGATTTTTTTATTATTTCAATATATTTATACGGTAATATGCAGTCTTATAGAAGAATTTATAGATCAGAAAAATAAAAATTTGGGTTTTAAGAAAATTTCAATTGATAAATTTACGAAAATAGAATCCTTTTAGTTGTTATAAAAATGCTGTTTTTATTGCTTCGTAAACTTTTTAATTACGTCGATAGCACGGAATAATTTAATAGATTTTTTGATCTATATGTATTAATTTGGATAAATTTTAGGGTTGTTTGCTGTTATGAACAACAAGTAAAAATAAAACTTAGGAAATAAAATGAAAATTAGGAAAAATTAGAAGGAAAACAGATTTTCAGATTTTTTCAAACTGTGAAAGGAAAGATGCGAAAAACAGCAAGTTGTATATGCAGAAAATTATGCTGTTCATTTATTTTGACACAAAAGTATGAAAAGTGCTATAATATTTTGCAAGTAGATTATAAAGAATTCCCGAAATTACTTTGGTTCTATTTTGTAATTTCTAAAATAAATTTCATAATCGATTCAAAATCTAAGAAATACCTCAGATAAAGAATTAAAGAAATAATTATTAAAGATTCATAATAAATATTTTTTTCAAAATCCATTTAATTAGTACAGTCGAATAAATATATTTTACTCAAAAAGACAGCCTAATGCCCTCTTAAGAAAAAACATTTTTATTTTGAATTAAATAATTTCTACATTTTTTACATTTTCTTGTTTTTTTAATTTTATTCAATTACTTAAAATCTTTTTTTTCAAACAAAATCTGTATTGTTTTAATGAGAGATGCGCAATATCATAATAAGTTTGTAGACTTATATGAAGACCTTTAAATAGGCGTTTACATCTTCTTTTCTAAATATCTTTACAGATTAAGTAATTTTTTCAGCATATTATTTAATGTATGGATTTATATAATAAACGCAATAAGTTTCGATTTTATTGTACACCCTGCTCTTTTTTGCTAGTAATTCACGTGTTTAGATGTGATAATAATATTTAAAGATAAATAAAATTTCTTTCGGATTTTCAAGACATTAAATGAGAAGAAAAAATAAGAGATAAATAATCTAATATATGTATATTAGGCCATTATAAAAGTCTGGCTCCTAACTGGTCGCCCTTACTATTATTTGTTAAATATAATATTTTGAAAAATTTATATTTTTTCCCAATTTCTAGAATCCATGCAACATATGTTTAGACTATTTAAAACATTAAAAGCAATAAAAGTTAAACTTTTTGTTTATATCCCCTGATTTCTATTTAGAACATAGTTTTTCTAACAAAAAAAAGATTATTTAGGTTAAATTCTATATTCTATAATTTCTATATCTCGTTTTTCTCGTATTCACCATTTGGTTATGACTAAATCTTTCTGATTTATAGAAGCAAATTGTTTCGATTTTTGTATCACTACCGCTCGAATAACTATATCTTCTGTTTCTTTCTGGATTTTAAGCATATAAAGTAATTTTCATTGTTTTATAGGGTATTGATTTCTATAGTTTCAGGATATATCCATATTCTAACTTCTAATATTTATCTCAAAACAAAAATATATTATAAGATATTAATTTAATTTGCTTATTGTTCTAAATTTTTAATATTGATTGTTTCACTCTGATCAATTTAATTTCTATATACTGAACTTCTATAAATCGCACAAATATTTCCTATAAAAAAATATATAACATATTATCAGCGTTTTATTATCTAAAATAATATTTTCAAGCTATTATTCTCTTTTTATAAGAGAAGTAAATATATCAGTTTATTTATTAGATTTCCAAATAAAATTAAATCGATTTTCATACTTGCGTACTTCCCTTTCGAATGATAAATATCCTAAATTTATAATCATATTTTTTTCTAAAAAAGCATTAGAGCCTATATATATATAAATAAACTGAATTCATGAAGCAAAAATATATAAAATTAGTAATTGCAACGTCTAATAAAAGCTTAAATTAATATTTTTATACTTTTAACAGTTCCCATTTAATTTTACTTAATCTAATTAATACTTAACATGAAATTTAGAAGGAAGAAGAAATTAAAAAAAAATTGTGTTAAAAAACATTTCTTAAAAAAATTATTCTTAGATTTATTTTCGAAATAAATTCGTATCTAATACCTTTAGACGCGCACAATCTATTCGTTTTGGGCATCTTCTTATAAATACCACCCATAACATAAAATTATACTCATGAAAAGAAAACTTTCTTCTGTTAGATAAAAATCAGACTCGTATATATTCTGATATAATTCTAGATAATATTATTTAAATCTATGTGCTTTTTTACTTTTCATATTCAAGAAGTAAAATCTTTTTAAAGGTTTAAATTTTTTACTTAACAGTATCATAGAATCTCTTTTATCAATAAAATTAAAAATAAAGCTATTTTGCAAATAAAAGTAATTAAAAACATTTTTTAAAATATGGTTTCGAAACTTTCATAAGCAAAATTCCAATTCAAACAGTTACAATTTAGCATGTTTCTCAAAAAATATTTATGTTTAACTCAATACAAATAAAAGTTATTACAATAAGTTGGAAAAACAATTTCTTCTCCAGATCTAATATAAAAAAAAATATCTGTCATCGTTTGCATTTACCATATATAGTTAGGTACCATAAAAAGCCATTTACTTTTTAAACATAGAGAAAAAAACTTATCTAATCGAAAAAAACACTATTTAGAATTTTTTGATAGTCTTAAATTATTCGGTTGAATAAATACATTACCGTTTTATTATAGAAGAAAACATAGATAATATAAAAATGCTTTTTCTATAAATTTTATATTTATTCACATAGATATATAATAATCAAAAAAACAATTAAAAACTTATTTTATTGACTACGTTTACATCAAAAATATTTCTTAAATAGTTTTTAGTCGAATATTTACATATAATATATGTATATTGAAAAAAATATTATAAAATAAGATAGGCGGTAAAAACCAACAAAAAATATTGGTATAACGAATTTAAATTTTAAAATCATATTCAAGAAAAATTTAACCAACGTACGTATGAAAAATAAATTACAAAATAAAATAATGAAAGGTAATTTCTAAAATAAATAATTTAATATAAAGAGTATACGAAAAAGATTACAGGAAAAGTATCACAACGTAAAAATATAAAATGATTAAGAATAAAACAAAGTGAAAATAAAGAAATATTTTGTAGTTACGATATTTAGAAAACTGTAAAGCTTATAAAATCTGAATATTTTATTAGAAGTTCATTTAGAAAAATTTAGAAGACTTGAAAAAATATTAATAAAGAGTGATTCATTTCGAGAAAGCCAATTACTATTTATTTTCGCTCTTTTCTAACCAGTTCTCTATTTCTTCTATTTATCTATAAACTTTCATCTTTATAATATTGAATATATTTATGACATATATGGATAGAAATCAAATTTACAAAATATGAAAAATAAAAAAGAAGTTATAATATTTTAAAATAAATAAACGAACAGTAAACCAAGAATAAAATAAATATTACGAGAGTAGTTTTTTTTTGGTTTATTTGAATTCTAGAACACTTCTTCGTTTGTATTGAAATGTCTGTATAATTTTATTTTTTTTCTATATAGTAATAAAATGTTTGCATTGCTAAAAAAATAAATATATAAAAAAAATTAAAACGAAACCCTACTGATTCAAATCGGAAATGTGGTTATATAATAATAGATATGTGAATAGAAATAAATATTAAACCAAGGAAGAAAACATTAGACAATTTAACGAAAGAACTAGATGAAATGTTTATTTTAATTGTAAAGATTTATTTAAATTAAGCCATCAAATATATTGTACAAAATGATAGCATCAAGGTGATATAATTTGAAACGAAGTATTACACTTGTTTCCGCAGCAGTTAGAGTTTTATTTATTCAAAGATTATATTTTGTCGCAGTCATTTATATTTTTATAAATTGCTTTTTTTGCATCCTATCATTCTAAAATTATTTTAATTTACCAGATTGTATTACACATAAGAAAAGCAAAATTTATTCCACATAAGAAAAGCAAAATTTATTCCACATTAGATCATGTTCTAGATATTTCAAAAAATAAAAATGGATTACAATTAGATTTATTGCTTAACATACCCTTTCACACATCAACTCAGTATCCTAACAATTAAAATTTGAAAAACGTAATCAATAATAAAATTTTTGTATAATAATTTCATTTCTTAAATAAGTAATCCTGTTAATGGCTTTCTAATACTGAATAAATTTCTTTTATTATTTTAAATCTGTACTTGCTGTCTTAAGAACAGTTATGGCCAACGATAGAAAATTGCAAAGGTTGGCATTTGGGTATTTTTTTTCTAAAATCTTAACCATTTATGAATTGCTTTATTATCATGCGTAAATTAAATTTTTTTTTCTAAATTATTCATGAGTAATTATTTTTAAATAATAAAACTTTAACGTTTTCTTACAATTAAAAATATTTCAGTTTTCTGTTTATGTTCATTGGTAAATTACTTTAAAAATTTTCTTGGTGAAAATCCTTTAAAATATCTTGTATTTTTTCATATACGTTTTTTATACGTTGTATGAAGAACAACTTTATTAAAAAGAAAAATACTTTAGCATAGAACACACCTCACTCATGTATCATAAAGTAAATAGTTTTTTTTATACTTTGAATGAAATAGGTAAAGATAATTTAAAAGAATAACGTATTATGAAAGAAGTAAATGAAATTTATTTGTTTTTAAAAGTTTAAACTTAACCCCAGCAAATATTTATTTTTTTCTTTATGTTATACATTCACATCAAGTCTTCTTAAATAGGCCATTATGTCCAATGATTAAGCTCTTTAAGATTGTGTTATTACAATTAGAATTGATGAAATTAATATGGTAATTATCTACCAATATATTATAACGGAATGAATTTACCTATTTAGTTTGTTTGCCTCTAAACAAGAACGGATAAGTTTTTAAACTTACCCTTTGAATCATAGTGGTAACACATTTAAAAGCTTCAATATGCCCGTTCTATAATCAAATTCAGTCTAGGTTGTTTATAATAAATAGATCCA
This sequence comes from Hamiltosporidium tvaerminnensis, assembly GCA_022605425.2. NCBI lineage: Eukaryota > Fungi > Microsporidia > Dubosqiidae > Hamiltosporidium > Hamiltosporidium tvaerminnensis. Next base: position 150,725 of record JAKIMF020000011.1, on the reverse strand, counting down.
CCTGCGATTTTCCAATAAATATCTCAATTGTTTGTGGCACAAGTTTCTATGGCTTCTATATTAGATTTAATATTTATTCATATTAAAAGAGATCAGAGGTTTCATAGCAAAATAGTCATAAGTATCTTAAGCCAAGGCCATTGCATTAAAAACCCAGCCTTTTATAATTTATTTGACTTTAAAAAATTTATCGACTTTTTTTCTATATTTCAATGATAAAAATGGTAATTTTGATATTAAAATTTATAAATCAACAAAGATAATCATAAAATTTAATTTGTAATATTATAAATTCATGACTCCTTTAATTATAAGACAATATATACTTATCTTTCTAAATTAATATTCACCTATAAATATATTTAGATATTAAAATGATATAATCCTTGCTTATTTCGGAATAGTATAGACTGCCCATTAATTTGGGAAGATTTGATTGTAGATTAATATAGAATTACGAGAAAGTATATTAAAAATTAGTTATATTAATTGGGTTTGAGCCGAACTAAATTTAATTAAAGTTTAACTTTCTTATAATCATATCAAAATATTATTTACATTATTATATTTTGGCTTTATTTCTTGTTTTAATACGTATACTTAATAAAAATAGTTACAATCTAAAAACCAAAGAAAATATATCAAACGAACTATTTTAAAAATTATTGTAACAATTTTCTTTCAATTAGGCAAATAACTTAAGAGTACTTAATTTTACATAAATTGGATGCAAAGTATTTATTAGAATTTGGTTTTAATATAGAAGTAGCATAATAAAAAGTTTTCTGTATCACTTCATGACAGTTTACTGTACTATATATATTATTTAAAAGTCTAATTAATTTAAAATTAGATATAAATTAAAAATATACTTAACATATTTAAATCGAATTAATATACGTATAATTATAATGATTTAAGTTATTTAAATCTCACTATATAGTTTAAAATGAAATATTTATTGCTATCTATATTTAAATGAACCAAATATCAGAGTTCATTATACTATAAATTGTATTATATATTAGTAAATCAAAGCCATTAAAAATCCCAAAATATCATATATATTTCAACAAAAGCAATAGTATTACATTTCTCATTAATTACTCGAAAGTATTATACATGATATTTGAATACTTTTTACATTTATATCTTTTTTTAATTAGTTTTATATTGTGTTTAAGAAGTTGTAACAATGCATATATAATATGCGCTATAACTGTTTGATTAATTTAAGGAAAGGTAAATAGTAAAGGTTATTTTGAAATCTATAGTTACGTATGAATCCCTTATATGATTAATGTTTCCAACAATATACTGCGGGCTTTTCAAAACGAGTTAACCAAATTTAATCCAGCCATATTTAGGTTGAACACAACTTATTATGACCAAGATTATAAAACCTCGTTTTTAAATACTATGTTAGGGTTTTAATAGTACGAATGTTCCAAACAACCATAAAAAACCAACCAATACCTTACACACAAAAACTTCCAATTATGTTAAATTTTATAAGTTTATTAGGGTTAACATATTAATATAATATCAGAAGAGAAAATAATTACTTATATTTACGAATATTATATATTGATATGAAATAACTAATTTGAAGTTAAATGAATATAAAATGAACAAATAACATAAATTTTATACATTATTTAGCTATAAATCTTGCTTTGAAATATAAATTAATCATTGAAATGACCTGAATTATTTTATATGACCCAAACAAGTGATTGATTAAGTAACGACCTGAATTTGTAAATGAATAAGAAAAGAATGAAGTAAAATAAATGTAACAGAATTGAAAAAAGTCATTTCGAAAAAAAAACAACCAAAAAACCAAAAAATGTATGTACTGCTATAACTAAAATGAGTTTTAGCAAAAAAAATTTGATATAAGTAAATTTTTAAATTAAGAAAACACAGCCAAAATGAATAATAAACTAAAAAAATGTACGAAAGAAATATCGGTAACTGTAATCTAACATATAATCTCTTTTTATGCAAGAAAAATATTATATTTTAACATCTATAAACAAAAGTATTTATTTAAACATAAATAACGAACTATATACTAATTTACATTAAAGTAACGACTTTATAAATTTTATATAACATAAATTTACTCCAAACTAGTACAGGATAAATCAGGAATAGTTTGTTAATATAACGCATATACGAAACTATGTGTATTTAATTGAAAGCCAATATAAAAATACCGAGAGCAAAATATATAAGAAAAACAAGTAGATTTTTTAACTATGTAAGACACATTACAATTCCAAGACTAAGACACAATAAACTTAAATTTACAAAAATATACATGACTTAATAAAATTTTAGAAAAGGTAATTAAATAAGGAATAAAAACCCATTCTAAAGTATTATATCTAAAAAATAGGCATTTACAAAACCTCCATAGTATTATACATAATATTAAAGAATTTAAAATCAAAATTTTAAAGTTTAAAAAAATTATTGTGAATTAATCAAAGTAAACACATAAGCTATAATTATCTTAAAGATTTATATAACATTTTAGACGCCTTTAAAATTGGGTTATTAAGAAAAATAGTATAAAAACAAAATTAATACAAATAATATGTAAGAAAAGTATATATTTTAAACATAAACCGAAAATTAGATAAAAAATAGAATGCTAATAAACATAAAATTAGATCTGTAAACTAAAAGAATCTATGAGATATTCAAATTAAGAACGACAGTGTAGTTCGATAGGATTTATTTTATTTGCGAAATAATGCTCGATAAATAAATAGTACAACTAGAACTTTCTTTATTAGAATACATATTTTTTAGTGAAATAACTTAAATTGTGAAAATAAATAGAATAATAATTTAAATGATATAAACCGTAAAATGAAAAATAATATTACATAAGTTTAAAGTAACTGAATATCAGCGTTAACGAAAAATATATAATAATTGCATAAACCAAAACACATTAAATGAATTAAAACTATACAATATTTTTAATAAAGGAGTAAGTGTTGTACTTTTTCATAAAATTGCTTAGTTCTAGGTTTGACATCAGTGACTGGACCTAACACTCCATCGTTACCTTTAGAATACCTAAATCCCAAAGCATTTCATATATAATAGCTTAAGAACCCATTTAATAAGCAATTTAGTTGCTTCGAGTTTGTTAATATCTGTTGCGGAGGTGTGATTGTATATAGAACCCGACTCGAATTGTACCTTTACATACCCTGCAGCATTTTAACTTAATATACACGTGCCGAATAAACTAACAGCTAGCTAAGATATATTTCGGCGAATTACACGAAAAAACCAGCGAAGATGCAATGTCATACCACCATAAATAACCCACGCAATCCCTTTTCAGTTTTAGAAGGGTTTATCTTTCTATTTCCAATTCGCAGAGTCTTCTAAAGCAGTTTTTAAGACTAGATTTTTAAATTTCTATGGATATTATCTATAAGTTCAAGTGCAGTCTACAATTGAGCACAAGAAAAAAGCAAAAATATATTAATATAAAATTTTCGTGATTTTATGAACTTCTCCTTTTCATACGAACACCCATGTAACAAACGTAGAAGTAGTGTGGTTTTTATCACACCAAAAATCCAAAATATTTTCTTCACACCAGTTTGACTTAATCATTGCCAAGAAGAATGTTTTTTTTGTGACTATCCTCACACCACCAAAAATACAATTTAAATTCATTATTTACGCTACAAATAAAAACATTTGAATATTTATGATTTCAGCATAGTAAAAGTGCATGTAAAGGTTTTTATAAATTTAGCTACTGGTTTTTCGATGAATTAGAAATAAATCGAAGTATTAGAATAACATAACCATATAATATTGAAAAATAAAACGTTTTAACAGAAAATCAATGAGGAAAAATATATGTATAAAATTTAGAATAAAAATTTTTTAAAATGTTTTAATAATCATATCATATATTTGAATCAAATCTACTAAAATCAAATTTTAAAAGGTACGCTTTTCAATTTTAGAAACAGGGAAACAAAAATTAGAGATATTTACATGCCCCTAAATATGTTTTAATTCTTTATGTTTTCTCTTAGGTTTAAAGCAAATAAAAGAATGTTTTCAAAACAATTTAATTTCAGTATGTATTTTGAAAATTTCTATCCTTATATTTCTGATATCAAAATATTTTTTTATTGAAAAAATTGGAATGAAGAGGTAACTCAAGAAATACGAACAAAAAGGAGGAAAACGGGTGTAATGGCTATATCAGTGAGTATGCAAGGTGTTTATTATATTCTCTGCTTCTTAATGGATTGTCCATCAAAATGAAGTTGTTGTTACGAATTATTCGCAGTTATAGTTAAGATATAAAATAATTAGATTATATTGTTACGTCGCTAGATATCTAGTACAACATCGTTAAAGTTGTATGTAACAAATGATTGGAACATTTAGTTTGATCTCTGATTATATTACACCTTGAAGCAGTTTTATATAATATTGAATTTAATCAAAAGATTCTTTTTTTGATTTGTGCAAAATTTCTCGTACCACTTACTCGGAAAAGACGAAAGAGGCATGGCTAGGGGCGAGTAAGCAGTTTGATACACACGGCCGTTTATATTGGCCTAGAATCAAAGCTAGGGTTTTATGAAAAGTATTTGGAAATTTTGAAGAATTTTGAAATATATATCAACAGTTAGCAAGATCACATTTGCAATCTCGGCTACAACCGAACACAATTTGGAAATTTTTGTTGGTGGTAGAACCAAAAGCATGTATCGTTGTTGAGATGTAAAAAAAGGAAGTTTTGTGTGTCAAGTAATCTAATTCCTATGAAATATTTTTTAGTGGTGAAATCGAAATACGTAATTCGAATATTTTCAATAAATTGAATTTAAAAATGCAAATGATATATTTTGAATGCCAGAAGATTTTAATTGAAGAAAATTACTTCATAATCCCTTGGAATTGATTTCAGAAAAGGCTGAAATATTGGCTGGGTTTGTAATGAAGAGGAATTAAAGAAACTTTATGTTTTAAAGAAAGTAAATAAAATATTTTAAAATTTGGCTTATATTATCTTTGAAATATCTGGATTCATATAAAAAAATTCAATTTCTAAATTAATCTTTACACTCCCTGGTTTATTTAATTGTTCTCTTTGTTATTCGTTCGTATCTAATATTATATTTCAATCCGTTGCAATTAGTTTATTTATATTTCTTAGTTTAATATCCGAGGATTTCTTTTATTAAATTTAACATTCTTAATTCCTTGGATTAAACGCTTTGATATATTTCTTGATTCTTGAATTATTTTTGAAATATTCTCACGAAAAATATTTTGTTTAGCAAAACAAAAGTCTTCCATTTCAACCAAAGAAATTCAATCGATCTTTATAATACATGTTAGTATAGTTTTAATTCATTAATATATTCAATAAGGTTTGCTATATCTTAAAATAGATAATTCAAATTTCACTGCGGAATAAATAAATCGTAGAAATTACCCATTTATTCAAAAGACCGGAATTTTTCATAAGATCAGAGTCATTTATATATCATAACTATTGCGTGTGTAGTTATAGAAAAAAAATGAAAGCGATTATTTAAATAAAAAAGTATTATGATTAATGCTTAACTATAGTTATTGGTTTTTTATTGGGTATAAGTTTAAACAAAACAAAATTGTCTATGGATATAATTTTCATATCGTTATTTACTCCGAGAATTTGCGAATAGATAAATCTGTATATGAAGGTAATTTTTGGTCTCAGAGTTTATGAAACAGGTGTGTCTGTTATTTGTAAAATTATTTATAAATTTTACTAAGTGCTCGAGTTTTATTTTTTCGTTAAATCCGACCTAGATAAAATCGCTTGAGTTCTTACACATTGCCGCTTGAATTCCATAGGAGCTAAATATTAAAAAATTTTACATACACTTTTCATGATACAAATCAGCTGAGGTAGTGTAAAAAGTATAAATTTGCTGCGATTTTTTTGAAAAATATATTTAGTATTGTGGAACAGTTATTTTGCTCTGATTTAGATTAAATCTTTTACAGTTCATTAGGTAATAGAAGTTCAATAATAAGATAGTGCTAAGTCACACTTAGATGATACCAAAACTTAAAAAATCCAAGATTAATCATACCTATTAAAGTTTTGAATGTCTAATTGTGTTCTTTTTAAATTTTAAGTGTACAAATCATGATTTGATAATATTATATTTGAACAACAAACTCAATCAAAAATTTTATTTAGTGAATTAGAATAGACGTCTACTTTCACAAACATACTTTATTTTTTAATTATTATAATATAATATTCGTTTATGGTGGAGGGAGGATAACCACATAAAAAACTTTCTGCTTGGCAATGAGTGTGTGAAACTGTTGTGAGATCATTGTTTGGATTTTTGGTGGGAATTAACCACACTACATCTTCGGTTGTTCCATGGGAGTTGTTATAAAGAGGAGAGGTCTAAGAAATGGAGAAAATTTTTCTACAAATTTATTTGTAGTTTTTTATGTAACCAGATTGCAGACCGCAGCTGAACATGTAGGTAATCGCCATGTAAAAGCATGGAAACTAGCCTTGCTCACTCGGGTTAGAAGACTTAGCGCCCGGGAGATATAAAAATAAAACCCATTAAAAGCCGGGAGAGCTAAGTAGCAGGTTATACCTGTTGGTATGACATTGCACTGTCTAGGTGGACCCCATGTAAGTCTCTGAAATATATCTTAGCTAGAAGTTTATTGGGTTCAGAAAGTGTAGAGTAAGTGGGAATGCTGCATAGTCTTGGGGGAGCCCAGGGGGGGCTTCGGCCTTCGATCACACACCATGCAACGGACATTAACGAACTCCGGGCAACTGCCTCGCCTATTAAATTAGGTTCTACACACCTGGTAGATGAAAGGCTTTGGGACGTAGGTATCGCAGGGGTTACCGGTGGAGTGTTGGGGTAGCAGTCATTTATGTTAAACCTAGAACTGCGTTAATGTCATGAAAACAAATATAACACTTGCCACTATTGTAAAAAGATGTGATATTTTTAAATAAAGTTATATAATATTCGTTTATAAATACATTTTGAAATCAATGTATCAACGATTCTAGTATATTACTTTATTCAAATGAATTTCTGAAAAGTTTGAAAATTAATTCGTAGCTTTGCATATAAACAAGAAATATATATATTAGGCATATGTAAAAAACGAGTATTTAATTTAGTTTGAAATAAACAAATTTATTTAAGATTTACCTATTTTTAAAATAAATTAAAATATCAGGTAAAATATTCTATACTTCAAATATTTTTTGTATTGTATGTACGACTTAATTTACAAGTTTAACACGAAAAAAAATACAAAATTAAAATATTTTAAGAATTAGTTGTAGAATTTTGTTTGAACAAAAGAATAGGTTAAGAAAATTAAAATTTGCATATATTTATGTAAAAACTTTTATTGAAATTGGTTTTAATATATAAGTAGTATAATAGAAATCAAGTTTTCAATCAAGAGAATTTATCGTATTATGATTTTATTTTAATCTATTTTGTATATCTTACTGTATACTATATTTCCAAAAAAAAGACCTAACATGATTAAAAGCAATCAATATACTTATAATAAAAATAATTTAAGTCAGTATATTAAGCCTACATAGTAAAAAACAAAAAATTTTTTTATATGGATATATTAAGGCGAACTAAAAATTGAATCAATTTATATGGTTTATAGTTATATGAATAAAAAATCAATGTCTGTATAGATCGGGAGAATATCACATCAATATTGATAATAGCAATAATATATTACAAAACTCCTAAATTTTCGTAAAAGTAGTATAAATGAAATTCAAATACCCTTTTCACTTGTATATCTTTCTTTCATATTATATTTGTATTTTTTTGTGCTAAAGAAGCAATGCATACATAATACCTAGCAGTTCGCTCAATTTTCGAGAAAGTATCTAATATGAGGTTATATAGAAATCCAGAGTTACGCATAAATCCCATATATGATTAATGTTTCCATCAATATATTGAATGCTTTTAAAAACAATTTCACGAAATTTAATACTGTCATATTTAGATCGAACACAACATATTATGACCAAGATAAAAAAATCTTATTTTTAGATAATGAGTTAAGTTTTTAATTGTCCGGATGTTCGTAATACGCATAAAAAAACAACCAATACCTTACACACAAAAACTTCCAATTATGGTTAATTTTATAAGTCTATTAAGCTTAACCCCTTAAAATCATATAAGAATAGATAAAACTTTGTCATATATTTAAATATAACATAATGATATTTAATAAGAAATTTGAAGAACAATAAATTAAAAATAAATATAAATCTATCCAAACAAGATAAAATTAGACATTTTTTAAAAATATATTCTTTACTTTATTCTAAAACTCAAATGTTGGAATAAATATACTTGTTTTATAAATAGAAAAACTGCTTGTGCAAGTATCAAAGTAGAACGACAAATAAAAAACAGACGAATGCTCTTAAAAAAATTTAAAAAAAGTAGATTCGAATAAAATGAAAAAGAAAGGTGAAAAGGAGTAGATAAAGATTTATCTAATTAAATAAATTCAAATGAACTAGTTATAACTAAAAATGCTAAACTAGAAAAAAATAAATCTAAACAATTAAAAAACTACAATATTTAACGTAAAAAAGGAATGGAAGGTAAAATAAATTAAAATGTAATAGAGTCATATCTTCAAAACACGAATTTAATATTTTAAAAGCTATAAATAACCTTAATTTAATACTATAGATAAATAAAGCATAAATTGTAGTTTAGATCACAATAATTATCAAAAATATTTATATGACTCGAAATTATCGCTAGTATATATAGAACTATTATTTTAAAACCTTTCACGTAATTTTAGAAAAATAAAGTAACTTAAATAGTACAAGACTACCCTGCATTGTGATTATACTTAAAAATATTATTTCGTATAAATACATTTACTTTATTTAAATGTTATATTATTTGTTATTTAAATAAAAGATTAGCTTTAATTACTATTTTTTCTTGTATATATTTTTAATGCCTTATGAGACGTACTTTTAAATACTTAGAGAAGAAAAAATTATTTAAATTTATCTTATACCAAATATTATTTAACCCAAAGTCTATTTCATTGCAGTTAAAATTTCTTTAATTTTTTTTAACAACTATATTACATTCTTATACATAAATTAGAATATTTTAGACATTATATCAATTTATTCCAAAGAAAACGCATTTCGAATCAAAAAATATAAATTTAATACGGATGCACAAACTGAAATACTACTAATTCAAAACTTTTATTTGAAACAAACTAAAATATTTTCACACATTTACTTTACCTTATAATATCGAATGATATCCGTACCCGAAGAAATTTGAATAAAAAGATTCACCTTCCAATTTCTTTAAAAAACTTATATTTAGATGTTTACAATACAGTATCCATAGATTTATAAGTAACTGAACATTCTTAGTTTTTTTTTGTTCTATAATTATTCGATAAAATCTTACATATGTCTCATTTTATCAACAAATTAAATCCGAAAAAAAATCCATTTCGATATGAATCTTTAAAATATAAACACTGTTCTAAATATAGACATTCTATATATTCATGTATGATATATTTTAAATAAAGTTTAATTTTTTTTTATTACATTTTTTAATTTCTACTATTTTCTATTATTTTTACAAATTTTGTAATTCAAAATAAAACCTAATACATTTAGAACTTAAAAAATATGTATACCACTTTTAAAATGATACACAATTAATTTTATATAATTAAATAAAATTGAGGGTCATTATAACGATTAAATGTATAATATATTTGAATTTATTGGATTTTGCTATACTTAGAATGAAAAATTATTAAATAACTTAATCACAAATTAAAATTAAATAAAATAAGAATATACCATATAAAAGTACTAATAGAAATCAAGCATTGGATATATCAGCCTTTTTCATATCTTAAGATAGGAAGAATAATTATACCACTCGATTTTTATAGTTTTATAAAATAAAATTGAACAAATTTGTAAAATGTTTAATTAAATATATGAGTATTCTGTTCTTTCAACACTTAAGATATAAGAATGATTTTGAAATTATTTTTTTGAATAATACGATTAATTCCCTTTATTCTTTTTCATAAATTTTATCACTCAACAAATACTTATATTACTAAAATATACAAAAATGATAAATAAATATATTTAATTTTCAGTTTTCTTAGCATAAAATTCAACTAAAAACAATAAAAAAATGAATAATCGTTTGAAATATGAAATTTAATTCATTTTTTTCTTTGAACACCATAATTCAGAACTTATTTTATGAAAATCAGAAAAATTAAACAAATTTAAATCAAAATACAAAAATATATTATAAAACAAAAAAAGCATTTAATAAATTGATAAATAAATTATTTTCTTTCCGGTATTTAATTTCAAATCTTAAATTGAATTATCACATTATGCTATCCAAATTTAAATATTTCAAGAGAATATAGCATCGGGATACATATCTATGTGGTAATATCTTTTAAGATAAATTATAAACAGTGTTATCGCTTCTCTCAACTCTTTTTTCCACTGATTCTTTTTCAAAACATTTGTATCTTTCAAGGCACTGAGCTTCTCAAGGTGCTTTTACGTGTTGTTTTCATCTAAAACTATCAAAAAACCACTCTAAAATTAAAGCAAACATAAAGACATCTGAATACAATCATTGCTTTGATTTCTATTTTTTAACTATCTCACAAAAATTGTTCATGACATTTTTTTACAAAGAAAACAAAGTAATTTATCTTTAGTTTTTTCTTAGGTTTAGGTAGGTTCTTATGTGGGACAGTAATCATAAGATATATTAAGAAGAATAAAACAAAAAAAATAATATATTTAAAAATACAAAGATGGAAAAAAGTAACATATAAGAAATTCAATTTTATTTTATTTATGAATTATAAATAGTACTTTAAATTCAACTCCACCAAAAAATATTTCGTACTTAGTTACAGTTGAAATATTATTAAAACGAAATTATAATTCAATCAAGTTTTAATTTTATTTTAATCATTTATATATTGAATGTAATATCGTTTAGTTTCCAAACTATATTACTCCATAACTAAAGTTTGGAAACTATACAGATTTTCATTTCAGAATAGAAATGATGAAACCTTTTATATTTTGTATAGAACTGACACAGTGTTGTAGTCCTGGGAAATACTACTTTGTTTCCCTTTTTAGAGAAAAAATCGGAATTTATTTTTATTTCTTTACATTTTTGTTTTGTGTTCTGAAAAATCTAAAAACACATATGGGTTTTTGGTATAGGAAAAACATATTAACGATATTTAAAATTAAAAAATACTAAAACAAGTCATTTTTCTATTAATTAGTTAAAACATTCCGTATTTTGAGAATAAAAATATTTTACTTGCGATAATTTTAAAAAAGAAGTGTAGTTTCTTAATTTTGTATTTTAAAATGATCTACAAGGTGAAGTAGTTACTCTTCTAGTTTCTAATCTATATAAACATCCTTATGAAAACTAGATCCACAGTAAAATGACCTTACAAAGTTAGAGAGAATCTTTTAAATTGAAGAAAGCCAAAAAAGAAACTTCGAAACTAAGTTTGAATGTAACTTTCCCCCATAAATTTCGACCTAACCTAGATATACGAAATTAGGTTAACTATCTCTATCCGTAGCTTACATACTTCTTTGTGAATCCCAAGGAAACTACTTCGCACTTTTCCTTAGTACTTCGGACATTTTTTATTAAAATTGGGAAAAAATACTTCAATTTTCCCGATCTTCCTCATACGTTTTTTTCACAGATTAGGCTAGCATTAAAATATTTTTTCTGAATTGTATAAAGTAAATAATTCAATATTCCTTAACTTTCATAAATATATATTAAGAGTAAGTGTAAACCGATTCTTATCTCCTTTACATAAATAATATTTTATAACCTTTTTGGGTTTCCTACACTAAATTATGCAATAAACCAGTTCATTTTATTTCGTCGAACCCATTTACTATTTATCTATGAGCTTAAATAAATCTCCCTGAATTTCCATACTTCATTTGGATTTAATTTCAAGTTAGAAAAATTCATTTTACATTCCTTAACATGTTTTTCAATGCTTTAAAATTACTTATAGTTTAGGAAACCCCATTTTTTTAAAAAGAACACAACTCTAGTATAGATGCTATACCTCACGCATTAACCATAAAATAAAACCAGTTTTTTTGTAAGTTTAATTCAAATAGGTCAAGAAAATTTAAATGACTAACGTATTGTCATAAAAGTGAATTAAAGTTATTAAAATTTAAAAAGATTAACTGTAACTACAGGATATTATTTTATCTTTTTTTTATGGTAAACATTCCCACCGAATCTTTTCTAATATCCAATTCTGTCCAATATTTGGACTTTTTGAATTTCGATTATGACAATTTAAGTTAATGATCTTGATAGGGTTATTACCTACCAATATATTCTTAATAAATGAATTCATTTATTTAGGTAATTCTGACTTTAGTCAAGATCGGTTGAGTTCTTTCACACGCTCTTTGAATCATAGTAGGAAACTATGGAAATAATTAGAAATATGTTTCTTTTAGAATATAAATCAACTCAAACGATGTAAGATAGAAAATTCATGTCTAAATATTCTAGTAATATATAAGTTAATCGTGTATTAATTCTATGGCTTCAACATCAAGATTTATATCTCAAGATAAAAATTATCTCGGAACTTTCATAGGAAGATTGTCTTAAGTCACCTATAGAAGATGCTAAGGATTAAAAACGCGATCTATTTAGTTTTTGTAATTTTTAATAAACAATTGTCTTTCATTTTATATTTTAATTAGACAAGTCATAAATTTGATATGATAATCTACAAATCAACAAAGATTATCTTAGGAATTTTACATTCATTATAATATATGAATAATTTCATATAACTAATATTCTTTTTTGGTCTTCATACATTAATATTCAACTATAAATATATTTACATTTCAAATGTTACAAATATTTTGTAATTCACCTTTGTATAATTAGTTCTTCATTTTTAGGAGATTTCTTCGAAGCTTTATATCTATTAAGAAAAATATAAAAGAAATATTCTAGAAAAATGAGTCAATTAATTTAAATTATACTTTATTACATTTATAATTTATGTTTTTGATTTATTTTATCTTTATACCATAACAAAAATTTTACCTAATTTAGGTTTTCATTAAATTATTTTTTGTGGTAAACGTATTGCTTTGTAAACAAGTTAAATATCTAAGAAAACTAAAAAAATACATATAACCATACTATTTAAAAATTAGTAAGCAATTATCTCTAAACTAGGTAGACGAATAAATAAAATTAAAATTGTATAATAAGTAATGTATAAACTGTTATTTAAATTAGTTTTAATATAGAAGTAGTATAATAAAAATATAGTTATCATTTCAAAACATTTTAATGTATTATATTTTTTATCTAAATTTCATTCTTTAGATCTTTTCAATGCAATAATGTATAGTCTAATAAAAATAATTTACAAAATCAAAATATTTAATACATTTATATTAATAACAACTAATCTGGTTCACACTGGCTATATATTATGAAACAAAATATTTATTTATATGGATATATTGAGACGAATCAAATTTTTAAATTATTATATAGATTGTTTTGCATATGAATCAAAAATTAATGTCTGTATAAATCTAAATAATATCATATCCGTTTCAAAAAAAGCAATAATATATTTTTTCATATATATTCTCATTAAAGTATTATATATAAGATATAGATACACCTTAACACATTATCTTTCTTTATATTAGATTTAGTTTCTTTTTAAGTAACATAAACAATACTATATAATTAAACGCTATTAAAGATTGCATCAATTAAGAAAAAGTAAAAAGTATAAGGTTATATAGAAATCTATAGTTACGCATAAACCCCATATATGATTAATGTTTCAGACAATATATTGAAGGCTTCTAAAAACAATTTCACAAAATTTAATACAGTCATATTTAGATCGAACACAACGTATTATGATCAAGATAAAAAAAATATTCGTTTTAGATAATGAGTTATGTTTTTAATTGTCCGAATGTTCGTAATAAGCATAAAAAAACAAAAAATACCTTACACACAAAAACTTCCAATTATGGTTAATTTTAAAAGTCTATTAGGCTTAACTCCTTAAAATCATATAAGAAGAGGTAAAACTTAATTATATATCAAAATATAACATAATGATATAAAATAAGAAATTTTATGAAACCTGAATATAAAATAAATATAAATTTCTCAAAAAAAGATAAAATTATACATTAGTTCTAAAAAAGTAACTATAATCTCTAAATCAAAGATTAAATTAACCAGATTTGCTTTAGTTGAGGAAAAACTGTTTGCATGAGTGTCGAGTAACATAGCAAATGAAAAAAAATGGTTGGTCGTAAAAATGATACCATACTAAAGTGATTGTTAAAATAATAACGTAGTAGAATAATAATTTAAGCAAATTCACACAAACAAAACAGGAAATAAAAAAATGGAAAAAAGCATATTAAAGAAGAAATATATTAGGAACCTAATAACAAACATTTAGACCACTAGAAAAATTAAAAATACTTCACGCTTTAGCTTTATTTAAAACTCAAATTTCGTATTATTAAACAAATTAGAAACATTCCATGTTAGTAGAGCATGATAACAACATAAAAAATAGTAATTTTCAGTCTTTCTTTCTGAGAAAACGAATCACAGCGTCAAAATCATCCTATTTTGTCCTCTTACATATTCCATGAATGCCTTAAAGCCACAATTAGTAATTCTCTTTACATCATAATAACGCACGATGTTGATATATTTGAATATTCTTTTGTTATCTAGAAATCAAGCTTATTAAATTCCATCAACATTTTCTTAGGAATCACTTTAGTATTATTAAAATAATATTAGATGTAGTTTTAATCTAACAATAATTTTAGTATTATCTTCCATTAATTCCTTAAGAATATTAATTTTTTTTCATATATAAATTTAAAGCCAAGGGAAAGATTGTGACGCACTGATCTTTCTAAGTTGTTTCTATAGTAGTAGAGCATATGGAAAAATACTGGGTTTATTATAAAATATCCTCAAACAGTACTTCAAGACACATCTCAATTCTCTCCGTTGCTAGGAAAAACGTGTTATGAGCCGATAAAATTAAGAATTGATAATCTAATATAAGTCTAACATACCCAACATAGCCTCTCAACCCGAGTTTAGAAGATTTTGCAGTCATTTTCGCCTTTTTTCTCAGAAGATATTTATTAATACAATTGCAGCTTTTAAAGCCTTTTTTCTTGGTTGTCTGACAGTAAAATTCGTATCAACGCCTTTTAAAAAAAGGGATATCTAAGATACTTGAAAAGGCATTGGTTTTCAACACTAATATTATTAATAAATATTTTAATCATATTTCAGCAATTATAAGAGTAGTTCTTTTCTTTCAAAATATATGCATTATTAGATGAAGGGCTTTAAATGCATCTGATATTCTTCTTAATCCGTTCCAAACTACTACAATAAAGCAAAACATCTTCTAATTACCTAAATATATTATTCCTCAGATGAGAAGAGACATAGAAAATCAAATAATCAAAGACAATATTGAACTAACTTAAGAATATCCCAGGTCTTTGCGGTAACTCTTTGCAAAAAGTAGTAAATTTTGTTTTCAGATTATACTCTATCAATAAATATAAATTATTCTGAAGTAATTCCGCAATCAATAGAGTATTATTCGCGGTAAAATCTTGATACAACATGAGCTTCTTATATAAGCGTTGCTATAGCCCGATTCATAAGCTGATTTCTTATCGATCGTTACGAAAAATATCACTACTACTTTCTAAAATATGTTCTATCTGAGCTATTAGTAAAAGCTGAGTTATTCCGTGTGTAACCAGTTTTTTTCTTTTATAAAACGAACTCGAATTTTATAAATACGCTCTTTTCAAACAATTTACAAGTTTTTTCATTAGTGCGAGATTCCTGTATAATTTATTTCTCTTTTTTATCGCTGTCATCGTATTTAGTTTTCATGCCTTTGTTACTTCTCGCAAAAAAATAAAAGAATTAAAATAATTATTTAAATGAAAGAAATATATCTATGAACATGTTTATAAATGTGCATTTATTCTCTCTAAAATCACCCAGACTTAATTGGCCGTAGTGGCTTTATTTCCCCTTTCAAATTTAACATAAGATTATACTAACTAAACTATCTTCTTTATCGCTTTGATAATAATTAAGACTGTCATTATATTTTTTAAGTTTATCTTTATATAGTGTCAACAGAATACTGAATTATTGTTACTCACTACTGAACCATAATCTTCGTATTTATTTACCAACACACGCGTTCTTTTTTTACTACATTGAAAAACCTTACTAAACCAAATCGTTAACCGGATTTGAATTCTAATATTAGAATTGGCTTTATCTAAATAACTAATCTTCCTTTCATTTTTTCGATCAACTCTTAAATTTCTTTAAAATTAAAGTCAGTTATCGTTCTCACAGCTCGTTCAATTTCTTTTTAAATTAGCTATGATAAGGTTGTGCAGTTTATGAGAAACTTGTCTTTTTATTTGCAAACTCTTCGAAGCTTCAACTTAAATATCTTGCAATAATTCGAGTTTTTCTTTATTCGGTAATTTATTCAACAGAATTCATTTCTAGAAGTTAAAACTTAAATTTTATTGCTTAAAGGTTTTTTTAGCGTCTTATCTTTTAATTAATTGATATTAAACATAGAATTTAATGTAAAATTAGCTCTATTCAAAAACACATTTATCAGTTTGTGATAAAAATTTTAATTTTATGAAGTTCCGGTCGTACCTTAAATTTTGAAAAGTACATATGCTAGGGTAGAACATTATTCTAGTGCTTAAAAAGTAAAAGAATATATTTTCATTTCATACGATCCGAACTCTACGTGCTTGTCGAGAACAAATTATTCGTATGCTACTGCATTATCCAGATTGTAGCCCCTTAGCTTAATATCTTCATATCAGCAAATTTTCTTATCTTAGCCTTACGTAAATGTAATGCATTATTTAAACGTGACTTGTAAAGGAAAATTAGAATATATTTTTGTACCTTGATACAAACACCGAATTTAGTCAAATCTTTAATTATACTATATTAAATTGATTTTTCCGATAACACCAACATTTCCTCGGAATTAGAAACCGTGTTTTATTATTTTTTTTAGATGTCTTACAGATAATTACCATATAATCTGGATTTTAATTTTCTAACGTATATCGCCACTTTTCAGCCAATGCATCTGTGCCAAAATTTTTTACATCTAATAATTAATTTTTTTTAATTTGTATATTAGAAATACGACCAATATTTTGAAAAGCAATTTTATTAATATTTTTTGACCCGAGATAATATTTCTGCTTCTTATATTAGCGTTTTCCAAAAACTCACAAGTTCTACCTTTGAAATTATATAATCTTACTTCAATTTTTTTAACTTTAAATTTCTAATTTGTTCAAAAATGTTTTCCATTATTCCTTTAAGTGTAGTCAAATAAGGTTTCTTCTATTATCTGATCCAGGACTCTCTCTTAATAGGTGCGCGGTTAGTAATAAAAAATATCAATACATCATTTTTAAATTTATTATTTATATTAGGCTCGAATGTTTTTATCTCAGAAAATCTTAATTTATCACATATTTTAATTTATTAATCAATGGATCTCAAAGATAGGCTATATATCAATTTTCTATTCCTTCTAATGCTCGTAAAGCATAAAAAAATATATTTATTGATTGGAAACAAAGATTCCTAGATTAAACTTGTGCTATCGCACCCTCGTGTAACTATTTTCGGATATATCCGTACCAAATTCTTCTCATAGATTTTGAGGACTTTTATTATTTATACAGCTTTTCCCACTGTCTTTTTAGTGATTTCTGGGTCTGTTACTTTTACTGGCTCTTCTTTTCTCTTAAGTAACACCTTGCAAATATTTTTCGCTTTTCTCTGCTAAATAATCTTCTACAATTGTTGCAATAAGATCGAAGATGATTTGGGTTTTTTCCCGTACTTTTATTGCTCATTCTAAAGAAGCTTATTATGTACATAATAGTTTGGGTTTCATCAATTATCACCTTTCTAATTTTGGATAGGAAAACCTTTGATTCCATTCCAGATCACAAATTTTATTCTTTGTTTTTCTATTTCGTCAAAAGCTTTCGATCCTTCGGAACTTTCCATATTAACTAATTTGCAGCGTACATATACCTGCAAAATCTTTTTTGGATTCGAAACCGACGCTAAATCCTAGTAGTACTTAGAACCGGCAGGAATCCTAACCTAAAAAGATTTCATGCATGCGCAGATTAAAATTTTTTGTATCGTGATATCCATTGAACCTTAAACATATATTGTATTTAAAGCTTATAGTAAAATTTTTTATTTATGATTTGTGACATCAGCAGAACTCCTACTTAGATATTTTCATCTTATTGAACCTAAATTTAATGTGATATTACTACCAACCTAAAAAATGATCAATGCACATGTTTTATAGTGAAGCAATTATTAAAGTATGTCTTAGAATAACATTACAGCCAAATTTCTATTAAAACAAAAATAATTGATACATTATTTTTTATTAAATTTCTTAAAAAAAGAAAATAGTGCTCTATACAAAGCTCATTTTTTAACAGCAAATTCTTTAATTTTTAAAATTTATATTCAACTTTCTTTTATTTTATCTGAATAAAATAAGTTTTCACGTACTTTGATATATTGTTTATAAAAAAAAACATCTAAATAGAAATTAAAAATAAAAGTACAGGTTGAACTTACTTCAGAAAATCTATTCACAATTTATTTTTTCTTTGAAAAAAACATAAAAGTACAAATAAGAATTAGTTGAACTAAAATTTTAACCCCATGAAGTAACGAAGAAAAAAGAATAGACCATAATACCCACTTCGTGAAATTTCTAAGTTTAGTTAACAAAACATTTCTTCGTGCAATACTTAAGAAGTACAATTCCCAAATATTCTGCATCAATACACTGCACACGATATTTCAATACAAGTTCTACTATACATTTAAAAATGCGCTAAAAAACCTTTTTTAATCCCAAAGCAAACCCAAAGTAGAGGTTTAAGTTAACCAATTCCGCATTCCGCTCTTTTTGTCTTCATAAAACATCAAATTTTAATTTTTGCTTATTTTTTGTTAGAATAATTTCAGAGAATAGTTTTTTTAGTTATTTCAAGCCTTAATATTTATATATAAATGTCTTTAAATGAATTATAATATCAATTTCTTTTCTTTTCTTTCTAAAATATTTGAAAATTTAAATGTTATTATTTTTTTTTTAATTTTTGCATTTTTTTATAATTTTTATTAGTTTCATATATCAATCGTAATATTTTTAAATCAAAAATGTAAAAAAATAGATTTACTACAAATATATTATAAAATAATCATTTTAAACCCATTGAAATACAGATCGAATTATTTAAGACAAGAAAAGTAGATTATTTTTAGTGAACAGACCTCTGAATTACGCAATAAGAACAACGTGATAAAACATATCTACATAAAACAGAATCTAAATAAAATATGAACCTAGAAAAAAAGTAGATTTATAAAACAGAACCTCAACTTCTCTACTCCTATAATCTTTGATATATGTATAACAAATAATGCCATTCTGTTGTGGTATTTTATAGAAGGCTTTCTTTAACTTTCTGAAATCTTTCAATTTAAGAAAAAAGAGGTGTTTTAATATTTTAATAAGACTTTAGAAATATTTTTCTTAGATAATTTGCCATGAATATTAGGAATACAATTTTTCTATTTTTCTTAAATTGTATTTCCTTTTTAAATTTCTTTAGTATGTGTATAGTAAAATAAAAGAAAAAATAGAGAAAGAAAATCCTTTAACAGCAATTATATTTCAATAAACTCTTTATTTCTTCAATTTTTAAATTTTTACTTTTACTTGTATGATTTAAACTTTGTCTCATTTGAACTACTTAAATCAGAATTTTTTTTAAAAAGAAAAAAGATTTATAAAGAAATTAATTTCAAAATTAAAAAATTAAAAATTACAAGAACTAAGAAATAAAAATTAAGAAAAAAAAGTAGAAAAAATTTAAAAAATTCAGAAATAATTTATGAGAATGTGAGAAATAAAATTTCTGAAATTAAGAAATAAAAATATGATGGAATAGAATAAAAATATAATAAAATGCCAAACTTTAATAAATTATTTCACTTTCTACATTTTTTTTCTAATTCCAAAAGAAAAATCTTGAATAATTTTTTATTAATATACTACACTTCGCTATATAACAAATAATATCTGGTGTAAAACAGCGAAAGTTTGTAAAGTCTCTTTCTAAGGTAGCAGTAAGCTTTAATTATCTTTTCATGTTCCGAACTTCTTAAATTCGAAATTCTTTACCACCGCAACACTTCATTTTTTTTTTTCGAATTAATTATATTTTCGTAATGTCTTTACACCTATTTATCATCACCAAACTTAATTATAGCTTCTATTTATTCCAAGCAGGGTTTGGATATAGATAATTTTATTTAAAAAGATTGAAGATTTCTAGACATACCAGAACTCCATTCACTTAACACACGCGAAAGAACCACATCAAATTCATTCCGATTCCGCATGACTCGGTATATTTCGTCAGCGCTTTGTAGGCTAGTACTTTAGCATAACATAATCCTATCAATAAATTTAATAAAAGGTTTTAGTGCCTCCGCACTTTACCATTTAGTCCGAGGGGACCAAGGTTAGCTTCTTTTCTGCTCATTGATTTAAAGTGCATCATCCATATATATATACGGTGGTATTGTCCCATTTATGCCACCGACATGTAATTTCATCAATATGTAAACTTTTCGCTAAAAAAAAGAAAAAACACATTTATTCAAAAATAATACAACTATATGTTAGAGCCTACACTTCAATCATATATCATAAAAGACAAATAAATTTTTATATATGTTTAAGAGAAATTGGTCAATATAATTGACAAGAATAACGTGTTGTTATCAAAATTAATTAAAAGTTATTAGTTTTTAGAAAAGTATACCTATAAATCAAAGCACATTAATTTATCTTTTTTGCTTTATGTGTACATCTCCACACCGACTCTTTTAAAATTAGCAATTGCGTTCCATAAAAAGCTTTCTGCCTTTGGCTTATTGTAATTGCAATTAAAGTTAATGATATTGGTAGGTTATCTAGCAATATATTCTAAGTGAATTCATTCACTAACGTGTACCTCCGACTTTAAATAAGATTTAGGCTTTTTGACACTATCGTTTGAATCATAATAAGAATACATTTAATTAAACTTACAAAGCCCAATCTTCAACCCAAAACAGCCTAGGTCCGTAAGATATAAAAATCTGCTTTGAATATTCTAGTAATTATATCAGTTGATCGTGGCATATGTTTTTATGGCTCTCAATTTAGGTTCAATTCTTTAAAATAAAATAGGTATGAAGTTTCATACCAAGATATTCATAACTCACTCGTAGAAGATGTCACATCATTAAAAAACTCAACACTATTTATAGTTTTGGTGATTTTAAATATTTAGTTGTCTTACATTTTATATTTTAATAGAAAAATCGATATTTTGATAGTATAATCTCTTAACCAACAAACACAATCATAGAAATTTTATTTTTGAATTACAAATACTTGTTTCCATTAATTATAAGACTAAGTTTTAATCCTTTTGATTTTATATCCACCTATAGATATAATTAGATATCAAAGTGATATTAATATCTTGTAATTCCCACCAGTATAGGTATTTCTTAATTATGTAAAGAATTGTATGTAACTTTATATTTATTTAGCAAAGTAAATATTAAAAATGATTTAAATTAATTTAGCTTATAGTTAAATATATTTATTAAAGATTCATTCTATATTTATACCAAATTAAAATATTATCTAAATTATTCTTTATTTGACTTGTTTTTCGTGTGAATCTGAATTGCTTCATAAGAAAGTCAAAGATCTAAAAAATCTAAGAAAATATAGATAACCATACCTTTTATAAAATAGTTATAGAAATTGTATTTAAACTGGGTACATAAATTAAAAACATTGAAATGTGCAAACAATTAATATAGAAACAGATAATGAAATGTAGTTTTAATGTTGAGGTAGTATAAAATGAACAAGATTATCAGTTCGAGACATATTAATGTACTATACAATTTTTTTAAATTTAAATTTTAGATAATTAGAGCAAACTACAAGATAAGTCAAATAAAAATATAAAATAATAGAAAACTTAGTAATATCTTTACAAATATAAAAATTTATGTTCTAAATTGGTCGAATATGAGTTAATAGTTTAAAACGAAATTCTTATATGAATATATTGAGATGAATCAAATATCAAAATTCTCTAATAGAATTATATGATTTAGTAAAAATAACTTAATGTCTGTATAGATCTAAATAATAGCATTTTATTTCAACAAATTACATAGTATTAAATTTTTAATAAATTTTCTTGAAATTATTATACATGCAATGTAAATATCTTTTCGCACGATATCTTTCTTTTACTTAGCTCTATATTCTTTTTAAACCAAAAAGCAATACATATATAATACAAAGCGGTTTGCTCAATTTTAGGAAAGGTAACTAATATGAGGTTATATGGAAATCCAAAGCTATGTATGAATACCCTATATGATCAAAGTTTCAATCAATGTATTAATAGCTTTTGGAAACAATTTTACCAAATTTAATACGGCCATATTTAGTTCAAACACAACGTATTATGACTAAGATTAAAAAATATTATTTAAAGATATTCAGTTAAGGTTTTATTAGTTAAAATGTTCTAAATGACCATAAAAAAGCAATCAATACCTTACACTCAAAAAATTCCAATTATGGTAAATTTTATAAGCTTATTAGACTTAACACCTTAAAATCATACAAGAGAAGAAAATACTAACGTATACCTTCGAATATAACATATTGATATGAATCACAGAATTTAATGGTAAATTAATATTAAATTACATAAAATTAATAAATTACATCAAAGTATAGTAAAATCATAATTTATTTTGAAATAAGTATTACTTTACTAAAACAAGACAAGAATAAAGTAGCCAGAATTGTTTTATAATTAGAAAAACTGCTGCATGAGCAACCATTATAACTCGGTAAGGGAATAACAAAAGAAATATATAAAAAATATAGGAACAATTTAAAACAGAAAATTAGAATAAAAAACATGAAATATGAAAAAACAATTAAAAATAGAATATAAATAAATTTTATCTTAACCGACTCTATATAAGTGAAAATTCAAAACTAAAAAAACATTAATAAAATAAATACCTAACTAAAATTTTCCACGTAAAAGAATAAAAGTTCGATAATTGTAAATAAAATTTGAAACGGTACAATTTTTTTTGTAAAAAAGAAATATTTTATCTTAACAGCTATAAACAATACTAATTTCATATAGAACATAAAATATGAAATATATACTAGTTTATATTACAGAAAAGACTATACAGATTTTATACAATATAAACTTACGTGACAAAAAAAGATACTAAAATCTACCACTAATGATGTAAAACAACGATTTAACCATTAAAATATATTTTTCTTTAATTAAAAGCCAACATAATATAGTTAAACTTAAAAAATATATGATAACAACAAGTACAATATTTTAAGTATGTAATAAAAATACAAATCAAGTTTTTAATATGTTATAAATTTAATTTAGAACAAAATGTATGACTTAATACAGAAGAAGTGACAAAGTTATCAAAAAAATGAATAAAAAACTTACTAAAGTTTATATCCCATGCATATCTATGTAGCGAAAGTACGTAGTATTCCAAATAATATTTTTTAATAAAACATCTAAATTTTGAATTTTTAAAAAAATTATTGTGTAATGAATTGAATCGAACAACCAAGCAATATTTGTTGGCGTTATTAATATCACACATTTCACACGCCTTAAATTGCCCTCTTCTGAAACTCAGTAGATAAATAAAATGGAATACAAATTATAAGCAAGAAAAGTATTTAGTATAAATAAAAACCGTATAGTTTAAAAAGAATAATATGTTATGCTAGGTGAATTATAAATTGCAGTGTAAAATAAAAGAAACTTTGGATATTGAAATTAAAAAAAAACAGTGCAGTTTAATAAGATTTATTTCATTAAATAATTAATAGCTCGATAAATGGTACCATACATACCTTTCAAAATCAGAATAATTTTTTTAACAATGAACAACAAGATATAAAAGAAAAGATAACTTAAACAAAAATAAGCGGTAAATGAAAATAACAAAACAATATTACAAATTTATAATAACAGACTATCTCGGTTTTGGAAAAAAATATATTTCTGTATAAACTAACACATAGAATGATTTAAAACCATTACCTCTTTTTTACACAGTCACTAGTATAAATTTTTTTGATGACATTCACGCAGTTCTGAGTTTAACATATGTGACAGCATCCCCACCACACTATCTGTACCACTTACGATACCCTTTCCAAGGCTTTCATTTATAAGGTATATATGATCTATTTAATAGGGAAAATGTTTGGGTAGCGTTTGCCCATATCTTTTACTAAGTTTTGATTGTAGGTAGAACATAGCTCGAACTTAACCTTTCGAGATTATGCAGGATTTTCACTTACTCTATCCAATCCGAAGCCAATAAATGCTCGCTAAGATATATTTTGATGACTAACACAGACCTACTTAGACAATGCAATATCATAACAAAAGTATAACATGTTACATCGCTCCACAGTTTCAAAATTATTTATTTCTATCTCTTTACGCTAATTCTTATAACCTGGTGTTTGAGACTATGTTTTATTCTTTTAGATCACACTTACCTTAAGTTAATTTGCAGTCTAAAATCTAGTCACATAACAACCTAAAAAAGTACACAAAAAAAGCATTGAAAATTTATGAACCTTTTCTTGGAATTAGAACAGCCATGGAACCCAAAAAATAAAGATTGGTGTAATTTGTACAAAAAAGCAAAACACTTAGTTGATACATACCTTTCATCAAATAATTTACAAGTAACACGGTCTTAATGTGGTTATCCTCTCTCCACCATGGCCTTAGCAATTAGAAAAAAAATCAATTTTAACATACTCCAGTTACTTTTAAATTCAATCAAACTAATCCACCTCTCTTTTTAAATAAATTTGCACTTAATATTTTTTAAAAAGTATCCCTCTTTATGAAAAATATATTCAAATCATTTTTTCCGAATAAAATTATTTTTATATTTGAAAAAAATAAAAGGATACAAAATAGTATGTGATTCAGAATGATAGCAGGATCAAATAGAGTAAACGATTCTCTTTTTTTAAAGGCTGAGATTTTTTGCAGTTTACAAATATTCTTACATCATAAAACACTTTTTATTGAATGATAAAATGGAGATACATACAAAAATCGAATGCTTTATTGCAATTTCAATTAGCAAAATAGTTTAGAATATTTTTTTAACCTTCATCATTTTTCTGTATGTAGAATTTAGCAAGATCTTAAGTTAATGAACAAATTTTCTGATATTTTTTTTTTTAATCAAATTTAAAATAAAAAAAATCATATAGTTTTGGCGAAACTTAAATTCTCATGAAATTTGTTTATAAACTTAAGGTCTTGCTAAATCCTACATAAATTGGAAAGTAGGATTTTTAAATTAAATTTATAATTAATGATCTAATTTAAGAAAAGGAAACTTAGAAGGACAATAGTATGATATTACTAAGTTTTCCTGAATTTTATTACAACATTGAGGTTATAAAAGCAGAAAAACAGATGTGGGTCTTTGAAGCTGTAATATAAAAGAAACAAAAATATTTTTTAACCTTGGAAAATTATAGTCTAAAGAGGAGATGATCCTTATAATGGAAATTTTTAATTATTTTAGTTAATAGCAGTGTATTGATAAGAATTTAGAAGAAGCCTTCGGTATCAACTCCTTGTTTTTTGATCCATAGCTAAGATGTATATTCCACATAACCAACTTTATAAGGTTATTCAAATCACAGTTTAAACTCGGATAAGGTCTACTATCAAGAGAATATAATTTTTTTTTAAAATTTAATTCAAATCAAAAGAAAAAAAAAGTGATATTCCGAATTTTTGTAATAAAATAATTTTATAATATTATCAGATAATGATATTTAAAGAGTCTTTAACCTTCATAATTATATATTAATAAATCAACAGTAAAACATGCTTGCAAAAAAAAAAAAAAGAATATTTTAAGATTTTTAGTATTATTCTTAAACTTTTCTAGCGTATATTAGATTTTTTACGTTTTAAAGTACTACCAAAACCAATACATGTTTTTAAAAAATACTAATTTTATGTAAGAATTCAACATATATGCTGAATAATATTTGTAGGTTTTCAAAATGCAAAATTCGAATGGTCATCTATTCTATTTACATATTAGATGTGAAAAATTTTTTATTTCTATGCAAAAAAAACAAACCCTTATATTGCAGTATAATAATTCGGA
Source organism: Hamiltosporidium tvaerminnensis (assembly GCA_022605425.2). Classification (NCBI taxonomy): domain Eukaryota; kingdom Fungi; phylum Microsporidia; family Dubosqiidae; genus Hamiltosporidium; species Hamiltosporidium tvaerminnensis. The sequence continues at coordinate 124,020 of JAKIMF020000011.1, read as the reverse complement.
TTTCCAGAATAAAAGGCCTTCTATATTTGAAAATATTCTTAACATTTAAATAATGTATGAACAGAACTATTACGAGGCACCAATAATTCTTAAAATTTTTTTTTGAATAAAGATAATTCTAATTCAAAGTACGTCTAGATTATCAAAATATTGGTAAAAGGTTTTTGTGCGTTAAGATGCATTTCCTATCTTCGAAAAAACATATAAGATTTTCATTGATGTACCTTGAAGTCAAAGATATACATTCTTTTATAATAAATTTGTTTTAAAATAGTTAAAGAAAAAATTTCAAAATTAATAGCTAGAAATGCAACATAATAAAAGTTATATTTGAAACTAAATATGCGAAATATATTTAATTGTCATTCGGATTATAAACACATTAAAATGCTTTAAATTGACTAGTTATTATTCGGTTATCTATTTTGGCGAGGAAAAGTTATTTGAAACTTATTTATTTATATAAGACGCAGAATAAAGCCGTTTGAACTTTACACAACACCTTATTTGATTAAAACACGTGATTTATTATGTTTCGAAAAAAACTGAAAAATACTACGATTATTTCTCGTTCGATGTATTTCTAATAGAATTTTACCTCCATAAACCGAGATATATACTGTTAGAAGCGAACAAAATAAATATAAATGCTAAAAAAAAATTTAAATTATTTAAAAAGTTATTTTTTTATTCGGTATATATATTCAAATTAAAATTTTTTAGAAATTTCTTTTACACCTTTTTACAGAGTTTTAACCCTGTGTTTTCAATTAAAGATTTTCCTTCTCTAAATTTTGGAATGAAATAAAGGTGACAGTAGTTTAGATAAGCTGGAATCAAGAAATTGCAAGAATGAGCTTTGTCCGTCAGTTAGTTGCCCGACCCGGGATATTTTTTAATAAATTCCAACGATGTTAAATATTTTTAGATTTGATTATGATATAAAAATAGAAAAGCAAAGTTGCGATTTTTACAAAGATTGCAAAACTTCTAATTCAAAAGCATTACAAAAATTTAGTTTATTGCTATTTTGATATATTTTGTGCCAAAAATAAATATTAGGAAAACAAATAAAGGATTTCAAATGTGCTTAACACCTGTAAAAAAATTCGAGCCTTTTAATTATTAGCAAGAAAACTAGGATACATTAACATAAATTTATAAGCAAAACTTTTTTGATTCTTAGCACTTCTTGCTATTTCTTCTTTTCTCATCAGTGTTTTGGGTTTTAAATGTCAAAAAGCATACCTAGGTAAATCATTTTTTTTGATCCGCATTAGAGTTTCAAAAAGACCACATGCCTAAATTACTTGTTTCCGTATAATATAAAGATAAAGATTGATATGATAAGGTACTACCGAGTACGTGCTAAAGAAATGCAATTTTAAAATTCTTATATACTATAAAGTCTAATGATATAATATTTGATATCTTGATTGTATCAAAAAAAATTTATCTTAAGTTTTAAAATCAAACGATTTACAAATTTTCTTTTAAATTTGAAATAATATTTAAAAGTTAATAAAAACACTGAGAACATCAGAATATTTTTTTTCGGAAAAAGTATTCAACAGTATCACAAAAAATGATTTTCAACGCCGGTAATTTTCGTTGACAGTATCTATACACATAAGAAAAAAGAATTTTTTTCCAGGCAATAATTGACCATAAAGAAAACATATTAGAATATTTTTGATTACTTTCTTGGACTTGATTCTTTCAAAATCTCATCTAAATAAATATTAAATTATTTTACTTTAGGTTTCTTCGTAGTTTTTTTTAGTTTGTTTAATCTTTTCGCTAGGATACAACAAATTTAAGCTACATCGCAAATCTATGCAGGATTTTGTTATAGCACTACATTTCAAAAACTATATAAGCTTAAGATTAAATCTTAATTCTTAGTACATGATTTTCAATATATTTATAAAAGCTTAAGGGGTATTTGATATGCATTTCCAAGAAGTAATTCTTACTCTCTAATCTTTTATTTTTAAATGCTGTCGTAGTTCTCAAAAAAAAACATATAAAGTATTTTTAATTGTGATTTTCTGAATGGTGAGTCTATTTATGTACCAGCTAGAAATATACAAGGCATATCTTGCGCAGATCAATATAAACTATGTCTAAAATGAAAATTTTAAGGCACTATCCCGAAAACAGAGAAAAAAATAGATTTTTAGCTCAAAGTAACAACTAACTCAGTTAATTTCCCTAAAATACCCTAATCTATGAATAAGTACAAATATAAATTTATGATTTAATGTTGAGAAGTAAATACCAAAAATTTAAAAATACTGTAGTTTGTTAAAAATCATCAATAAAACATAAAAAGGAAATGAAAATTGATAAAAACATGCTAACTTATACAAAAAAGTAAATAAACCAAGATTTACGAATATTATCATATAAAAAATCACAAGTTATAAGTTTTTATGCAAATCAAATTAGTACATATATTTTGTCACAAAATTTGATAGATGTATTCTGATTAAACTAAAACATAAAAGAGTCAATAAAAATGCTAAATTTTTTAAAAAAAAACGCGAAACAAGGCATTATTTTCTATTAGATTCCCTCTGTATTTATTTTTGACTATTACACATGCTGCTGTCTCAATAATTTTTCTGCTTTACTTTTTCAAGATTATATTTATTCTCAAATGTCTTTTTAAATAAAAGATCTTTCCAAAGAAAAATTATCTTCACTAGATCTTTTTAGAATATTTTTAGTTAAATGTATTGATTAATAGAATAGATAGTAATCAAGGAATTCATTTTTATAAGATGATGGCCTGTTTTTTGTAATGAACATAATGGAGCCAAGTCTAAATGCATATGCTACTTTATTTAAATGCTCATAACATTCTTATGAAAGATGGGAAAAATCATACTTGTTTTTAAAGTTTAAATTAAAGAAAGGGGCTTAGAGAATGTCGCGCAAGTAAGATCCAGTGTTTGTACAAAATTTTGTTATTCAAACATGATTAATTTTTTCATTTAGTTCGATTTATTTTGCTTTTAATAGTAAAATATTTATTTTGAAATTTATTTTTAAATTATGACTTCACCGAAACTTGTCGATTTTTGGAGACTAGGGTAATACAACATATCATTAAAATATCTTAGAAATTATGATACTAAAAAATTTTATCCTATGATATCTAATGTATAAAAATTAAATACTTAATTTCACAATATATAAATTTCCAACTTTTTTTAAAAAAAGACGCTGAATTTTAAAAATATTGTTTTATCCAATCCCAAATTTAAAAAAAATCAAAATAGCTTAAGATTTTCTATATAATAATATGCAATAAGCTAATCTGGAAATTTATAAAGCAAAATATTACACTTATATATAATTATAAAAAAAATTGCAATATTTCTTAAACTGTAAAAAAAATAAAAGTGAAATTTGCCGTAGAAATAAATTTTGAATATTAAGGAAAACAACTAAAGCTAAAATATCCACGTTAGAAACAACCTGCTCACGATAAAAAGTGAAAGACATTTTGAAATTATTATTTAGATTTGACAGAATCTACGATAATAAATTGCCAGCGGTTCCATCAAATTCATATCCAGAGTAATGGTCTAACATTAAGCGCTTTTTTTCTTCAATTTACGAAATGTAGTAATTTTGATACTAACTTTAGATTACAATCTAACATGCAGGTAGTCGCTAAGCCAACTTCCGGAAACCACCATTGCACATTTGAATATGAAGCTCGCTGCAAATTTTGACCATGTAAATATTTGAACATGAGAACCGATATAACAGATTATACCTATAAACTTTAAATCAGTTGTCTATATGGACCCCTGTAAGTCTCCGAGATACATTCTAGTTGAATGATCTTCGAATTGAAGATTAGATCAAGTAAAATGCTGCACCTTTTTGAAATTTTTGAAAGCGAAATTGGGCCTGCGAATCGTACTTTGTTGCAATAGACAAGAAAAATTCAGGAGTTACTGACTCGCTTATTAAATAAATCTAGACATTTTTGTAAAAAATTCTCTTGGATTTAAGTATCTTAAGATATACCAATAAATTGATACGGGGTAGCTCTATGTAAAACCAGACTAGAGTTAATGCCTGAAAAAATATAACACCTTTCTTGGTTTTATAAGAAACGATATTTTTAATAACTAAAAATATCGTAAATGAACTTCTTTAATTTTGTTTCTTGCTGTTTGTAGAAATTATATTATTTACTACATAAATTAAGGTTTAAATTATTAAAATCCTTTAAAACGAATTAGTTAATAACAAAGAAAACAAGTAGAAATTTATTCTTCGAAATATAAATGTAAAAAGTTTTTACTGTGGAAACTTAAATGGTTTTAAAGATCGGAAATCAAAATCAAATTATTTTTGAATAAAAGATGTTTTTATTTCTTATGTCAATTTAATTTCAAAAAAGTTTTTATAAAATAATTTATCTAAACGTGTACTAATTCCATGAATGAATTTTTCATATTCTGCAATTTTAATAAGACTGTTATTGATTTGAAAATTTAAAAAATTTGAAATGTATTATTTTGTGTCATATAAATTGCTTTAAATAATTTTATATATTGAATTGCAAGTTTTTCATGTGTTTTAAAAATAATTTGATTTATTAGATAAATCTTTAGTAATAAACATATTTTTACAATTTAAAATATAGTTTATTTTTGTGCATGTTTGATCGAACGCAAACCTATTAATATAAAGTTTTAATGAAACTGTGATTTATTTTAAAAACAAAGAAAATGAAATAGAATTTGATACCCCTACAAAACAAAAATATTTTAAATTTTGTAGGGGTGGTAAATCTAATTATATTTTCTTCTCTTTTCTTTTCAAATTCAGTTTCTTTATATTTATTTTTAAATTCTACCCTTATGTTCTGAAATGAAAATAGTATTTTTTACTGAAGAAATTTAAATGAAGATGTAATAAAAGAAAAATGAAATCAAATGGAATGGTGGCAAATTTGTGGATATAGCTTGTATCTTATAGTTTGCTACATCCTTAAGATTTACCTAATAGATGACTTTGTTTGTCAAAAAATGTTTTCATTTTTAGATAAGCCATAAAATATAGGGGAGTAACAAAATCACGCTGTTGAGTATCAAGCACAAAGCGTGAAAGTTATAAAGATCATACGAATATCTTATTTTTATTTCTGATTATATTATCCTGGAAACCATTTTTTAAAAGGTGTAATTTCAGTAAAGAGTTCCTTTCCTTCGAGATTAAGCAAAATATGTGGTATTGTGACGGGGAGTAGTAGAAAGAAAACATAAGGCGTGGTAAGTAAGTCAGTGCCCATTGGTTGGTCATTTGTCTTACATTTGATGTTTAGAATTTGTGAAAAAAATCTGAAAGCTATAAAGAGGTTTGGTGAGTATAAGAACAGTAATCTTCTACATTTGTATTTTCTGCTGAAAGTGGCATGAATTAGAAATTTATGCCTTTGGTTAGATTAGAACACATGGGAACTTTTGAATCGAAATTTTAGAAATTTATGTGTCTTAACGAAATTTATTGCGGAAAATATTTGTTATGTTTTTAAGAAATGAAAATAACCGGTATGTTTTGATACATTCTATTTGCTACTTCTGAAGATAAATACGAAAATCAAATACATATCAAAAGTTGGATAAAAAATGCATTTGTGATATCTTGAAAATATATATTAATGCAATCAAAGAGAATTGCTTTAGAATTGAGAAATTTACTACAGAAAAAGGTTGTAATATTAGTCCTCTTTTTAAGAAAGATGAAGTTAAACAAATTTAAAGATTTACAAGAAAACTTAAATAAAACATTCTAAAGGGGTTTAATATGTATTTAATTTTGTTGTCATTTACCAGGAAAACATATTTTTTTCAAATAAATTTTTAAATCCTAATTCAATTATTTCTCTTTTTGTTATTGCTCAATTCTTTTTTACAATCCCATTCTTTAAATTTACGTGATCCTATATTTCTTTGTTCAGAATCCAGGATTTTATTTTGTGAAAGGTACTTTTCGAATTATAATACAATTTAATAGAAGTTTATATTTACTCAAATTCTTAAATTAATATAGCATTTCTTATTCGAATAATATTTTTTTAATGGGAAACATAGTATTCTATTCCAATTGAAGAAATACAATCGATCTCTATATTATGAGTGGGTAATTGTTAAATCATGAATATATTCAATTAGCTTTAGTAATGTTTATCTTAAGATAGATAAATTGTGCTTCACTTTAGAATAAGTAGCTTAGAAATAACACATTTATACAATAAGAGTAAAACTTTTAAAGACCCTACACCCATTTATAAGTCATAACGATTGAGTGTATAGTTATAGAGAAAAAACAGTTGGTGATAGTAAAAATAAAATAGTATTATGTTTAAGGCTTAAATATAGTTATGAGTTTTTGTTTAAAAGATTTAAATTTTAATACAAACGAATAATTTAAGAATTCAATAATCGTATAGAGTTATTCATTTGAAACCTTGCAAATAGGAAATCTGTCTAAGTATGCCAACTTTTGCCTTCGAGTTTATGTAATGGGCGTTTGTGATATTGGTAGAGTTATTTTTAAAATTATAATAAGTGCCCGAAGTTTACTTTTTTCGTTATATCCGACCTGCAAAGATCGAATGGATTCTTGCCACAACCTCTTGAATCATATGAGAGCTATACGGGTATATGACCTTACATACTCTTTTCATGGTGCAAACCAGCTTATGTAGTTTAAAACCTATAGATATGTTGAAAGTTTATGTGAAATATATGGTAGCGGATTGTGGAAGTAGTTTCTTTCGTTCTACATTAGGTTAAATCATTATGCAGTTTATTATGTAATAGAAGCCCAAAGATATGATGGTGCTAGGTTCCAAGTGGAAAGACCGAAACATAAAAAATCTAAGCTAATGCGATGTTTTTTTAAACATTTTGTACAAACAATTGTTTTTCTTTCTATATTTTAAGTGTACTAATCATAATTAAATAATATGATATTTGAACCAACAAACTTAATCATACAAATTTTATTTATTTAATTAGAATATAAGCCTATTTTCAAAAAAATATTTAAATTTTATACTTTTAAGATAAAATATTCATCTATAAAAATTTTTAGATTTCAAAGTATCTTCCATTCACTTATATTACTTCATTTAAATTGATTTCTTACTGGTTTGAAAAAAATTCTTAGCGTTACGTCAAGCAAGAAAAATAATATTAAATTATTTAAAAAATGAGTATAGGTTATTTAGGTTATAATGAAATAATGTTTTTAGGGTTTACCTTTAGCTAAACTAAAATTAAAATATCATGTAAAATATTCCATAATTAAAAATTTTTGTTTCATCCATACGACTTAATAGACAAGTTTAACGTCTAAAAAAATATAAAATTAAACTATTTTAATAATTTGTTTTGGGATTTTGCCTAAAAAAGAGAAATAGGTTAAGAAAATTAAAATTGACATATACTTAACGTAAAAATGTTTATTTATTTAAATTTAGTTTTAATATATAAGTAGTATAAAGAATCAAAGTCAGTACTCAAGATATTTTACTGTAGTATCGATTTAATATAAAATTAGATTCTGTAAATCCTTACCATACAATATATATTTCTAAAAAAAGACTTAGCATTATTAAGAAGATTCAATATATTTATAATATTTACAATTAAAATCAGGTAAATAAGGTAGATGGTAAAAAACCGATTTTTATATGTATATATTAAGGAGATTAAATTTTTTTAAAAAAACAATATAGATATAGGTATATGAAAAATAAATAAAGTCTATATATATAAAGAATATCAAATATATTTCAATAATGGCAATATTAAAAATTCTCATCAATTCTCTTTAAAATAGTATACAAGAAATTTTAAATGCTACTTCAGATGTATAACTTTCTTTTACTTAGCTTTATATTCTTTTTTAGCTAAAGAAGCAGTACATATATAATATTTGGCAGCTTGCTCAATTTTTGAAAAGTCTAACTTGAGGTTATATAGAAATCCAAAGTTACGTATGAATACTCTATATGATTAATGTTTCAATCAATATATTAAAGGCTTTTAAAAGCAATTTAACCAAATTTAATATGGCCATATTTAGGTTGAACACAACGTTTTATGACCAAGATTAAAAAATATTATTTTTAGATAATGGGTTAAGGTTTTAATTGAGCAAATGTGTTCTACATGACCATAAAAAAAAACCAATATCTTATAAACAAAAACTTCCAATTATAGTAAATTTTATAAGTTTATTTTGTTAGACCCTTAAAATCATATGAGAAAAGATAATACTTGATTTATTTCGAAATATTGCATATTGATATGAATTAAGGAATTCTAAGAAAAATGACTAAAGAATAAATAGAATTCCCTTAAAACGAGGTAAAATTCGACATTTTTTGAAAATAAGTGTTACTTTATTCTATAAAATTTATAGATTAATATAACAAGAATTGTTTTATAACTAGAAAAACTGCTTGAATAAGTTACCACTTAACCCAGCAAATAAATAACAAATGAATGATTTGAAAAAAACCTTAAAAAAAAATGTAGATTTGAATAAAAAAAACAGAAAATGAAAAAGAATAGATAAAGATATAATACGAAAAATTTAAGTTAAACAATCTAGATATATGTAAAAAGTTTTAAATTAGTAAAAATAACAAAAATAATATATAAACCAAAATATTCAACGCAAAAAAACTTAATGAAAGAAAATAAGGTAAATAGAATTCAACTTGTACTCAAATTTTTAGATAAAAGTTCGATTTACCATATTAACAACTATAAAAAAAATGATTTCATATTCAAATAAATAACGCCCCATATTCTAGTTTGTATTACAGTAAAGACTATACAGATTTAATAAAATATCAAATTACTAACAAAAAAAGTAACTGGTGTTACCACTAGAAGTTAAAATAACGATTTAATTACTATAAATATAATTGCATTGGATTTAAAGAAAAAACAAAAAAATTAACCTAAAAACTATATAATATAAATAAGTAGATTATTTCTAAAGTACGAAACATATAAACATAGTTTTAATATGCTATAAATTTTTTTTTTACTAGAATATATGATTTAGGACAAAAGAATAGACAGAGTAATGAAAAAAGTAATAAAAAACCTAGAAAGGTATTATATCCCTAAAATATAGACAGTGAACATATTTATTATAAGATAAATTCACTTTTCAGAAGACATATACACCATTTTAGAAGCATGTATAGTCGAAGAAGAGAGAAAATAGGAATTGTTAAAATCCCAATAAAGCTAAATATAACTTAATATAATTACCATTCTTTAAAATTTTTAAAAGTTTCTTTAAGAGATGCTATACTGGTTTTATGTCTCTATATTTTATAGTTCCTTATTGTATACCTTCTTATAAAAGTACTTCATTAAAAGAGGCAATTTAGTCCCGTAATCAGGGCATATTACATTATAGTCACTGTAAATCGCGTATTTATGCTAATAGGATTATATATAACATTTTAATAGCTGAAAAAATTCACATTTTTAAAAAATTTGACTTTTTACGATATCGAACGAGTTATTTGCTACTACCATTTGAATTTATGTCTAACCTATGCAAATAATCTTACATAACCCTTCAACAAACCATATCAGAATGGTTAATAGTAAAAGTAAATTCAGCTGCGAATTTCAGAGGAATATCAATATCAGTCAGCATTAGTGGCATTTGTTTTCTGGCTTCTACATCAGTAGGGTGGAAAATAGTTTTATTAGGGCATCGGTGAATTAATATCCTAAGGATAACAAATCCCATATCCATAGACATAGTAAGAATACCGCTGTAGATACAAAAGGATAAAAATGTAACCATATTTATAGTTTTAAATTTTTTAATAACCAATTACTAAAATTATAGAATAGAAAATAATATAAATTCGGGTTTATAAGATAATAAAGTAACCATCTCAATGCTTTTATTGCATCTAAAATTGGCTCTAATGCAAAAGATTTACCAAAATTAAACGACTGGTTTTTAAGCAAACCCTTAATATAAAACTACTTGAACATGATTATTTTATTGAATTCCGTCAGTCTATAGTAACTTCGACCCTTCTATAAATCTTAAAGTCTCATTATAATATTCATATACACAATAAAAAAATAATATTACAAATACAGTTTAAATATCAAATAATAGATTCAAAGAATTTTATATATTCTCTCCAAAATATCCACCCTAAGACTTTAAATATAATACTCTTCGGATATTCTCTTCAAGAATATCCATTCCACATACACTTTAATATGAAGACATCTTTGATATTCTTAAAGAAAATATGCTCCTATATAAAAGAACTAAAATACACTTTTGATATTCTTTTCATAAATATCCATTTTTTATATATTAAAAACTTAAAATAATTAAAGAAAGATGTCTTATATGTTTTGCAAAAGTATCAAGTCAAGACATTCATATTTTCTTAACAATGAAACTCTCATAAATCTAAAGAAATGTATTAAATTAGCCGATATCCCATCAAAATTAGTATCTAAAAAGTAAAAAAAATACTTTATTAAATTTTGTACGTTTGACCTATTTACTTTCGAATAAAAGATAACTATTAATACTAACTCCCAGAATTTAAAAAATATATTGACTTTGTGAATGTATTAGTTAGTAATGAATTTCTTTATATTTTCTCGAAAACAAACCAAGATAACTCTATTTTCTAGTGTTTTTTATTCAAAAATAATATAGTGAATTCTTTTAATGAGATCTTATAAAACATAATTATCATATAAAAATTGTAAATTTTAAACTCAAACTATGCAAAACCAAATTAAATTTTTATCTAAACGAAAAAATATAATTTATTCAATCTGAGATGAAATTGTAAACATAAATTTTCAATAAAAAAATTAATGTAATTACTATCATTTATTGAGTGAAGCGGAAATCTAGATCTTAGTAAAGTTTATACGGGTTTTAAGAGCTTTAAAATGTGATTTCCTTTTTATATAAACTAATCTCAATATAAAATATATTTCACAATTTACTATATTCAAACCAAACTCAATTTAATGTTCTTTTGAACTAGTTATGGTTCCTATCTTACCTAAATTTTTCTATCCAAATGTTTTCTTATATTTTAATACATACTTGAAAAGACGAATAATCAAAAAATAATATTATGTAAAACAAAAAATAAAATTTAAACCGGTTGCAAAAAGTACCTTCCCTTTTCGTCAAGAGTTACAATTATAAGTATCGTAAATTTGTAGCAAGTTCTAGTTTAGTCAAAAATGTCTGGATTCCCTCCTTTATCTTTAGCTTTATGGATATTAATTTAAGGTTAAAAAATAGAGATTATTCGGTCTTAATGAAACAGTCAAGGTAAGGATTGTTTTAAAATAGAGGTTATCCAAAGTAGAATAATTATTCATTATAAAACCAATGTTATTTATTTAACACCTGTATTTTAAAAATTTAACAAATTTTTAATACTAGAAATAAAATTTAATAGTTCAGATTTTCACAATAAATTTTTTTCTCAAGAAATTTTTCGAATTTCGTTGCTAGAATATAATTCTATCTTAATGAAAACCAACAACAGTATACAATATACTACAATAATACAAACCATTAGTAATTTCATAGAAAATTGAAAATTGAAAAGTTTAAAAATAATTTGAACAAAATTCAAGCTCACAAATATTAGTTGGGAATTTTTTTTGAAAAAACCGAGCTAGAATTCAAAACGTTTACTGATTTTTTAAAAAATCTTAAGTTTTGCAAAAAAACTAAAAATTGTCCATTATGTAACAATATGACAAAGAATTTTCGATAAATTGATTTAGAGGAGACTTAAATCATATAAAATCGATAAAAAAAGTTGTTCAAATTCCAATCAAATCTAAAATTTCTAAAAATTGCACAAATAAGATATTTGAAAAAAAATTAAAATTTAAAAAAAATAAAAAATTTGAAAAGGTGTAAAAAAACGTGAAAAAACAGCTAAATTTAAGAGAGAATTTAAAAAAATTGAAAAGAACAGGTAAAAATAAATAAAAAACATAAAAAATTTGTAAGTAAATGTAAAAAGATATATAATTCCTTACAGATTAAAATTTCTTTTAAATTAGTACAAATCTTATTAAAAAATTTAAAAAAATCAAAAAAATGTTTTAAAAAAATTTAAACCGACAAACATTTAATTTAAAAAGTAAAAACGGCGAACGACATTAAAAGTATAATCATTTTAAAAACCTCTAAAAAGACTATATTTATAATTCACAAAATATTTTCTGTATAATATTTAAAATTGATATCGAAAAACGAAAAAACAGACTACATTATAGGAAAATATAATAAAAAAGAATTAAAACTGTATTAGATAAAGAAATAACTACAAAAAATAATTCGAAATTCTGAAAATGTAACGAAACGCTTTAAAACTAGAGAAATGACTGTAAAATAGTAAGTCGATGCACAAAACCTCTAACTTAATTAGAAGGAAACTATTTTTTCCGTACTAACTTAGCAGAATGTTTCTAAACCTTAGGTTTTGAATATAATTCATGAAGGAAGTTAAACGAATGAATATCTTAAATAGAAAATCCTTGAAGAAAAAAAAATACAAGTACCATTCTAAAATGTAATAACGAACAAAGGAAACAGATGATTAACAAATTAGCTTAAATAGATCATTATTTACTTAAATGTTGGAAAGTATATATAAAAAGATATATAGTAGTATGAAGAGTTAGGATGAACCATTAATCTAAACTAAAAAGAAAAAACAGATTTATATGCCAAAAAAAGTAAGATTAGCTAGCCTAATACCCATAAGAGAATACAATTTAATAAATATGATTCTTTAGTCACTTTAAAAGTATTAAACATAAGAACAAATAAAAAAGGAAAAAATCTAATGAAAAAAAATAAATCTAAGTTAATATATAGCTACAAATCCTAACTCGCCCCCTGCTATTTACATTTTTTTCATGGTCTAGACATTTTATTATTGACCCAAACTCTTTCCTAAAACTACATATTTAAAACAAAAACCTTATAAATAAAATATAATGTAGAATTGCTGGTTATTAACCCAGACTCTTTTTCAAAATATCATCTAAGAATATTCATCTTAACCTGTAACCTTAATCCAGAAACCAGATTCAAATAAAGAGAAATAAATTAACCCGAAAATTTTAGGGTTATGATTGGTTTCTGTGTTGGACCAATTAGGAGTAATTATATATTTACCCTATAGTCAATCTTATTCCTTTTTCTTACTTTTTTTACTTTATTTTGTTTATTTCAAATAAAAATTTATTCCTTGAGATAAGTAAAAATACCAACTTTGAATTTTTTCCCCTATTTGTTTTTAGCTGTTGCATTTTTCTTTTTAAAAATTTGTTAGCGTATGTAATTCCATACTTTCATCCGAAAGAATATTTTTTAAAATAAAAGTTGAGGTAAAATATTTTTCTAGCTTCGGTAGGAGAGACCTCTATTCTTTAAAACGACTATTTTAACTTTTTTATTTGAATAAATCTAAAAAAATGTTCGGGAAAAGTAAATAAATTTTTATTTATAAAAATTTTACTAGGTTCTCGTAAATAAGTTAGGGAAGAAAGTAACAACTCTTGGCTAGGTAGCTGAGGTTAAGGAAAGTACTTCTTTTTTTATAAATAGGTGCATGAAACAAATTTTCTTTTTTTTGAGTAGAGAAAATATTTTTTATTAAATTTTCTACATCTTTACTTCAAACATTTTTGCAAGATAGGCCAGGGAAATGAGAAGTATAGAAAGAAAAAGAAATGTTAGGGAAAAGAACAAATAGTAAATAAGGAAAAGCAAATTAGGGAACAGAAAATTGCGTTATGGAAAGAAGAATCAAAGGAAGAAATTAATCACCCACTTAAAAAGAGTTAGTAAGGAGTAAAATTAGTAGTTAGGGAATAAAAAGAAGTACATATAGGAAGAAAGAAAATGTGGGAAAAAGAAATTTAAGGAAGAAAAGAACTATCTATGGAAGAAATTATATTGAACAAAAAAATAATTGGATAGGGAAAATGAAAACTGTTTGAGAAAATATTTTTTTATAAAAAAGAAAATTGGTGAGTGTAATTCGTGTAGGTGAAGAAAGATTAGCATAGGACAAAACATCTAATAAAGAAAGAAAAAAATAGTTCAGTTTAGCAGAAATTTCCAGAGAAAAAATAATTGGGTAAAAAAAGAAGGTAGGGAAAAGAAAATTGGGATAGGGAAAATAAAGGATTATGGTAGGGTGGAAAAAGGGTATGTGAGAAAATAATATGTTAGGAAAAAAGATTATAAAGTAACAAAAAAAGGCAGGGAAGAATAAATTAGTAAAGGCTGTGAAGAATTGGTTAGGAAATTTAAATAAAAAATAGATAAAAATATTAGTTAAGGAAAAGTAATATTCTGAAAAAATAAAAGTTAGGGAAAAAAGATTAAGTAAGTAATAAAGATTGTACTGGGAAGTAAGAAAGTTAGGGAAAATAATTTAATTTACACAATTACAATAATCTTTTAAAATAAGTATTCTAGTAAGAAGATATAGGGTAAGGGAAACTGAATTAATTTTTTAGGGAAAAAATATAAGATAGATCGGGAAACAAGTTTTAACATTTACACAATAACAATTTTAAGCAATAAATCTGTATAATCAAAAACTAAAAAACATTGTTTAGAAATTAGTTAAGCTTTCTTTTCTCTCATATTTTGTTTAGGGAAATTCTTAGGTATAATTAAAAATTGCTTTCTTTTATAATTACTATTCAGTTGCTATATTTTTTTTTTCAAATTTTGTTTAAGGAAATAATCTTTTTTATGAATTATGTTTTTATGATTTAAATGCTTTGGTACTAATATTATATGATAAAGGTTTTGGCAAAAGGTAAATTCACTATCGTGATTTAAAATTTATTTTAGAAATGTAGTAAGGAGTAAATCTTATTTTCCTAACATGATTTG
The DNA here is from genome assembly GCA_022605425.2 of Hamiltosporidium tvaerminnensis. Lineage (NCBI taxonomy): Eukaryota > Fungi > Microsporidia > Dubosqiidae > Hamiltosporidium > Hamiltosporidium tvaerminnensis. The sequence goes on along the minus strand of JAKIMF020000011.1, from coordinate 109,008 downwards.
GCGAAGAGAATATCACCATAGAAATAAAGATATAGCGAAAAAAATTCTATAGAGGAATTAGAGTAGTGCTGAAATAGGAAAAAGAGTTAGACAAAGATTTATAGCAAATTAGAGAGTATTTTAAGAGATAAAAACTTAAGTATAAATATAGTAGTAGAAAAATATAAGAAAAAAATTCGGGCTTTAATTAAAGGAATCTATAGAACTATAGAGAAGTAATGCTAATAAAGATATAAAACAATGATCGAAGAAAAGTAAGAAAGAAAGATGAGGAACTAGTAAATAAAGACTAGAGAAGAATTAAGATAAAAGAATAGGAAAGAAAAGAGAACAATAATTGTATAAAAATACATAGAACGAACACATTTATTTAAGAATAAATTCAAATACATATCAACATATCTAAAAAAATAATAAAAAAACAGGGTTTTGGATTATGACCAAATTAAAGCATTTAAAATAGTTGAATTACAATCGTAAGATACAGTAGATGATAAATCAGTTTAATTGGTAATGTGACTTTAAAATTTATAAGAACGATTTTCGGAGTTTTTCTAATTGTGTAAGTATATGGCTTTAAAAACCTATTCTAGTTATATAGGTAAATTTGTCCAAGTTTCGGCACATTGACTTAAACTTCTTGTAAATATAATTGATTGTGCTGGTTGGTTATCACCGAGCATTACGGGGTTATTAAAATCACTTATTTAAAATTCTTCGACTGTTTTCTAATATCGAATGTGATTTAGAATGGCTATCCATTGAATCATATTTAGACCCATAACATAAAACCCAAGTAAGTCTTTTCATAATCCAGCTAACTAGGATAGATACAAGGGCAGCAAATATAGCTCAAAATTTAAGAGAATTGCTATCAGTAAACGTGGGGCAGTTGTTTTATTTGGCTCATACCTCAGTACAGTCAAAGCTCAGGTAGTTCAAAAGATGAAAGTTTTTTCTATAGAGCATCAAATATTCTAAAGGTATTCTTTAAGGTAAGCCTTAGAAGATGCCACAAAAGGAAAAACCTTTGGATATTTATACTTGTAAACTTCGCTAAAACTAATCTCATTTAAACACGTATTTAAATTAAATTAGTTCAATATTAGAAAAGCTATTCTTTAAACGATTCCTATCTAATCATAATTTGATTTATCCCTAACCCAATTGATACTTACATCATTTACAACTTACCCTTCGAAACTATTTTAATCTTTAAGAAAACATATTTAAATAATGTTCTTTACTTCTCTTAAATCATCCTAGATGTTTTAAAAGTATATCCCTGTATTTATAATTATTTTCATATTTTTTTTTTGCATTAACCGAATCTGAATATTGCATAAATTTAAATTTAAATTTAAATAAAAAATAAATTACAAAATAAATTATAAAAATAGCTGTAAAATAAATTAATTTCAAACCATGTATTATCTAAAATAAATTTATTGTTTAAAACGTATAGATATGGATTTAAAATAATTCCTACATGTAATCTTATATATTATTATTTACTAATTTAAAAAAAAAATTCTAATTTTTATTTGTCACATTCAAGATGCATATCCTTAGACTACAATTTTATTTTCAACAAAAGTGGTAAAAACAGGAATGCTTCTATAAGCAAATATGTATCACTTAAATTTTTTATTCTTTATTATAACTTTGTGTATATGAGAAAATTTTCAGACAATTCTCTATTTTCTTTTAATTAAATCAAAATAACATAGTATTGTAACAAAAAGAAGCATACGAAGTTACGAGTGTGGAATTTCTTAAATTTAACTTATATTAAGAATAAAATATATATGTAAACGCGTATTTGCCAAAGCAGCTAGTATTTTTTTTTACAAAATATATATAATATGTATAATATTCTAAGAAAACCAGTGAATAGTACATAAGATAATTATTGTAGAGAATTTTATTGAGTACAACCCAAATTACTTAATCTTTTGAATAATTCAAAACAGGGATTAAGATTTCTATAATACATTTTTAGTACAGATTTTTTATTAGTTATACAAAATTATATATTTTAAACTAATACAATATTTTAGTAAATTTAATGTATGTATAGTTTGATCTTCTTGTTTCTTTAGGTCGTAAAACTGATGACAACTTTCTTCAAATAAACCAATTACAAATATCTTTGTAGAAACTATATGTAAATAATATAATTGTAAAATAACTGTTAAAAACCCAACAAATATGTATAATTTGAAATAAAAATCACATTACTTTTAATTGTGATTTTAATCTCTAGATTTTTGAATATTATAACGGTTTAACTTTGATATTGAATGTTATATTTGTAATTTAACCTTTTCCCCCAAAATAAATTGTATTTGTGATTAATAAATAAAAACTAAACATAATAATTCATTAACCAACATATAAGATAGAACAAATATCTTTAATCTCAAATAAGATAAATATTTTTTTTTCTTTTAATACTTTTTATTTAAAACACTATGATAAAAATATATATCAAAGTTATACATTCAAAGTGACCAAAAGACATTAAATTTATATATTTTAGAATCTAAAAACATTTTATAAAAGAATATATGCTTTAATTTTATGTATTATAAAATTTTGATCTTAATCTGAATATAAAACATCAGTAAGAAATATAATAAGTGTAAAGAAATCCAAAAATCGTCAAACAAAATAATTATATTTTAAAGTAAAAAACCAGAATTGTTATAAAATCTTTATAAAGTAATCTATATTTCTGCAAAATTAGTTATGATGTACCAAATACCTTTCAAATATTCTATAAATCTTAGAAATTTTAATAAAACCTAAATGAATTATATAAATCTTGTAAAAATTAAAAAATTCAACAAAAATTAAAAATATCATGTGAGAATGAAAAGTCTTATAAAAATTATTATAAATCCAATAAAATTAATTATATAAGTTAAGACTCAATCAAATCTTATAAAACTTTAATATATCTAAGAAATGTAAATATTATTTAAAGTATTTAAGCGTAATAGCAAATCTGATATTAAGAACAGTAACGCCTTTCAAAAAAGCCACTAAATGTAAAGCAAGATTAAAACTTTCCAAATCTATAAAATTTCACTCAAAAAATAATAAAAATGCAAGGTATAAAAAGGATGCTAAAAATAAAAATTAATTTAATCTATTCATAATCTTCCAAATACTCAAGGACAACTTAACCCTATAAAACATTTTTTTTCAAACCTTACCACTTTCTAAAAATCTATAGGTTTGCAAAAAAATTTAACATAATAAAAATGCTAAAAGAAAATTTACTGCTTTTAAGTAATTTGAGATATTATCATTATATACAAAACTCTATATTTTCATCTATAAACGGTGTACACGGTAAAATTTATGTTAATTCATACAAAAAAGTTTTTTTTACCAGTTTTAGTATAATGTGGTGCATTAACTTTTTAAAAAAGTCGTTATAGTAAAGAAAATAAAATATAGTAAAATATATTAAAGCGTTTAAACCAAATTTAACAAGAACTTTATACAGATTTTCTTATTGTTATATAGGGTTAAATATATATACATTTGGTAGCAAAATAGAGTCAAAAAATACAGAATAGAACTACCGTAACCATTTTGCATATTTTATACCGTTTTACGAAAACGTGTATTTCTAATTTGATAATATCTTGAAAAAAATTATCACTTTATCTTTTCGACATGTTAATACATATTTTTTATTTGAATGACCCTATCAGCTTTACTTTTGCCTCAATTCAATTATTATCTTGATATTTATATTTCAAAATTTATATATTGATTGATTTATATGGTAATATTACCCTACAAATGACTACATAATGGTATTCATCTTTTAAAATTTTTTTTTAGACCAAATTATTTTTTATAATAGGTCTTTATATGATTCTTTTAAATTATAAACTAAAAATAAAGTGGATTGTACCCAATATCTGCTCGACCGTTTTTACGATATATTCTTGATTTCTTAAATATTTCCTATGTAAATGTGTTAACTAAAAGATTTAAGTAAAATAAATTATAGAAATTAGATGATTATAAAATAAAAAAGTAGTCCTTATTGAATTGTATGAATTTTTAAAAAAACACACTTGTATCTATTGTAGTAGTTAAAAAATAAAATAAATATAACAAATTCTTTAATTCGGGTATTCACATACAATGCTTATATTAACTTTATTACACTACTTATTTAAAATTGTTTTGATTGTACAACCACATGTACAAGTACATTATTTGTTTTTTTTTATTAGACAGAATCAGTATAATCTATTTTCTTTTAATTAAAAGGTTTTGTATTTCTTTAATAAAATACACGGTCAACTTTGCAATATTTAAAAATATCATAAAATTAATTATAAACATACGAAAAGCATTGATTCTGTGTAATGTGTACAAAAAACTACATTTTTAAAACTCTCAAGTTGGTTTCCTATTGAAACCTTACTAAAGTTCTACCTATGAAATTTGCTTCTATCAAACATACAACTGGTTTTAAGTTATCATTCTAGCTATAAATTTTCTAAACGTACTTTAAAATGCGTATAGTTAAAATATTACCTAGAGATTAAATTTATACAGCCTTACATTATTGAAACGAGCGAAGCGTACATGATATACTTTTCCTTTTTCATTTACATAAAAATACCACATCGAGGCCAAATTTGGTTTCTTTCTAATATCATTTATTTCCATATTGTATACTATAGTTTTTTTATAAAATAAAAATCTTACAAACACAACCATTAGCTAAAATTTGCTCGGCCTTTAATATAAATAATGATTAAATCTCAATATTAGTACTTTTTTCGTTCATATATAGTATTAATATGAATTAGTCTATTGTAAAAATTATAATTTGTTTAAACGTACTGTTTTTTTTTCTATTTCTTTTTTCTGATTTATACACTTTATTACTTTCTGTATAATACAATTAAATTTGTTAAAACCATTTTTTTAAAATTATAGATTTTAAAATATTCTTTATTAGTATCATAAACATATTTTTCAATTGAAAAGATCTAATATTCTTTTCTATATAAGGTAAATGTGGTTTGAAGCATACTTACTAAACTACAAACTTTAATTGATTTATAAACAAACAGAAATTCGATAAGTTTGCTTTGTAACTAAAGCAATCTATTGTCATACATCACTTTCTCTAAACCTAGAGCTTATTAAAATACTGTTATCTAACTATTTTTGAAATAGACACCATGTAAATTAATATTCAACAAGGAATACTGATCTTGCTTTATTTAATTTCCTAAAAATTACATTTATTAAAATATTACTCGGAAATAATAACGATTAACCAATATTTTTAGTTATATAAGAAAAAATTTTTGTTTCGAATTACATTTTCGGCCCATAAATTTAATAAGAATTATAAAAGTTCATAATAAATTTTTTTTAGTGGTTTAGAAGCCAAAATACTATAAAGCATGGAGTTAATTTAAATAAACCTGGTCGATTGTATATCTGTTCTATTTTATATAACCGACCGTAAAACAAAAGCATATTTTTATCATTTCCTGTAAAAATATGCAAAAAGATTTCAAATTAAGTATATTAGTCAAGATTTTTTATAAACAAAGTTAGCTTTACATCTCAATCACTTCAAAAAGAAATCTGCTAAAAAAAATATAAAAAAAAATATTTAAAAGAATATTTAATAATTAGATTGTAAAAGTAACGTAATAAATTTCGAAGGAACTAAAATTTTTCCTCAAAAAGATAAAAATATAAAGAAATCTTTAAAAAGATATGCAATGTTATTTTAAAAAACGTTAAAAGTCCTCACAACTTTTTTTTTATTTATTTTACGTTTAAACAAAACGAATGTAATTAGTTATAAACTGGCAGAATTAAATAGATTTATAAATGGTAAATTTAACTCTACTCCTAGAAATATGAAACCAATTTCCAAAAGTACTATATCTTTGTAAAAAAATGTAAAAAAATTTATAAAATTTAAATTAATAGTTAAACAGACATTAAACTTAATAAAAAGAGACTATACTTCTAACTCTGGAATTAAAAAGTCTATTATATAAAAAAATGCCATTTTTTTATTATAATGCGAAGAAACATTAGAAGATACTAACCTATCTGAATTACAAAGAAAATAATTTAGTGACCATTGTTAAAAAGAGCAAATAAATTTAATCCACATAAATATCTAAATACTAAAAAAAATCATTGATGTTAATACAATAGGTATGCTTTGCAGATATTTTTGATAGAAATCCAACGAATTACATATCTAAATTTTTAAAAAAATTAAATCGCGAGTTGCTCCATAACCTTTAGTAAAAAGAAAATAGATATAAAATATATATTATAGGTAGAGAAATATCTAAAAAAACTATTCCATAAAAAAAAAATATAAAGGGTTACATATCCATTAGATCTATATTAATGCAAAACTATTTGATTTGTATTCGATTAAATTCATTTCATTGCATAATATTTCTAAAAAAGTATAAGGTCTGTCTTTTAAAAAAAAAACCATTATAATATAAAGAATAGCAATATAAGCTACAGAAATACCCAAAATAAATCTTGAGATACATGTCAGTAAAAAATTTAATATTTTTTATTTAATTATACATGAATAATTGGTTATAGCATTCATTATGCATGAATTTTTTTCAAAATACATTTATTTTATAGCAATAAGTTAACTTTAACATTTACAACTTTACAAAAAAGTTTAATATGCCTTGATTTAAACAATCCACACATCTAAAAAATATACCAGTTCTCTACCATAAGGTTAGAATAGTTTTTTTGTCTCTGAAAGTCTTCTATTATAAAACTTTACTTGTGTACTCTAATAACCTGCGTTTTTAATCACATGAACCTTTCATTGTATAAAAAATAGCTTGACAAAAAATAATAAAATTATTTTAAACTAAAAAAATGTAAAAACTAAATGCTAACTCAAAAATGTTTGAAACCACATAACTAAATTAACAATTTATTCCTAGTCATCTAAATGGCCCTACTTTTAACTATTTTAGATGCGATTTTATATGTAAAGGTTTACAGGGGTTTAATATCTATACGAACAATCCATGTCTATACAAAGGAAATTTAGTTAGAATTTTAAGTTCTGCGATAAGGTCTTGATTAGATTTTATCATGTATTTATGTTCTTCCTTAGGTTCCTACGCGTAACGATTTTGATATAAACTTAAAATTATAAATGAAAGGTTTAAAAAATTTAAAATAAAACCAGAATATTTCTATCAATAGAAAATTAAAGACAAAATAATATAATCATAAAAACAATTAATAGAACGATAATGTATTTATAATATCATAGTATTTCTGCCTAAAATTGATTAAATTAAATCCAAACATTGGCAACGATCTAAATTGCAATTTAAGAAATGCTATAATTATCATTAAGATTATTTAATTTAAACATTTTTCAAGTATAATAATTACAGAAATACACGAATTGACTTTACGCTTCTAAAAAATTTCAACAGTATGCTTTTGACTTCAAATATATCATAAAAAGAAACTTCGCACTAATTGCTTGATTTGTAATCTAAAACAGTTATTATTTAAGTTCAAAGTCGATTTAATTCATATTTTTTTTAGCGCATTAGATATTATGCGCATATATAACCTTTTACACACAGTAGAATAGGCTGGTGAAACATTTTAACCTATTATAAAGAAACATAACAACTCATCTGTGCAATTTAAAGATTTTAAAGTTGGACTTTGTAAAATCACTTTGCTAAATCATCTTCTCTGGACTCATTTTTAAAACCCACAAATATATCCTATATAAGAAGAAAAACTCATTTATAATTATAAAACAAAAAGACCTGCATTGCTAACCAAAGGAACGAAAATTGCAAAAATTAACAAATGAACTTAATTTTCAAGCTTTAGATCAAGTTAAAGCAAATTGCAATAATCAATAAAAAGCCTTATGTAAGTTATAAAAATAAAAACAAATAGAGAAAAACAAGAATATAAAGAAAAAATATAACATAACATAAAAATTTATTTTAATGATTCAATGCATCATTCCTTCTAATTATTTAACAAATTTCTCATATTATAAACAGTTTAGCACACCTTACTGTTCGCTCATTAGCGATTGTTTCTTGAAAATACAAATTAGCAGCAACATCAAAGAAATTTAGAAAAATATCTATCTATGTTTAAAGAAATCCGGACAGCTCTTATCCTAATCAGCATAGCAATGTTTTCGTATACATACTTCAGCCTTTCCATAGAATGCAAAAGAAATTAGAGAATCTTCAACTTCATAGACACAACAAATTATATTCGTATTTGCTCGAATTTAAAGCCAACCTATTTCTAATGATACAAATGCCTTTTCAATAAAAAATTTCATATTCATCTAGCATATTTTCTCATTCAGATTTCAAATGTTTTCTAAAATTTGTGTAGGAATAGGAATTTTACATCTTCTAGTATAACAAGTAAGCAACAATATTCTTAAGCTGTTATGTTGCCGATTCCCTTTCTTCTATTTTTCAAATCTTTTAAATTCTAGGATACGAATATTATTTTTAAAAAATTTGTTTTTATAAGGAACTCTTTAGGGGGAAATATATTTCTATTATATTGGTTATTGGTTTTAGAAATTTTGAAATTACATTTTATTAAATTAAAAAAAAATAAAAAAAATCTTTAAAAGAAATGTAAAATAATTTCAACAGATAAAAAATAATTTAAAATAACGCTTTAATACTAAAAATTTTAGATAATTTAATAAATTATTTTATTCAAAACACAAATATTTTAATTTTTTTGTAGTTGACATATTTGAAAAAAATAAAATATTTTTGCTTTATTAAAGAATCTTCAGTTTAATAATTAAAAAACAAAATTCATTGTTTTACTACAATATTACTAATAAAATAAAAAAAATAATAGATTAAGAATATTCAAAGAGGACTTTAATGAGTTCATACTTTGGTTTCCAGTTATTTCTTATAACAACCACATGGAAGTAGTTTACGCATGATAATTAACCCAAGTTATACTGAAATATCTTACGCCATTAAAAATCTGAAACAAATAATAATTATTCTAAAATTTGTAATGAGATTCAGTTAAAATAGTAAGTTTTGTCACAAAATCCATCTAGAAAATTTCGAATTCTCACAGTATTCTTATATATTTTTTCAGTATCATTAATTTAAATCAATTTATTTTTTTAGAAACTAATCGTTATAAAAAATTCATTAATTTTTAAACAAATACACGCATTAAGAATCTTTTCATTAAAAGGGTTAGATTGATATTTCTGTTTTCGTATTAGTCTACACACTACTACATTTTATCATATAGCTTTGCATAGAATTACTAGGGTATAAATATCAATGGTAAAAAAAATTATTAATGTGTAATAGGAGAAGTAATAAATATCTTCACCTGCTATACTCTAACATTGTTCTTATGTGTTAAAATTAATTTATTTAATTTATATTATTCCTTAATTACGAGAAAAAGTAAAGTATGTATTACACGAATTTAAATGTTTTTTGTTCAAATTTAGTGAAATCAAATTCTATACAGATAAATACAAAAAGTAATGATCGGAGCTAGAAAATGTGTTTCGGAGAAAATAGAAGACTTTGTAATGTAATATGAAAAAAAGGAAACGGTGCTTTAAGAAGAAAAAACAGGGCAGAAATTTCACTGAAATATTAGTGATTTCAAAATGAAATTAAAGTTTCTAATATATAAACCAAAAAAAATAATAAAAATCTAAATCTTTACAAAAAACAGTGTAACTAATATAAATATGACTAAAAAGGTGAATATGTCAGCAGAATTAGAAAACATACGTACAGACTTAAGAAAAGTAAGCAAAATATAAGTTTGCGAAAAATACCAAATATTTAAAAAAATAAAATTATAGGCTTGAAAAAAAAATGTAAATAATATACTGCGTATAAAATAGGAAAATAGTAAGAAAAATAAAGTGACAAATTTCTTTTTACATGTAAAAATTTAAAAAGAAAAAAGATATAACGGAATATAAAAATAACAGTAAGAAAAGGTGGTTTTAATATATTTGAAAATGTAGTTATAGATTATAAGAATTATAGCTATTTTTAGAAACTATGAGAGATAAAATAGTATGAAAAATACCGCATTTGATAAGATTGAATTGGGGTTTAAAATATTTCAGAAAAATGCGAAAAAGCAGCTTCATTTGTAGGAGTATCTTCAGAAAAGTAATTAGTAAGATACTGCAATGTTTGACATAGAAAAAGGAATCAGCTAATTATATAGGAAAATATGATGATTTATACAAAAATAAGAGATGTAGCCAGTATTTCTTTTAAATTTATCTTCAAGGAATGCAAGAAATTTTATCGACAACCCATAAAAAGAATTTATATCAAGGAACGTATATCAATTTATATTTAAGGAAAACAATATATACAGGGGTAAGAAATAAAAAATAGAGTAAAATCCTAAGAAATTTTAATGAGGGGGAAATATTAAAACTTTACTTTAGTAAAAGTAGAATAAAGAAAAGAGCGGAAAAAATAAGGAGAAAGTAAAAAAGAAATATCAAACATAATTTTAAACAACTATAAGTACTAGTAAGAAGAAGGATAAACCCACCAAAAGCATAAAAATTAAATAGCAGAATTTTACTTACTGCGTTTAAAATTTATTTGACAATAACTTTTTCCAGAATCAGAAGTAAGAGTAAAAATAAAATTAAAGACAGCAAAGGCATCGGAGTTGATAATAGTTAGCGGATGAAAATATAGAGGTAGTGTAAAGATTGAAGAAAAATAAGGAGAAAGGTAGATAGAATACCTGGGAATAAAGTAAGTTGAAATATGTAACGAATAAAATTAGAATTCTATAAATATATGGTTATTTGAAATTTAGAAAGAAAAAAATTATAGGAAAAATTAGAAAAATGTAGAGTGAAAAGATAGAGAAAGGAAAGGTAAAGTATGATAACGAATTAAGAAATAGAACAAGTAAAAAAGTATGGGTAAGGAAATGATAGGGAATAAGGTTTGTTGAATTCTAGGCAAATCCAGGATATATTTGAAAAGGCACTCAGTATGAATGAAGATAAAGAGATGAGTATTAAAAAGTCTTGTAAAATATAGAATTGCTTTCAAACCGTAAACTAGTAGGATTTGTTTAGGAAAAAAGTTATTGGAAATAAATGTTAATTTTATGGTAGGAATAATAGTAGAGAAAAAAGGACAAAGAGTTACGAATTATATAGGGAAGAGGTGTGGGAGAGGTAAGGCTAGGGTTGTCTTTAATGGCTAATCAAGTATATAAAAACGGGGTTATAAGCAGATAATAAGAATTATCATGGTAATGTAAGGTATAGAATGTGGTTAGAAGGTAAGGAAAATACTTTTAGTAAAGGGTATATAAATGTTGGTTCTATGAGAGGAGGAATAATTTTATGTGGAAGAGAAAGATTTAATATAAGGCGGGAGGTAAGAATATAACTAGGCTGATATCTAAGAAAGGTATATATAGATGATTAGGGTTACAAATTATAGAAAAGAATATGGATAATTGTAGAGGGAATCTGAAAAAAAGATATGGAATCACATTATATAAAAAGAACACAAGTCTATGATAGAGCCTAAATCTCGCTCATGTATCACAATTGACAAAAAGTTTTTTTATACGTTTATACAAAACAGGTCAGGATAATTAAAAAGAACAAGGTTTTTTTATTAGAAGAAATAAAGGTTTTTAGTTTTTAATAGTTTGACCTATAAACCACAACACGATATTTTACCTTTTTTTCTTCATGATATACATCTTCACACCGAGTTCTTTAAAATAGGCGATTGTATCCCTTAATTGGGCTATTTTCCTTGGAGTTATCGTAATCTAAGTTAATGATATTGGTATAGGTATTTACCAATATATTCTAAGTCAAATCATTCACTTATTAAGTTAAATCAGACTTTAACAAAGATCGGATGAGTTTTTTGACACTACCCTTTGAACCAAGTATCGACACATGCAAATATTCTTACATATGTACTTTTATAATACAAATTAGCCTATGTTGTGTAATATAAAAATATATTCAGTTGCGATTTTTTCAGTAAATGTATATGTTGATCGTGACTTTTGTTTATATTGCTTTACTATAGATTTAATCTTTATTTATATAAGGAAGAATCAGAAGTTTCATACTAAGATGGTCTTAACTCACTCGTAGCTGATGCCTTAACCTATAACCCTATTCACACTTTATTGAATTTTTTATAACCATTTGTCTTTCTTTTTTTATTTTTATTAGACAGATATAAGTTCTATATGATAATCTATAAATCAAAAGATACTAGCATAGAAATTTTATTGGAAGAGTTGCAAATACTTGTTTCATTAAATTATAAGAGTATTTTTTAAAATTTCTACCTTAATATCCACCTATAAATATATTTAGATATCAAAGTGTAATCATTTCTTATATTCTACACCAATATATGCATTTCTTTATTTTTTGAAGATTTGCTCGAGATTTATATTAATTGTCAAAATATATATTATAAATTATGATATATTAAGATGCCTTTTACTGAGCTATATAGATTAAATATTTATTCTGTCTTTATACCATAATTAAAATATTATTCAAATTATTTTACTTCGTATTGCCTCAAACAAAGTGAAAAATCTTAGAAAACCAAAATAATGTAGATATACATACCATTTAAAAAAAATTTATAGCAATCGTCATTAACCTAGGTAGATAAATCAAGGGCATTGAAATTAACAAATAATTAATACATAAACAGTTATTGAAATGTAGTTTTTATAGAAAGTAATATAAATAAAATAAGGTTATAACTTCAAGAGGGTTTTCTAAATATACTATTTATTTTTATTCAATACTTTCGATCTTAGCACTAAGATGGTATATAGATTTAATAAAAAGACTTTATAAAATTAAAACATTTAATACATTTATTCTATAAAAATTCAATTTGGTTCACTCTGGCTATATATTATGAAATGAAATATTTATTTATATGGATATAATGAGACAAATTAAATATTAAAATCTACTGCCTATGGATTTTATTACATATGAATAATAAATTAATGTCTTATAAATCTATAAAAATATAATCCATTTCAAGAAAGGAATAAGTATACTTTTCTCATTAATTCATTGAAAAGTTCAATACATGATAAAAATACCTTTTCAAATATACATCTTTCTTTCGCATATATTTATGTTTTTTTAAGTAACATAAACAATACATTTATAATAGATGACTGGTATTTTACTCAATTTAAGGAAAGGATGATGATATCAAGTTATATAGAAATCGAAAGTTATCTATAAATCCCATATATGATTAATGTTGGTAACAATATACTGAGAGCTTTTCCGAAGAATTTCACATAATTTAATACGGCCATATTTAGACTGAACACAACGTATTATGACCAAGATAAGAAAATCTTATTTTAAGATACTGATATAAGGTTTTAATATTCCAAATATTCTAAAAACACAAAAAAACATTCAATACCTTACACTCAAAAACTTCCAATTTAAGTAAATTTTTTAAGCTTTTTAAGGTTAACCCATTAAAATCATATAAATCGAGAAAATACTTAAGTATATATTACAATGTAACATATTGTTATGATTGAATGAATTATAAGATAAATGACTATAAAATAAAAGCGTTTAAGGAAAACAAGATAAAATTATAGATTATTAGAAAATAAAATGGTTCTTTATTCTATAACTTTAAGATTAAAATAACTAGACTTGTTTCATAAGTAGAAAAACTAATTGTATAGGTGACCAATTTACTTAGTAAATCAATAACAAAAGGAGTAAGCAAAAAACGTGAACGAATTCAAAAAGTAGATAAAGGTTCAGTAAAATCAATTTAAATGAATCAATCTAAATATAAGTAGAAATTATAAATGTAGTAAAAAGAAGTAAAATAATTTAAATAAAGTATTACACTTAAAAAAACTTAAAAAGTAAAAAATATGAATAAAATTAAAAAAATAAAACAAGTTTTACAATTTAAAGTAAAAATGGCTGATTTAATCAAAAGAAACCATAATTGATATTTATAACATTTCTGTACATTTTCCAGGAATTTTCATGCATATAATCTTAGTTGTTTTTTTTATATTTTAGAATCTTCAAAACGATCATCATAAATAAATCGACAAATTCGAAAATTTTAGATCACAGAAATATAACAAGCACATATAAATTTTTTTTAACGTACAATTATTTAATTATTGAACAATTATTTATTATGTTCAAAGTGATTTTCGGGTATTAAAAAAGTTATATTTTAACGTTTTTTTAAAAAATTTACAATAGCTTATACACTATATACAGAATAGGTTCTACAAAATTTCAAAAATTTATGAAAAAATGTTCTTAAAAATAGAAAACATTTTTTTTAAAAACACAATCATTGATTCTTTATAAGATAATTTCTTGTAATTTTTGTGTTTTTTGACTATTTAAAAATATTATACATCTTCTATGTTTTTGATAATTCTATATTCGTTTTAAATACTATATACAAATAAATATATAACGAAAAAAATAAAAAAAATTATGTAAAGAAGATTTGAATTTACACCACCAAATTTCATTACGAGCATAACAGTCATATTTTTTTAAACATAATCGTAGTATTTTTAATAATTTCTAAGCCTTAAATAGTATTTCTTTTTTACAATGATTTTTTTGAAATTTTCCAATCTTCAATACTGACATATGTAACTCTATTAAACAAAATAAAAAAAAATCAAGCAATAAAAAAAGTTAATACAAATGACCAGATTTATTTTTAACTATTATTAAAATCATTTACCAAACATCTGATGCATTCATATGAATTTTTATCAAACAATACATGTATTTTTTTAATTATATTTTTTTCAAATTTTCATATCATTCAAACGACTTACATAAAACAAATCAAAAAAATCAAAAAAATTAATTCCTTCGTATTTAAAAGAAACTTATACTATAAATTTAAATTACAAGAAAAATATTCAGTTATACTATACTGAAATTTAATTTTTGCGATATTTTTACCAAGTTAAAGCTGACTATTCTTTCAAGAAGATTTTCACCTTCTTTTTTAAATTGCTTCATACATTATACGCCATATATGTTTGACAAATTCGAGAAATTAATTTAGAGATTACTTTCAGAACTTCGGAGTTTACTCAGAAGAAATCATTTAGTTATTGTAGGACTTTTAGATAGATTCTTACAATTTGTGCATTGAATATATATTTTCTCGTTGATGTTTTTTTTAATTTTCAAATCTAGACATAAATTATAGTTAATATGCTTAAAGATTCTAAAAAGATTTATTATTGAAATAAACACACAAAATGACTTAGTTTATCATAAAAAGCTATCTTATGCAAACAGACGCATTTTTTTTTTAGATTTGGTGCGTTATAAATTATTTTGTCTTGTATTTGTGCCACTCGATTGATTCATAATTCTTGGATTTCTTCATACACATATAAATGATATATCAAGCCAATTTGCAAAAATAACCAATAAAAATTTATAAGAAAAACTGCTAAATTTTTTTAGTAAATACTACAGTAAGTTTATTTAATTAGCATTTGATGTGTTTATATTTATTCCTATGCATTTAAGCGTTTGTTTTTTATAAAAACGTTTTTAATTTTTTTAAATCGATGTACGAATGTCGAAAACTGATTAAGTAAATCAAAAAACTGACCAAAAACTGACCAATTTTTTTATGATCTCAATCGGATCTTTATAAGTATATATTTGATATTTTAGCCATTCTTTTTGTAATAAATTATATATTTCTTTCTAGTTTCTTTTTAGAAATTTACAATTGTTAATACAACTATACTAAACCTTATCTAAGAATTTTAAAAAATTTCAAAAATATAGATCAAACGAAATATAATTTCTAAGAATAAATATATTACGCTAATAACCTACGACTAATAGTATTTTAAAGAATTTTTATTGAATAACATATTTTTTAGAATTTATTTTTGAAATAATTTTCGAATCGTTCCATACAGTATATAGTAAATATACCAAATGACTTTAAAAAATTATGTAAAAAAATTTTCATTCAATCTAAAAAAATTTGACCTAACATAACATTAAGGATGTCTTAAGAGCATTTGTTACATTCCTATGTGTTCTTAGAGATTATAAACAATGTTTTTTCAGCATTTTTTTTTCTAATTTTGAATCGTTTCATACAGTATATAGAAAATAATATCTAAAAAAATATTGAAAATTACAATGAAATTTTCTATAAAATTCCCAAACCTTTAAAAAATATAATTAAATTGGATTAATATAAGAAATTCGTATAATTTTCAGAGAATTTTTATCATTAAAACTTTCTTTTTTTTCCTTGAATTTTCATCATTTCAACTTGTCATAACAACAATTTAGAAATTAAATCGAAAAAAATTACTAAAAATAAGTTAAAAAAACTTAGATTTAATGTTACATAATTTCATATTAAAATAGCTTTTTGAGTTACTTTAAGATAGCTCAAGCATTTTAGGTGATTTTTAATCATTTGATGTTTTATTTATTTTGCTTATTTTTATATAAATTTTCTGAATATTTCATACTTCTAGAGAAAAATATACGAACAAATTTAAAAAAAATTAGGTAATAAAAATCCGCATAAACATGAATAAATTCTATTATAAACAATCTTATTTAATTATTTATAACAGATTCAAATTATTTTAATAAATTCTTAAGTATTTAATCGAAAGTATTTTTTTAAATTTTTTTTATAGCTTCATAACGGTATACAGCAAATTATCGAGTAAAAACGTAGAAAATTAGGTTCTAGAACCCAGAAAAAACATAGCTATATTAAATTATAAAAGGGCATGTAATATTTTTAAAAACCTATCTGATTTATTTGCAACAATTTTTAAGTATTAAATATTTATCTTTGGTGTTAAAGTTATTTATAATTCTCAAAGTGTTTCAATTACTATATATAAAACATATTAAACAAAATTAAAAAAAAATAAGCTAACAAAAAAATACAAAAAAACAATATCAAATTTTATTCAAAGTAAAAAATAACAAAATATTAATTCTATAACACATTTACAGATGTTGTTTTAATATTATCGCTTATGTGATGACCTGGGATAT
This sequence comes from Hamiltosporidium tvaerminnensis, assembly GCA_022605425.2. Taxonomy (NCBI): domain Eukaryota; kingdom Fungi; phylum Microsporidia; family Dubosqiidae; genus Hamiltosporidium; species Hamiltosporidium tvaerminnensis. Next base: position 91,793 of record JAKIMF020000011.1, on the reverse strand, counting down.
TATTGTGACGAAATACCATAATTCATGCTTAAAAACACTGGGAATACTCTATAATATAAAAGCATAGGTTCAAACGATATTACTTGAGAAGAGAGTCCAAAAAGTATTTTTTGATCGAACGAAGAAGACTTGATTCGATACAAAATGCCAAAGAGAGCCATGAAAGTGCGGCAATATGTGTTACCAAGAGAGCCAGATGCAAGGAGAACAAACCGCGATAAAAACGAGCCAGCAACAATGAAGATGGTATTAAAAATATAAAAACAACAAAAAATACAGCCAGAACTCCAGAAGAAAATTCGAAAATTCACATTAATGATTAGTAGGATTTAGAAGGAAAATTCCGGAGTAAAATAGTTAGAAGAAAATATATAAAAGAGATAAAAGGTTATGGTTCAGGCTTATATTAAATCAAATTGTATAAATAAGATCTTCATGGAACAGCAAGAGTCACAATTATATCTATTAAATTAAATTTCTATTATTTGCTTTATCTACGTTGCCGTAAACTAGATAGAATCCTATCTTTATCCTATTTTTCCAACATGACTAAAATATAAAAACGTTTTCTGCAAAAAAAGACATAAAATATATATTGTTCCTAAATTGTTCTGATAAAATATAAGTTTTCTAAGATTTTAATCAATACCAATAATTAATGACCTAGAAATCTATAATTAAATTAATATAGAAATAAACATTATGAGTGACCTCAAAAACATATAAAAAAAGGTAAGAACATGAATAGAAATCCTATTAAATAATTTTAATAAAGAACTGAGGGTACACAAACATATTAATAGAATTTTGATCCTCTTATATTTCATGACTGTATTGAGTCACAATGATAGGAAACAACCAATAAAACATACGCTTAGGTGAACTGCTTTTTGAAAAAAATATTTATTAAACTTTGAACTAATTTATCATCGGAAACCTATAAAGGATCACTAAATTGCAATTTTTTCTTTGATCAAAACAAATATTTGTTTTTAAAGATATTCTTAGCAACATTGAATATCTTTTATAAAATTTAAAAAAAGCTATATTTTTTAAAATTTTTATATTACACTTTTCCATGGAATAGACAAATATATAAAAATTAATTTAACTGAAACTTGTTGCCCTTTAATTAAATCCAATAATTACATTTAGATTAAAAAAATTTAAATTTATATTTTTATTAAATTCCTCAATATGAAATATATTTTCCACTCTATACTGAAGCGAATTATTTTTTTATTTGGAAGAATCAAAGAAAACAAAATAGTTTATGGTACATAATGCTGATCCAATCAAAAGATTACTCGATTTTCGCTCATTCAAATTGTGATAAGCTTTGTATTGTAACGAAATTTGTTCATCTTAAAACGTTTTATGTTCAAGTCCAAACAAAAAGAAGCATACAATATTTCAATGCTTTGTTGCTTTTATAATTAAGAGCTAAGTTGGGATAACTTCATCTACTTTCCAATATATGTATAGCATATATCAATAATCTTAACTTTATAAACGAATTTTCTGGTATTTTAGATGCAATCAAATTTAAAACAAAAAATATCATAAAATTATGTCGAACTTAAAATTTCAGAAAATTCGTTTATAAAGTTAAGATTATTGATATATGCTATACATATATTGGAAATCAGGATGTTTAAAATTACTTTTTAGCATTCTTGAGGTGTTTCAAGAAAATAATACAATACGTACAATTGTATAGTTATAAACTTATTTAAAATTAATTACAATATGAACGTTTTTAAACCAGAAAAAGAAGAGAAATTTTTATAACGACGAAATTCTAAAAAAATGAAGATGGTATTGTTATAATGGAAAATTTTAATTTATTTTTGTAAATAGAAGTGTTCTATAAGAATTCGGTTGAAAGATATAGGGTGGTTGATTTTTTTTCATCGACATATATAAGACTTGTATTTTATATAAGAAGACTTTTTATTTTTTTTTTCAAATCCCAGTTTGACCTTTTTAAGGCACAATACCATTAAGGATTTGTTTTTTTTATTAATTTTAATTTTATTCTCAACAAAAAAAGTTATTTTTTGAATTATGGTACAAAATGATAGTTAAATTTTTATCAGATCAGTAATAATAAATATGTCTTAACCTCATAAAACATGGATTCATATAAAAGGTAAAATATACGAGCAATTGGGCCTATGTTCAAATTTTTAGCTTTGGTTCATAAACATACTATAGCCTGATATGTGATTTATTACCTTTTAACAATATAACTCAATGCCATTAAATGATTCTATTGAAATTTCAATATTATCTAAGAATTAAACATTTATTTTAATTTTATTTGACCTTTCAACTTTAAAATTTTCAATAATCATCAGTTCTTTATGTAGAAGAAAATTTTATTTTTTTTCTATTTTTACTGCACAAGAAAAAATCCAATATCTCAATAGAAAAATCCATTTTCTAGAATTATAGGTCTATATATTTTAAAATATTTAAAAATTAAAAAATCCATCTAAGGATTCTATTATGATGGACTTAAAATCATAAATTTTTAACATGAAAGAAGATAAGAAAACTTCTCAAAGAATTATTATATCTATCAAAATATTGGTAAAAACCATTTATGACTTTAAATGTAGTTTTTTACTTATCCAAAATATTTTTATATAATTTTTCATATGTACCTTAATTTCTAAGAATCAAATTCTTATATATTCAAACTTGTCTTGAAATTGTTGAATGAAATCCAATTTATCAGAAGATACCAATAAAGTATAATAAATTTGTATTTAAACTTAAATAAAAGAAATACATTTGCTTTTAAAAGTACGCCAACGGTTTATATTAGTAAAAACTTTATTTTGTAATCTATTTTGCAAGAAAAATATATTCAACTGAGTTATGCACATAGCATAATGAATAAATTCTTTTAAATTTAGAATATAACAATTTTAGAACCATAAATGACTTATAATCTTTCAGAAAAAACATAAAGAAAGGTATGATTATGCTTTTTAAGAAGTTCTAATTAAATCATAACTCTATGAACAGAAATATATGAATGCTATAAAAATAAAAATAACAAAATATAAACCAAAAAAATCTTAAAGGCTACACAAATTTCTTCTTTCAGAATTAAATTTATTCGAACTTGCTATATTTCTTCAGAATTTTCATTGTTTTCGTTTTACGGAGTTTTTCCCGTACGTTTTCGATATCGAAATATTTCTCCACAGAAGATTTAAATGAAAGAAAAAGTGAAAAAGGTTAAGGTAAGCTGGGTATTGGTTTAGAAAAGGAAAAGGTGCAGCTTGCCAGTAATTTTCTCAATCCGAGTATTTTGTTAATAAAAATAAGATGTTATATATTTTTAAAATGTGTTATATGATATGATAATAGAAAAGCAAATTCAAGATTCTTGCCAAGATTACAATATTTTCTAATGACAAAAGAAAATTTCGTTCTGACTTTATGCAATTTTTTGGTTTATGATAAATAAATAAATTTAAGAAAACAAATATTAATTTAAAAGAAAATCCAAATATGTAGCTCAATTAGATGATCCTTCAGTTAATTGACAATAAAAACGAAATCAATAGAGACAACTTTTGCATCGAAAAAAAGCTTTGACTTATGCTTCCTATTATCTTCTTTTGTTTTCATGTTTGTTTAGGTTTTTAAAATTAAATGCGCATTCGCAAAGTATTCCAAATTTTTTTATCTGTATTAAATTCAAAAAATACAACTTTTAAAAATCTATGTTTCCGTTATAGTTTTAAAATATATGTGCGTATGATAAACAAATACCAGTCATGTGCTTGAACATAATTAAATCTTGGGATTCTTTCATACTGTAACTATAAAAATTATTTTATAATGTTTATTGTATATAAAATAATCTATCTGAGGTTTTAAAAGCAACAATATGTGAAAAGATTTAATATGTTCTATGATCAAAAAATGTTGATAAACACCACAATCGTCTAATGATTTTTCCAAAAAATATGGCAAGGAATTCAAGGGAACTATTTAAAAGTTGTAGATATTCTGTAACGTGGTATGAAAGGCTTGATGATGCCAAAGACTGGAGCAGGTAAGGATAACCGTACATTAAAAAAAATATTTTAGGAGATTTTAGATTGTTCTTTCTATTTATATTTATACAAAAATCTCATATAATATACTATTAAATTAATTTAGATTTGCTTTCATTGTTACTTTTCTAGTTTGTGATAACTTTTTGCCTCAATAATTCAGGTCAATCTAAAATGCAAATATTTGTATCATTTGTGTTTATAACTGTACACTTCGAAAAAAATAATAAATTTGCACGGACACATAAGCATCCTACTACATATTTCTAAAAATATTTTATGAAAGTCTAAGTTGCTTTTGAAATTTTTTTCAAAATATAATTCTTAATCTGTAGTCTTTAATTTTTATAATTTGTAATCTGGTCTTACGTACCTCCAAAAAAATTAAAAAATATAAAAAATTTTAAATTATAATAATCTGATTGCCGAGTTTGCATATCAGCTTGATCTTTATGAAATATATATTATAAGTCCAATAAAAATCCGATTCTAAAATGCTAAATATAAAGCACCAGAGAAAGAAAAAGAAAAAAAATGAAATTTTAGTTCAAAGCCAAAAACTTGTTTGGTGAATTTCGTTTTAACATCTAAATTATAGAAATTTAAGATTGAAATTTAAGATTTAATGGTTTAAATTAGGTACCATAGTAACTAAAAACACTGTCTAGGTTTATAAATCTAAAAAAAATATAACGTAAAAATAAAAAAGAAACAAATACACGGTAAAAAAAGAAAACCCGTAGTGCAAACTAAGATCTCATCTATTACTTTTTTAGAAGAGCTTAACAGTTTGGTTTTCAACACAATTAATTAAGAACTAAGCTTATGTTACTAAAATTCAAGATGTATTTGTTCCTTTCACCTACAAGCAAGAAAGGAATATCATAAAAATGCAAAATTTTATAAAAAACTAGATAAAGGGATCCTCTTTGTTTAAAAGCTGATATGCTATTATCTTTTGCTATATACATATGTTTTTGTCAAAATGTTTTTTCAGTTCTAACATTTTCAAGATTACGTTTATTTATATGTTTATTTATGAATAAAAGATCCTCCGGAAGAGAAATTCTTTGCATATTTATTTTTTTAGGATATATTCATTAGTTTAAAAAATATATGGTGACTCGCCGAATTCTTTTATTACAAGGATGTGGTGTATATTTTGTTATAATATAAAGAGCCACTATAAAATGCTATGAATACTTTAATGTAATATTCACAATTTTTTTTCGGAATCGAAAGTACGAAATAATTTTTACGTATACATTAAGAGAAGAGGCTATAGAGTGTGTCTCAAATTAAATTTAGTGTTTGTAAAAAAAATTTTTTATAATACAGATTTTTCTATATTATGCCAAAAAAGAATTCTTGTATATAAACCCTATTTAGTAAATTATTTTATATTATGAATTAACCAAAAAATGCCTTATTTTTGGAGACTGAATGGTAATACAACATAGAATTATAATATTTCAAAATTTAGGCCAAAAATAATTTTGAATAGTGCTATCTAATCCTCAAACATCGAATACCTTATCTTGGTATACATTATTTTTCCATCATTTCTTTTGGAAAGGTAGCTGAATTGTAAGAATTTTGTTTTGCATATATTAAAATTTGAAAAGAATTAAATTGTTTAAGATTCCGCTCGTTTAAGTATAAAAAAGCAATAATTTACTAGAAATTGAAAAAAAGAAATTCCTGTTATTATAATTTCAAAAAAAAGCACTTTGAAAATTTCCAGAAATTTTAAATGAAAAATAAATCGAAAACTCAAATATTAAGGGGGTTTAGACTCAAAAAAGTTATGATAAGGTCACTTTCACTACAATTTGATTGCACAAAAAATGTAAAAGTTCTCTTGGAATACTGTTTTATATCTTGACTGCAAAAAAACGCAATACATTTTCAGGTTTTTCATCAAGTTTGTAGGAGGAAATATTCTAAGATTAAGCGCATCATTTTCTTTGAATCAACTAAACAGTAATTTTGTAACATAATTAAAGATTGCAATCGAACATGTAGGTAAGCGCTGAGTCAACGCGCGGAAAACTAGAAATCCTTACCCAGATTAAAAGAATTACTGATATTAGATAGACCGAAGCCAATATTTGAGCTTTACCACTAATCTAATGGGTTAATCGTATAGACATGACATTACCTGTCTCTGCGAACCCCTGTCAGTCTCCAAGTTATATCCTAGATGAATACTTATCGATCTGCGAAGGATTCGATTGAGTAAGAATGCTGCGAATTCTGAAATTAAAGAAAGTGGAATCGGAACTGCAAATTTACTTCTTTGCAATAGGAAAGAACAATTCTAGAGCGACTGACTCGCCTATATAATAAATTCTATTAGTTTTTGTATAAAAGACTACGATATTTGAGTATCGTAGGAAGTACCAATAAAGTGATAGAGAGCAGTTCTATATAAAATCAGCCTAGAGTTAATGCTTGAAAATGTATCATCTGTTTTCGTTTAAATGCGAAATATTTTTCATACTATAAATATTGCGAATGCCATTTTTGATTTCTTTTTTTTTGCTTTATTTCTATGAATTATATTATTAACATATAATTAGTCTTTAATTTGTTTAAATTCTTTTAAGAGAGATTATTTACTAAATCAAAGAAAAAACAGAGATATATTATTTGGAATATTAGCGTAAATGGTTTTATTTTTAGGAAACTTAAATAGTTTAAAGATCGGAAGTCAAACAAAAAATATCTCCGCAATAACAGTTTTTTTTAGATCAAATTTCTGATTAAGCTCAGAAAATTGGTTATAAATAGTTTTCCCATGCATTTACTAATTCTAAGAATAATCTTTTTATATTTTGAAATATTCATTATACGTTATCTATTTAAAAATTTGTAAAATTTAAATATATTATTTTGTGACAATTAAAGAGCATTAAAATAATTTTTTACATTTACGAGCAAGTATTTCATGTGTTTTAAAAAAAATTAATGTATTTAAACAATGTATTACTATAATATAAAGAATAAATTAATTTAACATACAAATTTTTAGTACGAAGTTATTTTTAAAATTTTAAATATAATATTTTTATATTATGATTTATTGAATACAAAGTTACTAAAATGAAGTTATAATCATGCAGTGATTTATTTTAAAAAAATAAAAAAAGAAGTGAAATTTAAACAATTCCTACGAAATTAAAAACATTTTTGTTTTGCAGGGATATTAAATCTAATAATAATTTTCGCTGTTGGAATTCGATTTCTTTATATTTTTTTGATTTCTACCCTTATATTCTAAAATGAAAATAATTATTTTTCACTCAAGAAATTGAAATGCAGATGTAAACCAAGAATTATGAACAGAGAAAATAAAATCAACTGGAAATGCGGAAAAAGTATGCATATAGCTTGAAAATGAAGTTACTTTTCTTCTAAAGAATTTTTAACACATGGCTTTCTTTTAAAAAATTGTTTTCAGTTTTAGGAAATATATTTGATAGTCTGGTTACATTGTGAGGCTGTCAGAACCGAATACAACGCCATGAAAGTCCTAAGGAGTATATAATTTGATATTTTAGTATGGTTTCTGATTATATTATTCCGATAACTATTTTTTAAAGGAAATGCCTTTTAATCTTAAGAAGTTCTTCTTCCACTTGATTTGCAGTAATTTCTGGTATTACGGCAGGGTAAAATTAAAATAAGCCACAATAGATTGTAAGTAACCTAATGCCTATTTGTTGGCTAAAATGGTTAGATTCGATCTTTTGGTTTTTTGACGATAATAGGAAAACTTTGATGAATTTTGGAGTGTGATTGGACAACTTCTACATTTGTAATATTGAATAAAATCGAGTACAGTTAAGAAATATATGTCTTTGGTTAGATTAAAACACATACAAGGCTGCTTTTGTTGTATAATTTTAGAAGTTATTTGATTTAAAAAAATTATTTAAAAAAATGTACTTTTAGATTCCTAAAACCAAAAGAACTTGTATATTTTATATATTTGGATACATTTTATAAGGTGTTTCTGAAAATAAAATATTTATCAAAAGTTCGAATAAAAAATACATTTGTGATATCTTAAGAATATCATAATATAAGCAAAGAAATTCTTTGAATTTAAGGAATTAATGACGGAAGAGGTGGAAATATTAGTTATATTTTTAAGAAGGATGCATGAAAGAATATTTTATTGATTTACGGGAAAAATAAACAATGTATTTTCAATGTGTTTAATGTGTATTGAAATTCTGCGTCATAATAATAGAAAAAGCATTTTTTTCAAATAAATTTTTACAATTCCTAATTCTATTACTTTTTCTTTTTGTTATTCAATCACTTCTAATTTAAAAAGTTCATCCTAGGAATTTAGGTGATCTTATATTTCTTAATTCTAAATTAAGGGCTTATTTTTGTAACATTTACTTTTCGAATTGTCATAAAATTTAATAGAAGTTTATATTCTTCTCAAATTCTTAAATTACATCAGCATTTTTTATTCCGATAATATTTCATTAATTTAGAACCAATGTGTTCTAATTCAACTAAAGAAATAGAATCGATATTTATAATACAAGTAGGCAATTTTTAATTCATTAATATAGTCAATTTGTTCTTAGTAATGTATATTTTAAAATAGATGGTTTATACTTCACTTTGGAATATATATAGCTTAGGAATAACAAATTTATTCAATAAGAGTACAACACTTTCAAAGACACTACATACATTTATATATCATAACGATTGCATGTGTGGTTATACCTAAAAAACAGAAAGTGATGGTTTAAATAAAAAAATATTATAATTAATGCTTCAATATAATTATTTGGTTTTTTAAGAAGGTTTAAATTTTTATACAAACGAATAATTTATGGATTCCCTTATCGTATAGTTATTCTCCCCGAGATTTTGTGTATAGTTAATCTGTTTTAAATCTAACTCTCTGCATTTGAGTTTATGTAATAACCCTTTTTAATATTTATAAATTTATACTAAGTGCTGGAATTTACTTTTTGGGTTAAATCCTTCTTTGTAAAAGATGGAATTTGTTCTTGCACGCTGCCTCTTAATCCTATAGGGGCTTCACAGGTAAATGACTTTACATACTTTTTTGTTATACAAACAGCTTAGGTAGTTTAAAATGTATTAATTTGATGCGAATTTTATGGGGATATATGGTGGTTGATTCTGGAACTAGTTTTTTTCGTTCTATATTAGGTTAATTCTTTATAGAGTTGATTAGGTAATGGAAGTTCAATAATACGATAGTGCTAAATCACAGGTAGAGGATACTTCAACATATAGATTCAAGCTCAATCCAAGTTTTTTAAATTTAATGATCAATTATCTTTCTTTTTATATTTTAAGTATATAAATCATAATTGAATGATATAATATAAATCAACATACCCAATCCCTAGAAATTTTATTTAGTGAAATAGAATACCGTCTCGTTTTCTAAACATACTTTATTTTCTAGTTATTATAATATAATATTCATCTATGAATATATTTAGATATCAAAGTATCATTCATTCTCTTATAGTACTCCATTTAAATTAATTTCTGGAAAGTTTGAAAAATCTATTTGTAGCTTTACATACAAACAAGAAAAAAATATGTAAAAATAGTTAAAAAATAAGTATATTATTTAGTTTAATATAAAACCAAATTTATTTAAGGATTACCTATTGTTAAACTAAATTAAAATATTATATAAAATATTCTATAATTCAATTTTTTTTGTTTAATGTGTACGACTTCATAAAAAAGTTTAAATCGAAAAAATACAAAATTAAACGATTTTTTGAATTAGTTGTAGAATTTTGTTTAAACAAGAGAAATAGATTAAGAAAACTAAAATTGACATATACTTAACGTATAAACATTTATTTAAATTTGGTTTTAATTTATAATTTGTATAGAAACACATTTATCACTAAAGATATTTTATTGTACTATCGATTTTATTTAAATTTAATTCTGTAAATCTTTACTGTATAATATATAAGTCTAAAAAAGACTTAATAACATTGTTTTAAAACAATAAATATACTTATAATAAAAAAAATTAAAGTCAGTACAATAAGACTACATAGTAAAAAAACTAATAATTTTTTTGTATAGATATATTAAGGAGATATAAATATCGATTTACTTATATAGATTATAGTAAAGGATAATAAATGCATGTCTGTATAAATATAGAGACTATCAAATATATTTCAATAAAGACAATATTAACATTTTTCATCTTCTTTTTTAAAATAGTATACAAGAAATTTTAAATACTTTTTCAGATGTATTTCTTTATTTTTGTTATCTTTGTATTCTTTTTACGCTAAAGGAGCAATGCATATATACTACCCGGCAGTTTGCTCAATTTTCGAAAAAGTAACTAATATGAGGTTATATAGAAATCCAAAGGTACTTTTCAATACTCTATATGATTAATGTTTAAATAGATATATTTATGCTTTTCAAAACGATTTCACTAAATTTAATACGGCCACATTTAGGTCAACCACGAAATTTTATGACCAAGATTGAAAAATCTTATTTTTAGATAATGAGTTGGTTTTAAATAGTCAGAATGTAATAAATAACCAAAAAAAGCACACGATACCTTACACCCAAAAAATTTAATTATAGTAAATTTTATAAGTTTATTAAGGTTAGCCTCTTAAAATGCTATAAGAAGAAACACAATTAAATCATATGCGTATTCTTGAAGATTTGAAAATAACTAGAAAATTATTAGAAAAATTACTAAAAAATAAATTGTATTTTATAATTCCGCAAAAAATTTGTATAATTTTAAAAATTTTCATTTTTTGACAAAACGCTAAAAGTTGTCAAAAGTATATAGGATGTGAAAAAATTTGCTAGATTATAGATATTTAAAACCCTAATAGATATATAAATATAAAATGAATCCGTAAAAATACTACTCTATTCCAAAATTAAGTGAAAAAATGTAGAATTCAAAAAATTTATACAAAATTTTGAAAATATAAAAAATACGCCTAAATACATACAAAACTTAAAAAAAACACAAAGGCACGAAAAAATAGTGACGAATAACAAAAGTTGTAATAATACTGAAGCATAAAAAATTCCAGAGATTCCAAAAAAACCTTTGAAGTTTTTAAACACATTTTTTTTTAAAATGTATAAAAAAGAACATACATTTCTTTAAAATGTAAAATATACACAAAATTAAAAAAAAGTAAACGTGTAGAAATTTTGTAAAATCAAATTTTCAAAAAGACACTTTCAAATTCACACTTGTTTTTAATATCTAAATATTCACAAAAAGAATAAAGATATTTTCGAACTCAAATGTGTAATTCATCCAAAACCCTTCAGGATTGGGTGATCACTCTAAGAGATGATACGAATAAAATCAAATTAAAAGAGAAAAACTAAAAACTGAAAGTAAAATAAAATTAATAGCTGTTTTATTCCGATTTATTCTCCGATCAACCTTTTTGCTGCCCATTTTTTACCTTACTCTACATTTTACTTCCCTCTAGGTTCTTTTCTAACAATTGCAGCTTGAAAATGTATCTCAATATACCATACCACTACTGCAATCTGTCATATCCCTCGCCCTTAATTATTTCAGACCAAATATTTCATAAATATTACCCAGACTACGGAATCTCAATATCATAATTCCCATTAAAAGAAAAATTACGAAAATTTCAACAAAAATGCACCAAACTAATTAAGTTAGAGTTTTCATTAATTTTTTTTGTTTAGGATTACATGGACAGGCAAGTTTTATTTTCTCCGTGACAACCTGATTCGAATTTACACATTAAATTTTTGTCAGTAAAACAATTTTTTTTTATTCTTATTTATATACAAATTTATTTTCTGTAACAACTTTAGAGGATATTCTTATAAAACTGTTTTTCGTTTATTTTATCTACTATAGTTGAATTCACCTTATTTTTCAAATTTTTGGAGTTTAGAATTATCTAACTTCACCAGAGTTATATTATTACAAAAAGAAATCTAAATATATTATTAGATTAATAGTATTCCACAAATCATTTTTAAATCCAAACTTCTGTCTTTTAATATTTCTATTTTCTAAGAAAAAATATACTTTTAAAAAAAGTAAATTTACAACCAAAATAAATTTTTATTTATAAAGATTTTAAGTAGAAAATGATTGGTAGCAAATATTAAAATCCCATTATTACTTAGAGAAGAATTAGGGAAACTACTTTTTATAGGGAAGAACAAAGATTTTTTCACGCCATAGGGTAGAAAAAAATAGAAACCAACTTGTAGATAAGAGAATTATTTTTCTCAATAAATTTCTATTTTTTTACCCCAAATTTTATTCAACAAGAATAAAAAAATTAGAGAGAAAGAAAATTAGCCAAGGAAAAAAAGATTTTAGTTAGAAACAAAAAATTAATTGAGAAAAAAAAGTTAAGAATAAATCGTGAGATAAAATCAAAGTAGAGATGAGTATTGGGGTTTACATCTATTAAAAAAGTTTTCGGTTAGGGAAAGAAAAATTGTAGTTACGGAAAAAAGATTTTAGCTAGGAAACAGGTATATGAGGGAAGAAAATTAGGTATGGGAAAAGAGAATTAGTTGGGACTAGGGTTTCGGGAAAGTGAAATCAGGCCGGTGCAAAGGATTTCTAAGGAAAAAGTATTGTTTTTTAAAATTTCAAAAATACTAAGGAAAGTTGAAATTGGTAGAAGAAGAATCTGTTAATTAGAAAAAAATTGTCAGAATGATAATATTTAATTGAAATTAATAGAGTCGGGTATGTTATTAAAATTTGTTTTAAAGATACAAGTTTTCTAAAAAGAAAATAATTTGAACAAAATAAATAAAAATTGCTTTTGGAAAAAAAGAATTGTCCTGAAGGTAACGAAGTTTATTGCAAAAAGAAAGTTAGGGCGGAAAAAAATTAGTTGAGGGAAAAATAAATTTAAAGAAAAAATGATTTGGTCAGGAAAATGATAAAGCTAGTGGAAAATATATTTAAAATATAAAGAAATTTAAGGGGGAGGGGGTTTCTGTTAGGTAGAAAAGAAGTTAGGGTAAAAAAAATCTGGGTAGGGAAATAATAATAGTAATAGGGTTGGAGAAAAATGTTTGGTTTGGGGACTAAAAATTAGGTTAGAGAAAACGCGTTTCGAGTGGTATGAAATTAATTAGTTTAGGGAAAAAGGTTTTTGACTTTTTTAAAGACAGGTTGGTTCTTAGAGGTATTTAATTCTGCTTATTCTCAGTAAAATATTGTTGAGCAACAGTTTAAAGATTTTGGTTAGGGGAAATATTTCTGTCTGATACAAATAAATATTTTCTTATATTAATATTCAAATGCTTTTTAATTTTCGTTTGGGGATTTTTTTTCAAAACATAAATATTTTTGGTTCCAAAGTTCCAAGAGTAGTTTTATTTGGAAAAAATTATGAAATCTGCTAAATTCAAATTATTAAACGTAAAAAATCATTTAATATTAGGAGTTTACCTTTTTAAAATTTTAGATGAATAAATTCAATGCTTACTTTTTTTTTATAATTGAAAATTTATTTAAATTAAAAATGCTAAAAGCTTTGCATTTCGAAGCTCTTTTATTTTTATATTCAAAAGTATGCCGCTATTTTATCCATAAGGGTTTTCAATGTAAAAACCAATGTCTGCATTTTTTACTTACTTGTTTAAAGCAAGAAAATCATAAAAAACTTTTAAAAAGTGCGATTTCAAAAGGCATTTAAGGATATCTTCGTTTTATTTCTATTTTTTAAAATTTGTTATAAAAGGGAAACTAAAACTTTCTATGGTTAAGCCAAAAAAAGCCATTTTAATATAATTTGATATGAATTGAAAGATTTCATGCAAATCACACAAACTAGCTTAGAAAAGCAAAATAAAAAAGTTAACTTATTTAGAAAGCGTATAAAGCACCTAATACCATTCCAATTAAAAAGTTTTGCTTTTAGTAACCCGGGTTAGCGAAATAATTGAGAAATATTTTAAAGAAAATAATATTTACCTAACCTGTAGCAGTGAAATACTAGAAAGTTGGTTTAGAAAAAATATTAAAGAAATATAGGGTTTGATTAACATTTCAATGTCCTTATATAAGCTCTATAACCTAGCTAGCAACAAAGTATGTAAAATCTTTAGAAAAATAAAACGAACACATTTATTTAAATAGAAATGTAAGTATATAAGAATCTACACATATGCGAAATTTTATAAAAAAACTATTGTTTTAGATTGTGATTGAATTAAGCACTTAAAAGCATACAATCAAAATTGTAGATATTGTAAATAATAAATTAAGGTTTTTCGTAAGATGATTTAAGATTTTTTTGAATAGTATTTTGATATAATTTTATTGTATAGGGTAAATATTTCCAGACAACTTTTCTATCTAAATAGGCAGTGTTGTTCTAGTATTTGGCTCATTGCCTTAAAGTTCTTGTAAATACAATTGATGTTGCAGTTAAGATTATCTAAAACATTACAAAGTGATTAAAATCACTAATTTCGAATTCTTCGATTTTTCAACAAAATCGATTGTGGTTCAGGGCATCTATATTGAATCAAGTATATAATTATGTAAATACCTTGCATAAGTCTTTCTATAATCCAGCAATTAAGATATATACAGATACAGCAAATACAAATGCAAAAATTACAAAGAATCGATATCTGTGAACGGTGGCATTTGTTATATTTGACTTCCACTTCAGTACAGTCATAGCTCTTGTAGTTTAAAAGATGAAGAGTTTTTCTTATAGAGCATCCGATATTTCAAACATTTCTTGAAGCTAATCCGTAGAAGATGCTAAAAAATGAAAAATCTTCGCCTTGTTATACTTTAAATTTTTTTTACAATCAATGTCACTTAGAATCAAATTTCATTTAATTCGTTCAGTATCTTGATAGATATTCTTCCAAACCAATCAATCCAGTTACAATATATTAGCTCAAGCCTCAATTGTTAATTATAAAATCCACAGTTTACCCTTCTAAACCATTTTAAAGTATAACAATACTTATTTAAATAATGTTCTTGGCTTCTTTTAAATCATACTAAGATATCTTTATAAGTATATCCCTACATATATAATTTTCTTCATATTCTATTTCATATCTGAATTTATAACTTGCATAAATTTAAATAAAAAAAATAAATTATAAAAATAGCTGTAAAATGAATTAATGTCAAACCATTTACAATCTAAAAAAAAATTATTGTTTAATACGTATAGAGATATAGTTAAAATAATTGCTACATGGAATCGTCTAAATTATTAATAATTTTAAAAAAAATATTAAAATCTTCATTTGTTACAATGCATATCATTTGCATAAAGTTTTATCCTTATCAGAAGTATTAAAAAATGGAAAGCTTTGTATAAGCGAAAATTTATCCACGTAAATTTTTTATTCTTTATTGTAAATTGTGTATATTAGAAAATTTTCAAACTATTATTTGAGCCATTTCAATTAAATATAATATGCATTGTATTTTAACAAAAAGAAGTATATAGACTTATGAGTTTGGAATTCTTTAACGCAACAAGTACTAAAAAAAATATTTATTCTAAATATTTGCTCGAAACAGCATTGCCTTTTAATTTTTACAAAATATAAAATATGTTTAATCTTCTAACACAATACAAAAAATGATATAAGATAATATATAATACAAAATTTGTATTGAGTCCAAACGGCTTATTCAACGTTAATAGCTCAAATCATTTACGAAGATTTCTATAATAAGAAGAACACATTTTATCAAGAAGAAAACAATTCAATCATAGAGCCTACACTTCACTCATATATCACGAAGGAAAAATGAATTTGTTTAACGTTTAAAAGAAATATTTAGAGCAAATATACAAGAGTAGTGTTTTGTGATGTAGAGCAAATAAAATCTATTAATTTTTAAAATTATAACTTATAAATTTCATTATATTAATTTATCTTTTTCTTTATAATATACAACTTTACCTCGAATCTTTTCAAACAGACTAAGGCGTCTCATAATTGAGCTCTTTGCCTTCGCGTTATTGTAATTCCAGTTAATGATATAGTGTATTTATGTACCAATATATTATGAGTGAATTCATTAAATTATTTAGTTAATTTTGACTTCAAACAAGATCAGATGAGTTCTTGGTGACTACACTTTGAACAAGGTAAGTGTAAATAACCTTAGATATACCATTCCATAATCCGAATCCGCTTGGATAGTTTGAGATAATATATTACAGGTGCAAATATTCTAGTAAAAATATATCAGTTGGTTGTGGCAGAAGTTCTATTCCTCTAAATTAGTTTAATCTTTATTCATATAAGGAAGAATCAGAAGTTTCAAAATGAAAAAGTACTAATTTACTTGTAAAAGATGCCACAACATTTAGAATTGAAGCTCACTTATAGTTTTAGTGATTTTTAATATTCAATTGTTTTTATTTTTAAATTTTAAGTATACAAATTATAATTTCAATATAATTAGCTATAAATCGACAAACAAACTCATCGAAATTTTATTTTTTGATTTATAATACAGAACCGATTTGATAAAAAAATATGTTTTTTTTAATCTTCACATTTAATACCCTCTTATAAATATATCTAGATATAAAAATGTTATCAATATCTTCTAATTCAGATTAGTATAGGTGTTTCTTTATTATATAAAGAGTTGTTCGTAGCTGTAAAGCTATAAAAAAATATATATTTAAAAATGTGGTATAAAATTAAGTTTATAGCAAACTATATATTTATTAAAGATTCATCCTATTTTCATACTAAATTAAAATATTATCTAAATTATTTTTTAGTTGAATTGTTTTTTTGTGTGAATCTGTATTGGTACAGTGAAAGTTAAAGATCAAAAAAACCCAAATAGCAGATATCCAAACCATTTAAAAAATAGTTGTAGAAATTGTATTCTAACTAGGTAGATAATTCAAGAGCATTCAAATTAACGAATAATAAATGTAAAAACAGATATTGAAATTTAGGTCTAATGTTTAAGTAGTATAATAAGAACAGAGTTATCAGTCCGAGACATTTTAATATACTATACAATTTATTTAAATTTAATTTTCTAGATAATTAGAGTAAACTACTATATATGTCCAGTAAAAATATAAAATAATGGAAAACTAAAGAATATCTTTAAAAATGTAACAATTTATGTTTTAAATTAGTCAAATATGAGTTAATAGTTTAAAACGAAATTTTTGTATGAATATTTAAAGATGAATCAAATATCAAGACTCTCGAATATAGATTGTATGATTTAGTAAAAATAAATTAATGTCTGTATAGATCTAAAGAATAGCATATTATTTCAACAAAATAAATGGTATTACATTTCTAATAAATTCTCTAGAACGTATTATACATGAAATTTAAATTCTTTTTCATATCTATATCTTTCTTTTACTTAGCTCTATATTCTTTTTAAACCAAGAAGCAATACATATATAATACAAAGCAGTTTGCTCAATTTTAGGAGAAGAAACTAATATGAGATTAAATAGAAATTCAAAGCTATGTATGAATAACCTATATGATCATTGTTTTACTAAATGTATTTATAGCTTTTGGAAACAATTTTACAAAATTTAATACGGCCATATTTAGGTCAAACACAACGTATAATGACCAAGATAAAAAAATATTATTTTTAGATAATTAGTTAGGTTTAGATAGTCCAAAGGTATAATCTAACATTAAAAAAACAGCTAAGACCTTACACTCCAAAACTTCCAATTATGGTAAATTTTATAAGCTTATTAGACTTAACACTCAAAAATCATATAAGAAGTAATACTACTTATTCATATTTTCCAAAACAACCATTTACAATAAAACACAGAATTTTAAGATTAATGAATATAAAATTGCTATAAAATTAACGAAATTTAATTAAAATATGATAAAATCATACTTTATTCTGAAAATTACAGATTAAAAGCTCCAGAATTGTTTTATATGAAGAAAACTGCTTGAATAGAGGACTAATTAACTTAGCAAATGAATAATAAATGAATTATCTGAGAAAAATGTAAACAAATTAGAAAAAAAGTAAATAAAAATACAACTAACATAAATTTAAGTAAAATAAACTTGATATAATTAAAATTCTAAACTTAAAAAACATAACAAAAATATTTAAAAAACTAAAATTTTGAACATAAAAAAATTTAACGAAGAAAAAAACGACAACTACAATTAAGAAAGTCTAATTTTTTATTTTAAAGATCAATATTATATATCAACATCAAATACTACTTACTAAATTCATATTAGGCATAAATAATGAACTAAAAATGTTTTGATCGATATAGAGCCTAAAGTTTTGTAGATCATAATATAAATAACAAAATAACTAAAAAACCTACACTAGTGATCTAAAAAACCTATTTAGAGGATATAAAAATATATGTATTATATTATAAGCACCATTAAAAATATTCAAACTTTAAAAGTATATAATAAGAAAAAATACATTATCTTAACTGTGTAAGAAATATTAAAATTCTACTACTAATATGCGATAAGATTCAATTTAGAACAATATATATGACTTAAAACAAAATAATAGGCAAATAAATCGAAAAAGAAGGAATATATAAACCTACCAAAGTACTATATTTGTAAAATAAGTATTTAGCCAAAATACGAAGTATTCTACGTACTATTAATTAATTGAAAATCTTAATTTTATATTTTACAAATAACTATTGTGCAATGAATAAAATAAAAATGCAATTTTCATTTTTAAAGATTTGCATAACTTTTCACAGTCATTTAAAATTGTAGTATTCATTTAAAAAGTAAAAAAATTAAATGTAATATAAATATGAAGTTAAAAAAAAATATCTTGGTATAGGCTGACTGTTATTTAAATAAAAGGGAGATATGAAGAGTCGAACAGAAATGAATTTTGATCACCATATTAGAGAAAGCTTTTATATTCAAATTCCGAAAAAAAAGTGTATTGCGAAAAGCTTTGAATTAAATAACGACATAATAAATCCATGATAAATAAAAAAATAAAATCTTTTTAAATCGGAATAAATTATAGAACTAAACTAATTTAATAATAAATATACATCGCTTAAAAAATATATAATAGATACAATATAAAATAAATAAAAAAATGAAATTAATTTATAAAAGGGAATAGCTCGATTAAAAAAATATATAAAAGCTTTAAAAAACGATACATGACTTAATATATAGAACAACGTCACCTGTTAAAATAAAAAGACATGTGTTACGGGGGTTTCATACATTCACGGAGTTTTAAATTTTACATATGTGACCGACTACCTCCTTACACTATCAATACACTTATGATAACTGCATTCAGAACCCTTTCTACAAACGCGTAGAACGAAATTATATAGGAAGGCAATTTAATAGAGTTCCTTAATATTCGTTGCAGGATTTAATCGAACGACCGAACCCCATACTAAGCTTCCCCAGCAGTTTCTCTATTCAAAATTACTCTACAATTTCCGTATCACAAAGTTACAAGTAAGATATATTTTAGCAAAGTAGCCGAGGTCAACATATATAGGCAATGTCATACCAACAGTAAATCTTATGTATGGTTTTACTAACTCAAAAATTGTTGTTTACTTTTATATTTTTCTTGCGCCAAGTCTTCTACCCGAATGTGACAAGCTAGAATTCTATGTTTCGCATCGAAATTACCTACAAGTTTAAGAGCGGTCTATAATCTGGTTCTATATAAAACAACATAATAGATTTGTAAAACAAAATCTATTTCTAGACCGACTCACCCTCTTAAAATCTCAAAAGAAACAGCATAAAATGTAGTGATGTTCTATTCCAATAAAAAATAAGACTATAAGTTCACAAATCACTTCATAAATTATTTTCAAATATTAGGTTTATATTGTGGTTATCCCCTTCCACTATAGAATTAGCAAGTAGAAAATAGTTAACTTTACCATAATACAATTACCCACAAATCCAATCAAATTTATTAATCTCTGATTTATAAATAACCTTAAATATATTCGTTTTTTATAAAAAGAACCTTCTTTATGAAAACTTGTTCAAATCATCTCTTCAGAATAATTTTTTTGTAGTTGGAAAAATTAAACATGTCAAATAGTTTATGATACAGAATGCTAACCAAATAAAAAAGAGTAGTAGGTTATATTCTAGGCAAACTATGATAAAGTTAATTCATGGATATTTCTACATCATAACACGGTTTCCATCCATTACAAAATATCATTTGCATACAACAACTGAGAGCTTTTTTTAGTATATAATTTGCGCTTATATCAAATTATTTTTTATACTTTGCTTTCTTTCGCTATATAGCATTGAGCAATATCAGGTGTTAATGGACAAAATTTCCGATTTTTTATTTTGCAATCAAATTTAAAAATTAAAAATCAAAAAAATTCTGACCAACCTTAAAATAAGGGAAAATTCGTTTCAAACTTAAGATATTGATAAATGATATATTTTAGAAAATAAAGATTACGAGATTTTAAAATTATGGATATATTTTTAGAGCAAAAATATAACCTATAAAGCTAATAGCATGAAATTACTAAGTTTTCTCGTATTAATTACAACATTAAGGATATAAAAAGAAAAAAACAAAAGTAACTCTTTAAAACTGTATAATAAAAGACATAATATAGTTTGATTTTAAAAAATTGTAATATAGTGAAGAGATAATCTCTAAAATAAAGTATATTGATTTTTTTGTTACTAGAAAGGTAATGATGAGAAATAAGATGTAAGATATTTGTGTTCAAATTTTTTATTTTTTTATCTACATATAACTTCATTTTATATATTTTAAAATTTTATAATTGTTAATCTCAAGTTTAACCTATTTTAAGGGTTTAATCTTACAAAAATCGTCTTTTTTTTAAAGTAATTTAATTCACAATAATAAAATTGAAATTTAAAATTCTGGTCATAAAATGTTAAAATTTATCCAGATCCGTATTAATAATTTGACTTGCCTAAATCTTCGATGTTCACATTATATACAAATTGTGTAATATATTTGCAAAAAATCATATTTTAAGAGTTACGTGTTTTTAAATTAATTTTATACCATCATGCTAGATTTCTATTACTTTTAAAATAAATTTAACTCCATTATATGTTTTTTCTTTGAAAAATATATATTATCTAATAATCAAACATTTATTCGATATTAAATTCAAAATTTTAGAATTAAAAGTCAAAATAATTAACTATCCAATTTATATAATAAATATTTAACTTCTTTTTTGTGCGTTACAACCACAAAACATTATCACTGTATAAATATTAAATTTTTAAGAGAAGGTCTTCTACTTTTTAGAAATAGTATACAAGTTGTAGTGGTAAATCAACAGATATTATTAAGAGGCATGTATATTTTTTAAAAATTTACCTCAAAAAACGATATTATATGTTTCGAAGAAAAAGACAATTATAGAAAAAATTTGAACAAGAATTGTATATCTTTAAATGGGCTTTTTACTGTTCAAATCATTACATATAACCCTTATTTATGCACTTTGAATTAAAAGATGCTAATTTTTATATTTCTAAATTTGTCTCAAAACACTCAAACAAAGCCGTTTGTTAATTAAAAGTATAAACAATAAAAATCGACTTTAAATCAAAATGTGATAATTTCAATTTCTTGTCACATTTGCAGTTATAAACACCTCAAAAGGCTTCTAACGGCAAAGTCATCATTCATAATCAATTCTGCGAGGAAAGTAAATGAAAACGGAATTTCGACGTAAAATACTAAGAAATAAATCTTTCAAAATTTTAAATAAACTAATTAAAAAAAACAGAAGATTTATGTACTTCTAAAAAATGAACAAGCAAATGTACGATTATTTGTTATTTAATGTAATTCTATAATATATTTCTCTTTAAGCAGATAATAAGATTTCAAAAAAATAAAAACTAAATATAAATCCAAAAAAAATCGACAATTAGTCAAAACATAATTCTTAATTTTCGATTAATATATTAGAATGATATATATTTCTCAATGGTTTTTTGAATTTCTTTTACAGAGGTTATTCCCTATGTTTGATTCAAAAATTCTGTTTACAAAAGATGTAGATTAAAAGATACAGTGAAAAAAATTAGTTGTTTGGCTACTGAAATATTAAATGAAATCAGTTTGCTTTGCATTTATTTTCTCAATCCAAGATTTTTTTTAATAAGCAGATACAATGTTAAATTATTTTGTAATTTTGTAAATGATATGAAATGAAGTACAAATGTGATATTTGTGCAAAGATTACAATACTCGATTAAAAAAAGACACTTTGAATTTATTTAATTTCAAAATACGATATTTGTTGTTACAAACTAGATTTAAGAGAAAAAAAAATTTAAAAGCTTTTTGTTTGTTGCGGAGAATAACGAGAACGACAGATACAGCGATTTACGAACCAAAAATGCGTTGAATCATACTTTATGATATATCATCTCTTTCTATTTGTGTTTAAGTTATTAAATCTAATTTGTATTTGTGAAAGAAGATCTATTTTTTTAAAGTTTATGGTTAAAAAGAATACAACAAGTACATATCATATGTTTCTCATTACGACCCAAACTAATGGTTTTTTTGATAGATTATTAAAGGTTATGCACTTGAATAGAAATATATCTTAGTAATTCGTGAATACTGTACATACAAAAAAAAAATATCATTAAATTTTGATTTGTTAATGTATAATTTTCAGAGTCTTTTAAAATCAAAATATTTGCAAATTATTTTTTGTATTTAGACTAAAATAAAAATTTGTTATTAAATCAATAGAAGATCTTAAGATATTTTTAACAAAAATGATTTTTAAGTATCATAAAGAAAAACTTTCAAACATGTAGATTGTCTTTTGACGTGGTAGTTATTAGATTAAATATAGTCAATATCTAATCTAGAAATCCTTGATTCGACTTATAAAAAATATATTAAAATATTTTTGAACAGTTTTTTTGTTACATTCTTTCTTTTAAAAAATATAATTTTATTAAAGTAGGTTTTCTCTATGGCTTTTTTGATTGCCCAAATCTCTCGCTTTGATGATCCATATTTCATTCAAATCCCAAATCTGTTTATCATTTGTGTTCATAGGTCTAATTTTTTAAGACTATATAAATTAATGGTAAAAAAATTTCTTATAATATATTTCTAGTTATAGTATATATAAGTCTAAAATGATCTTGAAATTGCAGGATTAAAAATGATTCTTAAGCTCTAGTGTATTATGTCCATTTGTTTTAAAATTAGTCTTAAGTTCTTCGAAATAAATATAAAGAATTCAAAATTATAATTATCTAAATTCAGAGTATATTTATGTAGTAGCTGGATCTCAACAAAGTATATCTTATTGTAATTTATTTAATCCATCCTAAAATGAAAAATATAAAGTACAATCGTGAAAAACAAGAAAAAGATAAATTTAAAATCAAAGCAACAAATTATTTTTTTTATTTCGCTTAATATGCAGTATTGGATATTAGCGAATGAGATTTGCGGCTTATTTTTTAAGTAAATATCGAAAAAAAAAATATATATTGTCAAACTGTATAAAATCTTTAAAAAAGCATAAGGTAGTATTTAAAAAAGATATAAATAGATGCTAAATTTGACAAAGATTTTATATAATATTTTACAAATTAACATAATATTTAGGTCCTTAGCCAATCAAGTCAGTAATTAGATTAAGTTCTAAAATTAAAGATATATAAATTCTTATTAAACTAGAAGATATTTCGAAATGCCATTAAATGCAAAATTTACAAAACTAGGCATAATAATATATTTTATGCGCTATTAGTTTTCATCTTTTGATATATATACGTTTTTGTTTCTGATATTTTTTCAGTTTAAAAATTTGAAATTACGTTAATTTAAATAATTTTTTATACAATAAAAGGCTTTCGAGAGCATCTATTCATATTAAGATTTTGTTAGAATATTTTCAGAGTATATATATTAGTTAATAGCATACATAGTAATTTAAAGAATAATTAAATATTAGGATTTTACATATATTTTGCGATACACATAAAAGGTTCACTAGTATGAAATGCCAAGGTTAAATCATTCAATTACTCCTAAAATTCTAATAAATGATAAAATCAAAATTAGGAAATAGTTTTGAAAGTATAAATTTTAAAGACAGTGGCTTCCAGAGAGTCGCACAAATATAATCCAGAACTTGGTAAAAATCGGCATAGAAAATGGTTCAGTATCTATAATAGCTGATATTTTGGCTTTAATAGTATAATATACTATTTAGAAATTATGCTTAATAAGGATTAACCTAAAATTATCGAATTTTGGAGACTTTAAGGCCATACAATATTGCAAAAAAAATAGTCTAAAATTGAAATAATACCAATTTTTATCTTATTTATCAAATAGGCAAAAATAGAATATTTGTTCTCTATTTTTAAAAATTTCAAGCCTTTTTTTTAAAAAAAAATATAGTTGAATTGTAAATAAATTGTTTTAGGCAATTCTAAAATTGCACATGAAGAAAAGTAGTTAGTGGTTCTTCTCTATTTTGGTACAAATTAGCACAATTATTTTTTTTGAGAATTTAAAACAATTTTTTACAATCATATAGATTACAAGAAACACAAAATTTTGCACTATTTCGGGTAATTTCGAAACGAAACTATAATTTTACATATAAAAAGGTTTTAAAATTTTCGAAAAAATGAAGATGAGATAGCTACGTTTAAAACAATTAGCTAGCAAATGATCAATTTATCCTTTGTATGAAATCTTTATATAGATTTCGAATGAGAAAATACCTTTACGTTTTCGGGTGATTCATTAAGTTTGTAGAAAGAATGTTGGCCAACGGTTCGCGCGTGTTTATTACTAAGTCTATAATTTTTTATACAATAAATTGTGACTGCGTAAAATATATAGTTCATTGCTAAGTAAAATTACAAAACCTAGCTTTGCTAATCTTGATTAAAAACTTGCTGATATGAGATAGATTAACGCAAACATTTGAACTAGGAAATCGATTATAAGTTACTCGTGTTAAAAGACACTACTTGTCTATATGGTTCTCCTTTAAGCCCCTAAGTTATATTTTAGCGAAAGCCTTTCGGGCTCTATAATTGTAGAATAAGCAGGAATAGAGCGTAAATATTGACTGAAAAAGCGGGATTCGACCTTACTCATACTCGATGCAATAGATTCAAACTATATAGAAAGCTTTACAAGCTTATTGAATTTATTCTAATTCACTTTGTATAGAAGTCTAGGATAATTAAGTTCGAAAGAGGTACATAAGAACTGATAAGTAAAATTCTATGTAAAAACTAGACGTTTTTTGATGCTTGAAATAATATATAACATTTGAGTTTGTTTTAAAAGGATTAATATTTTTTTTAATGAAAATACTGCAAATGAACTTAATTAATTTTTATAATGCTTTATTGGCAGAAATTAAATCATTAAATATATAATTCAAGATTTTTACTAACTAAATTCTATAGAAAAGATTATTTACATAATTTAAAGAAAATAATTAGAAAGATAATTTAAAGAATATGGGTAAAAAATGTTTTTATTTGATGAAACTTAAATAGTTTTAAAGATCAAAATCATAATCAAATATCTGCGAATAAACAATTTTTTCTAATCAAATTTCTATTTAATATAAAAAAAAATGTCAGAATAATTTTTCTTTGCCTTTAATTATTCAAAATATGTTTTTATTTATATTCCGAAATATTTATTAGAACGTTATAAATGAAAAACTCTTTAAAATCAATTTAAATTCCTCATCAGACTAAAATTACATAATTTTAAATATATATGATTTAAATCTTAGTAAAAGGTATTTTAAATATATTATACATTTCGTTGGAAGTTTTTCGTGTGTTTTAGAAATAAATTGATGTATTAAAAGATAGAAATCCTATAATATAAAGAATAAATTGATTTAACATACAAATCTTTATTGAAGAAGCTTAATTATTAAATTGAAGAATTCTATATCTATTTAAAGCAAACCTACTAAAATGATGTTTCAATAATACTACAGTGTTTAATTCTAAAAACAAAAAAATATATTGTAGAAATTCAAACAATCCGTACTACTTATAAAATATAAATAGATTAGCAGTAGCATTAAATTTAATAAAGTTTTACGTCTTAACAATTTTCTTTGTTATAAATTTTTTTTAATTTCTACCCTTATGTTCTGAAATCAAAATATTTTTTCCTCTAGAAAAATTGAGATGAGGAAAGGTATCAAACAATATGAATATGAATAAACGAAATGAGTGAAATGGCGCCAAGGTTGAGTATATTTAATGTTCACAACTTTTCTCTTCATCCCAAGGAATTGCAAAAAAATGAATTTCTTTTAGAAATTGCTTCCGGTTATAGATAGATATATGACAATTAGGTAACATTATGAGGCTTTTGGATATTTGGCACAACGCCCTGAAAGTTTATGAATCAAGGGTTGGTTGCTATAAATTGATTCCAGATTTCCGTATTCTTGAAATAATTTTTAAAAAGAAAAGGTTTTGAATTTAATTGTATCCTTTCCTTCTATTTGAACAAAATTTCTAGTATTTTGAGGCGGGAGAAGTGAAAGAAGCACAAGAGGCAGTAAGGGATTTAATGTCTATTGTTTATTTAATCTGCTATATTTAAGATCTGTGAAGAATATTCTGATGTTCATGAACAATTTTGAGTGTATATGAACCGTAGACATTAAAAGTTTCTATCTTGGCTAAAATCCAGAACAATTTGAAAATTTATATTTTTGTTTAAATTAGAACAAATGAAAAGCTCTTGTGTTGTTTTTTTGAAAGTTTATATGTACAACTACAATATCTTTGAAAAAATATTTTTTGTGTCAGATGAAGTAGAAATATATATAACTTTTGATATGTTTGCTACATTTATAGTGTTTGTTGCAACAAAGTGCGAAAATCAAATGTTTCAAATTGGAATCGTAGATGCTTTGATGATATATTTAAAATATCATAGCTATGTAATCTCAGAATTTTTTTAGATTCTAAGAATTATTTGCAGAAGAAGAAGAAATGTAGGTTAAGTTTTTAAGTAGGAGATATTTGAATAGGGTTAATGATATGCAAGAAAACTTTAATAGAAAAAAATTTTAAATTAGTGTATTACCTAGTGAATGCTTTTTATAGAAAATGTTTGTATATTTTTTAAAATAAATTTCCACTCTTCCTAGTTGTATTAAGTATATCTTTTGTTATTCAGGCACTTCTAATTAAAAATAATATCTTCTTTTAAATTTGCTTCACCCATATTTTTTGGTTCAAACTCTAGGACTTTATATGTTAGTATATTTTGTAAATTATAACAAAATTTAATTGAAACCTATGTATATCCTAAGTCTTAAATTGGATTCCGCTCTTTTTTTAAAATATTATTTCATTTGTTATAAACATAGGCTAAAATTTCGACGAAAAAAAAATATAATTAATCTTTATAGTACAAGTAAGTATTTTTTAATTTATATATATGTAATACGTTTCTAGTAGAGTATATATTAAGAAAGTAAATTATAAATTATTTTATGATTAATATATAAAAGATTTTCAAAAATTAGATAGAAAATAGTACAAAATTAATATTCTACGAAGTCTTACTTTATTGCAAGGAAGTGTAATATATATTTCAGTCGTAAATAAAACGAAAGTATTTTTGCTATTAATCCAGTAAATAAATTATCATAGCATAATATATTGTATTGTGTTTTAAAATAGCAAGCCAGAAAAAATCAAACTAAATTAGTTCCTAAGAAAAAAACGATAATTGATACCAAACAAATGTTTTATTACTTTTAAATAAATTAAAGAACTTACTCCATAAAAAGAGATTTTATTTTTGAATTTTTAAAATTTCAAGTACAGCTTTTTATATTCTTTTAGAATTTATCTAACTAAATTTAATTAATTTAAAAATAATGAGATAAAAATGTTTAAATGTAAGGAATAAATTAAAATCAAAAGCCAATGAGTTGAATATTTTAAAACGAATGAAAAACATAAGTCAGTAAATATTATTATGACTTTTTCTAGGTAATTTTACAGTTTGTTAAATTTCAGCGTTTGTATATTTTTTGCTTTAATTTTTTAAAATTTTTAAAAGTCTTTAAACCGAGAAATAATTTAATCTAGATTTATTTTGCAAATCTTTTATTAAATTGTTGTAAATCGTTTGATACATCGCATCAAAAGAATACTTTTATTTTTGAAAGAAAAATTTGTTGTAAATAACAAGGTAATATGTAGAAACTTGACATAGGAAGTTTGTTATATACATATAAAATATTCAAGAAGTAAAAAAAAATTAATAAATGTTTCTTATTTTAGATACATAAGAATAGTAAGATTATATAATCATAGAGAAAATGTTTAATGGCTGTGAAAAAAATGCTTAAAAATGTATTTGACTGTTTAATGTAGAATAAATATTTTTAGGTTCAAAAAAAAAAAACTTTAATTTTCCGAAATTAATAAGAAATTATAATCACATAATTAATTAAATTGCATTGTAATTAAGTCTTCCTACATATATTAGTACTTAGAAAATGAAAGATATAGGCCATATTTAAAGTATATGTTGATATAAATCGTAAATTGCCCTAGACAATTTTTTTTAAGTTTATAAAGCGAAATTATCTAAAATAATAAAGGTCTTAATGCATTTATCTCCAAAATCAAATATTGCTCGATAATAAATTTTTTTTTTGTAAGTGTTCTTTCATAGCTTTTGCATATACGTGAGCATGTAAAAAGTATTTAAGTAACTATCCAAACAGGTTACTATGCCTCATTTAAACAGACTCTTTAACTTCAGCTAGTGAAATGTTAGGGCGAAACATTCATTCTAAAAGTAAAAAAACATTTCAAAAGATATGTACAAAATGCGTGATAAGTACAGCGTGGAGGAGAGTATAGAGACCACATAGCAAGCTTTAAATTTTAGAAAAAAGAGGTAATGATATGTACATAAAATTTCTATTAAGTTTCTCAATACGAGATGACATACTGTGTTTGAAGTCTTTTTATGTAAAAAATGCTTTGATTTTATACCTTACTTAAAAACATTCTATCATTAGCCAATATTGTTTCGTCATCGAGCTTATTGCATTAGTGTTACTGTAAAACAGGTATATAGGATGATATGATTATATATAACCATTTTAAAAAGTAAATTATTTACTCATTTTAGTAAATTCGACCTTTTTACGAGATCGAACGAGTTATTTGTTTACCACCCTTTCAATTTATGTCTATACTTATGCAAATAATTTTAATAGTCCTTTAACAAACCATATCAGTTTAGATAGTAGAACAAAAAGTATACTAAGCAGCAAATATCAAAGTAATGAAATCGATCAGTATTTGTGGCATGTATTTTAGGGGTTCTACATTAGTATGGCAAAAATTGTTATATACAAGCATCCGGATTATAAGTTAACTAAGAATAGTCACTCTCTATCTCATAGATAGTAAGAGTATAACTGTAGAAGAGGCCACGGTTCAAAAACTGCAGCTATTTTTCTAGGTTTCCATTTTTTTAACCAATTGCATATATTAACACAATACAATGATGAATCTTTACATCTTTATGATATATATATTAACTTAGTAAACTTTAAGAAAGAAGCTAAAATATATTGTAAAAAAAATAGAAAACCTTAAAAATCATTTTTGTCTCTTTGAAAAAACCTCGCCTATAAAAACAACATGAACATCTCCATGACTTTGAGTTCATGATATTTCTATAATCAAATACTTTTTTTGCTATATATCCCAAAATTTTATTTACATATGCCATAGCTTAATAAAAAAAATATAAAATCATTTTAAATACTAAAAATCATAAAATTTTTGTTTAAAGATATTCTCTCTTGTAATATCTATTATAGATACATTAAAAATAATACACTTCTGATATTATTTTCGAGAATTGCCCTCTGCGACATTTAAGTAACGATGATTCTACTATTCTCTTCGAGAATATCCATTATATTTACACTTTTTTTAAGTGACACTTTTCATATTTTTCGAGAATATCTATTGTAGAAACATTAGAAAAAATTCACTTTGGATATTATTTTCTAGAATATTTATTCTATACACGTTAAAAAATTAAAAGATTTTAGAAAAATTTAGTATATGGTTTTCAAAAAGTATCAAGTCAAGAAATCATATTTTATTAAAAAAGAAACATCCTCGGGCATAAAGAAATGCTTTAAGTTAGCAAATACCCATACTCCGCTTATAATTGGTATCTAAAAAGTAAAATCAATTATTTATTCATTTTTTGTATGTATAACTTATTCTCTTTCGATTAAAGGATAAATAATAATATTAACTCACTAAATGTAGAAATATTATACACTTTTTATATATTACTTGTTTCTCTTTCTTTTATTCGAACCGAAACCTAAGGAAACTAAAGTTCTCTTGATATTTTTTTAAATCGTACTATATTAATAGTTGATCATCAAAACAATATAGTACAAAAAATTTCGTACATTTTCTTACAGAAAAAGGTAAAAATTTAAAGCAAATGAAACTTTTTAAATCAAAACATGCAAAACTAAATTAAATTTTTTATAAAAGAAAACTACTTATTTGTGTAATCTAAAGTCCAATTGTAACAATATTTTTCAAGTAAAAGAAATTTCGGGATTTCTATACATACATTAAGTTGTTAAAACTAGCTCTAAGTATAATTTATGAAATATTAAAGATTTAAAAAGCCATGCCATTTTTAGGTAAATTAATCTACTTATAAAATTATGAGTTTTTAAATTTTACTAAAGTCAAAAAATGATTTTTGTCAATTTTACTTACTTTACGAAGTATACCTTACATAATTTCCTTAAGCTGAAAGTTTTCAGTTATTTTAATAGATATCTAAAAGAATAATAAACAAATAAAGTAATTTTATATAAAACGACAAACAACTTTATATCAGTTAAAACTTAATACCATTACTCTCAGCTAGGATTATACAATTAAGATATCTTAAGTTTAAAGGGAGATAACTTTAGGCACAAATATTTGCTTTGACTTTTCTATTTCTATGTTAAGAATTTACAATTCAACTTATATTAACAGGAAAAATCAATCTTAATAAAAAGTATACAATAAGTATTGTTCAAAATTGGGAATTAGTTAGAATATATTAAACCAATATTTAATGATCTAAATCTACATTTAAAACTGTATTAGAAAATAATTCAAAAATTTTTACTACTGAAAAAAGAATGTAATATCTAAGAATGTTAAAAAAATTAGTGTGCAAAAATATTTTGTCTAGGTTTTTCTTAGAATTTACTTGCTAAAATATAATTCTAGCCTGGGAAAAAGATAAATTAATTATATAATATACTAAAATAATACATAAAATAAAAAATTTATTATAAATTAAACAAGATTTAAGGTTTAATACTTTTACTAGGGCAAGTATTTAAATCACGAAATAATTCGTAAAGTTAATAATTTGTTAAAAATCTTCATATTTTTGTGAAAACTAAAAATTTTACATTTGTTATAGAGTTCAAAACAAAAAATTCTTATTAATATTTTCAAAAAAACTTGGTCATATGCCGATAAATAAAAAAGTTGTTAAAATTCAAATCAAATCTAAAATTTTAAAAATTTTACAACTAAAAAATTTGAAAAAAATGAAAAAAATAAAAAAATTAAAAATTTGAAAAGGTGTAAAAAAACGCGAAAAAACAGCTAAATTTAAGAGAAAACTTACAAAACAGAAAGGAAACGGTAAAAACATATAAAAAACTTAAAAACATTGTAAGTATATGTAAAAAGATATAAAAAACTTTAGAAAATAAAAAATTCTTGTAAATTTATACAAATCTTTCCAAAAAATTTTAAAAAAAGTTAAAAAACAAAATAAAAAATTCAAAAACAATAAAATCTTATGTTAAAAAGTACAAATTAAAAAGACATTGAATGTATTAAGCATTCTAAAAACTTATATAAGATTAAACTTCGCAAACTCACTACATAAGTCCTATAAAATCTAAAATTAAATCAAAAAACAAAAAAAAAAAACTGCCTAAAGTATAAAAAATAAAGCATTATTGAACCGTACCACTTAAATTAAGATACTAAAAAATTCTAAGAAAGCAATTGAACGCTTGAAAGAAATAGAAAAAAACTGCAAAAAGTGAGATATTGCACAATGACTCCAAGTGAATTTGAAGAAATAATTTAAGCAGTACTAACTTTTAAAGAGAGTTTAAACCCTTCGGTTTGAGATATAAATGTAGAACGTTTTTTAAATAAATATTTTATATAGAAAATCTTATAAGAATGAAAAATCAATTGCTATTCTAGAATATAATAACGCACAAAAAAATATATAAGTATAAAATTAGGCTAAGTGTATTTTCTTCTACTTAAATATTGTAAAGTCTTTATAACAAGATATATAGGATTTCAGAAAGTCAAGGTGAGCCATTAATCCAAATTAAAAAGAAGCTTTAAATGTAGATTCAAATTAGGAAAACTGGGTAACCTAATACCGAGGAAAAATAACAATTAAATAACTTAAATATTTTTTTTGCATTAACTGTTCAATACTTATAAGTTTTAGATGCAATATTAAAAAAAACAATTATATTGTAAAAGCGAAAAGTCTATTAAAATATTTTATTTTGCCGATTTCAGGAAAATAATCTTATTTTACAAGCCATTAGACTTAAGCGAAGAATATCAAGAATGCTCTCAAAAATGAAAAAAACCATAGTTTTGAATATAGGAAATATTTAACAAACATAAATCGTTTTCTACCTTTAAAAAAAATATTGATATACCTAAATATTTAAATCGAGGTTTTGAAACGAAAAAATCGAATAAGTTTAAAACAATATTTGTAGTCATTTAGAAACAAAGCTTAAGTGTCCCATATGTACTTGATATGGTTCAAAGTTTCTATGGCGACTAAATAGATAATATTAAAATCGAGTAAATACTGTTAATAACACCAGAAAGGGTTCAAACCAAAATAGATTAAACTTACCTTAAAAGCAATAAAAACCATATACAAAAAAATGTAACATAAAGTTAAAGAAATATGAAAGTATTTAAAAGCAGGAATTAAGCTAGTTAACAATGAAGTATAAAAAATTTCAGGTAAAAAATAATCATAATATTGGCTCAGCTTTAAAGGTAAGTATAAAGTAAAAAACCTACTCGAAAAGTAAATATAAAAGATAGCAGAAAAGGAAATAAAAAAATTAAAACTTGGCTTATTTAAATGTAATTTGAGTTCTCACATGGTTTTGCTAAAGCAATTATGTCAGTATGGCAAAGTACTAACACTACAAAAAGGGGATTTCGGATTTGATCACTACCAAAATTCAAGCTTCCTTTTGATATATAAAGATATTTTAGCATACACAAATCGAACTGAACATGAGGACAGAATTTCTTTAAAAAATAAATTAACTGGATTAAGTAGTAAAAAAAATGTTTCTTCTGGGAAAAATAATCTGTCTGGTCTTAATCTTCAAACACAATGAAAATTTCATTTTCAGACTTTGAATAACCCTCACTCCTATTTAAAGAAATCAATATGTACATCAAAACACACGATCTTATAGTTTCTAAAATTTCTATACATTATCAAGAATTTATTTCATAGAATTTGCTATTTTTATTTTTAATGTAAATTGTTACACGAAAACTTTGTCAGAAAATTATTTAAATTTTCTTTTATAAAATTAACTCTTCAATTTTCAATAGGATTTGACCTATATAGCATATACCTCAAAAAAACGATTATAATTTTTTATAATTTATAACATTTGATAAAAATAAGAAAACCCCTCATTCAGCTCATCTTTTGATTTTAGAACTCAAAAGAAATAATATTCATTTCATAAGATTAAAATGATTTTCATTTAGCTTTATTCGATATAAATTACTTTCCTTAAGTAATCAGCATTAAAAATATTATTTATTAAATTTACGAGAAAACTATTTTTTTCTTATGTAAAAATCTCATAATATTTATTTAAAAAATAACAAACTTTTTTGCGGTTCTAATTTTAGGTAACCTTTAGTTGTTAAATTAAATCTGAACTTAACGAAGAAAAACCATATTTCTAAGTTTTTAGAAGATGAAACTATTATGAACTATTAAAGGACACCTAATTGTGTTTTTGACTGAAAGACTTATCCCTGTTGAAATCTATAGATAAATGTAAAACGAATATGAGAAATATGCTTAATTCATATTTTTATAATTCAGACTGATCATTTTTATACACTTCTATATTAAAATTTCTGCTCAAAAATATTATCTGAAATCACAAAAGAGACAGATAAGTAATTTAAAGCTATATATTAATAAAACAAATTTTTCTTTTATTAAAAATTTGTATATTCCTTTTTCAAGAAAAATTATTTTCTTTAAAACTTCTTGATTTTCTCTAATGTCAAGTCAATTATTGCAAATAAAAAATTTCTGTCATTTAACCATGCTAAGATCTTTTGTATATGAAATTATTTTAAGAATAAAAATCGAAAATATAAATTGCTTTTTGTAAGGTTTTTTGATATTTAAAGTCGCATTTAGAAAGAATCGTATCTAACCCTAAAAAATAGGAAGTAAACCAAAATACCAGAGAAAAGGTATCTTAAATCTCAGGTGTCTTTAAGATACCATAAAGACCGATTATATATGATTCCTTAAATGTGATCAGATCCTAACAATAAAATTTTTATTTTTGAATTATTATTATTTAATAAAAATCACCAAAAGAATTATAAGTATTTAAACCTGAATTATATAGGTTTTGTTGTTTATGTACAGTTCCCGTATAAGTAAAAGATTGTTCAACATGTAAAGTTATTATTTGTCACAATTTTTTTAAATATATCGATATTTTCGATTATATTTCCATTAATAATTCGTAAAAATTGTTTTTACTCTTTCAATTGTTGAAATTTTAAGCTTTTGTTTAAATAGATCAACTTCTCAAAATAGTTTTGTTTTTTATATATGGAAAGGTAGTATAACAAAATGATATTCTAATAAAAGTAATGACGTGTTGAAATTTTACGAAAATTTTCTTTTATGAATTAAAATATTTATTTTCTTTCGTATTTACATTCTATATACATTAAATATATTTCAAAATTTTCTTTATTTTTATTTTACAAAGTTTATCCCTACCAATATTATTATAAAAATATTCTCCTCCATAGAGAAATAAATTGAATTGGTAAAAGAAGAAGTGTGAACAGAAAAAAGAAATATTCTAAAGTAGAAGAAAACACCAATAGAAATAAAAACTATACTATTGCGGTTTCTTATCCAACCAGAGTATTTTCTTATCTGGTAAGTGTAAAGTTGAGTGTTTCCTCTGTTTGCAATACTACATATGATATTAGAAAAATAAATTCAGGGTTTTTTTCATAGATCACGATACTCCTTAATAACTCTAGCTGTGTAAGGAGTTCAAAAGGTTCAAAAATTTTTTTCTATAAGAAGATTTCAAAAATAAGGTTATAACATTAAAAGATGCTAAGGGCTTTTGTACAGAAACAGAGCAGAGCAGATATAAATAGAGAATATAAGTAGGTTTTGCAGAGGAGGTTATTGATTCTTTCTATCTAGAGATGTGTTAAGATACTATATGTTGATGTATATTTATTACGAGTGTCTAGAGTCAATTTTATCATGCTAAAAGAATTACTATTTTCGGTTTCCAGGTTCATTTAGAAATATGAGCAGCCTATATTACCTGTTTAATGTGTGAAGTATTTTTAGAATAAAGTTATATTGAGAATAGCTTTTTAAAATGTTCATATTAAGATATAAATTTTTTCATTTTTATACAAGGAACTAATAGATGAATATGAGTTATGAAATAGAAATTTTTTAAAAAACTGGAAAAGAAAAATTTATGGAAACAACAAAACTAGTTAGAGAATAGGGCTTTGCATGATAAAATACATAGTTCTAGTAATACATTGCAGAGTCATTAGAATTTTGTGCCTGCATCGTAAAAATCATAGTGAGTATTAGATAATTCTTAGATCTGATCAAGAAGGCTTTGTGTTCGAAATATAATAAATGTTAAAAATATTTTTGTGTTTTTTTCAGCCAAATCGATTTGAATAACCTACAAACATCTCACTTTTTCTAATTTTTTCCTACTTATATTTTACTCACCCTTTCAGATTTGATTAAATTTTATATTTTGATTATGTGTAGTTAGTGATTCTTCGCTCTAAATTTTATTGTGTGTTAATTTAAGGGTATATTTGATTGCATCCCTGTGCCTGGTTTGTAAATATTTTGCACAGGCGCTTATGTTTCCTCTATATTTTTACTTTATAAATTAATTTGCTAATATTCTTTTTGCGGACAAAAAATTAATTCAGTTACAAATCCAGATTTTGCGTTACTCAAAAAAATAACTAGTCTATTAAATTACATTGGTTGTGTATGGGTATCTACTGACGCTGATCCTTATGCTTGCGATAGAAGCTTACTTTCTATTTATAAAAAAGTTATAATTAGAAATTAAAAATTAATTTCGCTCAATGCAGAAACAAAGAAATAATAGGAAAAGGCAACATCCAATGCTAAATTGAATTTTTAGAAAATTATAAATTAAAAATATTTTTAAACAATATATTATGAGACGAGTAAATCTATAAAGGATATCGCATGGAGAGAATAGCTTTAATTAAATTTAGTTATATATAAAAGCATAGAATGAAACTATATATATAAAGCTAGAAAAACATGTAAAAAACTTTAAATGTAGTTAGAAACTGAAATATTCTTTTACCAATAATACCAAAATGGTCTAATTTACAACAAAATCGATTTTATCAGGATGTGTAATTCTTCTATAAAATCTGATAATGAAAATTCACATTTATAGCTACAAGTTAGTAATAAACACAACGAAACTGTTACATGCAACAATTAATAGCTTAGAAAAAAACAAATTAAAATTTCAGGTTCTTAGATAAGTCATAGTTTAGGCACTTTTTATTTGCATATTTTTGTTTTGCGTTTTATCGTGTATAACTTTTCTAAATTTAAAATAATTTATAGAACTACGTAATAAATTAAAAATTGGTAGATATGAGAAATATTTAAAAACTAAAATTTTTTGGTCAAATTGTCTAATTAAATAGTAAGCAATAAAGTAAAGAATGTTTTACTATTATTGTATGAAATATATGTTTTAAAGCCGATAATATGTTTGATATGAAATTTGCGGTGTATAATTCAAAGACAAGAAACACTTTTCCTAAAACACAAGTCGAAATTTTACATTAAATTTTTGGTTTGATAAATAAAAGAAAACTCCCAGAGTTTTTTCAAAATAGATAAGTTAATACTAAATTTTTGTTTGCAAAATAGTTTTTATAGGTTAATAAAGTATAAATAAAAATTTTTTGGGATTTAAGAAATAAAATATTAATACTTTTGCAATTTTTTTAAAAATTTTATAATCATACAAGGATTTCAATTTTTTTTACCTGGATTGTAATAGACATAACAAAAGAAATCTAGATTCTTTTATAAAGATTATTTTCGAACAATTTATTTCTATGTAAATAGGAAATACATATATATTTAAAAAGAAAACAACTCAATCATAGACTCAATAGCTCATTCATATATCATAAAGAGTAGATAGGTTCTTTACAAGTTTACAAGAAATAGATAAGATAATGTACAAGAGATAACGTGTTGCGATACAAAGTAAATAAAAGTTATTATTTTTTAAAGAGTTTAGGTTAGAACCCACAACTCATTATTATATCCTTTTTTATTTATGATATATCTTAGCCTCGGGTTTTTCAAATAGGCAACTGCGTCCCAAAATTAAGCTCTTTGCCTTAGATTTTGTGTAATTTTATTTAATGTTATTGATATGACTATCTACCAATATATTATAATTGCAATGAACCCGCTGTTTAGTTAAATCCTACTTTAACCAAGACCGGATGAGTTTTTTGGCACTACTTTTGAATCATAATAGGAATACATGTAAATAACCTTACATATTCCCGTTCTATAATCCAAATCAGTTTAGATTGTGTAAGAATAATAATTCATTGCAAATGTATTGGTAAAAATAGTAGTTGATTGTGGTACAAGTTTCTTTTGCTTCTACACTGGGTTTAATGTTTATATATATGAAGACGTGTCAGAAGTTTTATAAGAAGATAGTCCTAAGTCACTTTTAAAAGATGCCACAAATTAGAAACTTCCTAAATTTTACTTTGTTCTTACTTTTAATATTCAATTATCTTTTTTTTATATTTTAAGTAGACAAATCGTAATTTTGATAGTATAATCTCTAGACCAACAAACACAATCATAGAAATTTTATTTGTTGAATTATAATAAACGACCGATTTCATAGAAATAATATGTTTTTTAATCTTCTCATTACATATCATCCCATGAATATATTCAGATATCAAAATTGTATAAATCTTGTAAGTCACAGTAGTAAAGTTATTACTTCGTTTTTGAAGATTTTTTCATCGCTGTAAAGCTCTTTAAAGAATATATATATTAAAATATGTGGTATAAAATTAAGTTTATATGGAACTATGTATTGATGATTCCTTCTATCTTTATACAAATTCAAATATTATCTAAATTATTTTCTAGTTGAATTATTTTTTTGTGTGAATCCGTATTGTTACAGTGAAAGTTAAAGATCAAAAAAACTCAAATAGCAGATATCCGAACTATTTAAAACATAGTTGTAGAAATCTCGCCTTTAAACTAGGTAGATAATTCAAGAGCATTCAAATGTACGAATAATTAGTTTAAAATCATTCATTAAAATGTAGTTTTAATATAAAAGTAATATAAATAAAACAAAGTTATTACTTCAAGACATTTTAGTATACTATCCTATTTAGTTAAAGTTAATTCTTTAGCACTTTGCAGTTAGATAGTATATAATTATAATAAAAAGAGTTTACAAATTATAAAAAAATTTAATACATTTATGAATATAACAATTTAAGTTGGTTCACTCTGGCTATATATTATAAAACTAAATATTTATTTTTATGATATATTGAGATGAATGAAATATTAAGATCTACTGCCTATAAATTGTATTACACATAATAAATTAATCTCTTTATAAATCTATAAAAATTTAATCCATTTCACAAAAATTAATAGTATTAATTTTCTCATTAATTCGATTAAAAGTTTTATACATGATATTAAAATATCTTTCACATATACATCCTTCTTTCAAATAGATTTATATTTTTCTTAAGTAACATAAACAATACATTTATAATAGATACCTGGCATTTCAATCAATTTTATAAAAGGTAAATAATATGAGGTTATATAGAAATCGAAAGTTATCTATAAATCCCATATATGATTAATGTTTCTAACAATATACTGAGAGCTTCCAAACGATTTCATAA
Organism: Hamiltosporidium tvaerminnensis; assembly: GCA_022605425.2. Lineage (NCBI taxonomy): Eukaryota > Fungi > Microsporidia > Dubosqiidae > Hamiltosporidium > Hamiltosporidium tvaerminnensis. The sequence continues at coordinate 52,173 of JAKIMF020000011.1, read as the reverse complement.
AATTTAATACGGCCATATTCAAGTTAAACACAGCGTATTGTGACCAAGATAAAAAAAATCTTATTTTAAGATACTCAGATAAGGTTTTAATAGTCTAGATGTAATAAATGAACATAAAAAAACATCCAATACCTCACACTTAAAAACTTCTAATTATGGTAAATTTTATAAGCTTATTAAGGTTACCCCTTAAAATCATATAAAAAGAGAAATTACTTAACTATATATTCTAATGTATCCTATTGATATGATTAAACGAATTTTTAGATAAATGAATATAAATTGACATAAAATTAACAAAAATTCCATAAAAAATATAATAACATAATACTTTATAATGGAAAAAATAGTACTTTATTTATAAACTTCACCATTATAAGAGCTAGAACAGTTTTGTTTGTAAAAACTGCTTACATAAGGGAGCATTTAACTTAGAAAATGAATAACAAAAGAATGATCTAAAAAAATGTAACCACATTTAAAAAGTAGATTAAGGTTAAGCAAAATTAATTTAAGTAAAACAAGTATATACAACAAGAAATTTTAAATGTAGTAAAAGCAGAAAAATAATTACATAAACATAAAATATTCCAGTTAAAAAACTTAAAAAGGAAACGAATCTAAATAAAATTTAAAAAATAAACAAGTATAAAAATTGAAAGCAAAAATGGCAGATTTAATTAAAAGAAACCACATTTGATAATTATAAAGATTTCTGGTTATTTTTCATGTATATAATCTTACTTGTTTTTAGATTTGCTTTTCATATTTTAGAATCTTCAATACGACTATAAGTAACTATATCGACTAAATTCGATAATTTTGGAGTACAGAAATTTACAAAATGCACCAAGAAATTTCATTATACATACAATATCTAATTATTAAACAATTATTCATTATATTCAAAGTAATTTTCGGTATTAAAACATATATCTTGTAAAATATTTTCAAAAATTTTGGAATAGCCTACACACTATATACGAGATAGGTTGATCGAAATGAAAAAAAATATTGTGAAAAAATGTTCTTAAAAACGGGAAAAGTTTATTAACAACCTCAATATTGTTTCCTTATTAGATAATTTCTTGTATTTTTGCTGTTTTTTGACTATTTAAAAATTTTATTTTGTCATCGATAATTCTCTATTTGTTTCATATACTATATACAAATATATCACGAAAAAAATCAAAAAAAATTGTAATGAAGATTGCATAACCAAATTTTATACAAAATAAACAGTCATATTTTATAAGCATATTAGTAGAATTTGTATCAATTTCAGAGCATTAAATAGTATTTCTTTCTTACAAAGTATTTTAAAAATTTTAAAATCTTCAATTCTGATACATGTAACTCTATTAAACAAAATAGAAAAAATCAAGCAATAAAAAAAGTTAAGAAAAAAGATTAAATTTATTCTCAACTATAAATAAAATTTTTATCTAAACATCTGATTATCTATACCAATTTTTATTCAACGAAACATCTATTTTTTTTAATTATATTTTTTTCCATTTTTCATATCATTCTAACGACTATACATAAAACAAATCGAAAAAAATCAATTCATTCGAATTTAATAGAAAGATATACTATAAATTTAAATTAAAGAAAAATATTCTGTTACACTATACATAATTTGATAGTTGCGATATTTTCGTAATATAATTCTTAAATTTTTTTAACGAAGATTTTCACCTTTTTTTAAATTACTTCATACAAAATATAATATGTAGTTTGACAAATTCGAAAAAATTAATTTAGAAATTTACTTTCAGAACATCAGAGCTTATTCAGAAGCAACCTTTTAGAGTACTGTAAGACTCCTCTATAAATTAATTAAAATTCGTGCATTGAATATGTATTTTTTCGTTGATGTTTTTTCAATTTTCAAACGCGACATATTTATAGGTATATATGCCTAAAAAATTCAAAAAAATTGAAAATTGAAACAAACACACAAAATGACTTAATATTATCATAAAGCATAATCTAAGTATATAGACGTATTTTTTTAAAATATTTAGAGCGTTATAATTATTTTATGGTTTATTTGGGCAACTTGAATTTTTCATAATTGTTAAATTTCTTCATACACATATAAAAGATATACTAAGCAACATTGCAAAAATAAGTAATAAAAATTTATAAGAAAAACTGCTATATTTTATAGTAAACATAAAAATAAAATTATTAAAATCACACTTGATGTATTTTTATAGATTCCTATGCATTGAAGCGTTTATTTTTTAAGAACAGCTTTTTTATATTTTTTAAATCGTATATACGACTGTACGAAAACTGATTAAGTAAATCAAAAAAATTAATAAATTGACCAAATTTTTTATTATCTCATTCGGAACTTTATAAATCCATATGGAATGTTTTTACATTCTTTAGGTAATAAATCATATATTTTTTTAGTTTATTTTTAGAATCTTGCAATGGTTTATACAACTATATTGAAACTAATCTAACAAAATTAAAAAATATAAAAAATATAGGTAAATCAAATACAAATTTAAGAATAAATATATTAGGTTAAGAATCTACCTGGTAGTTTTTCGAATAATTCTTATTTAAATAAACATAATTATTTTTATATTTTGAATTTGTGATAACTTCGAATAATTGAATATAGTATATATAAATATAACAAATGAATTTAAAAAATTCAGTCTAAAAGTTACATAGAATATTAGAAAATTTAACAGAAACATAAAATTAATGATATCTTAAGAACATTTATTATATGGTTCTCTGAGATTATAACTAATGTTTTTTTCTGAATATTTTTTTCTAATTTAAAATCGTTTCCTACAGTATATAGAAAATATTATCGAAAAAAAATATGAAAATTTGGAAAATGGAATTACACAGAAACTTTCCTAAATCTTTCGTAAAATATAATTATATTAGATCATTATAAGAAGTTCTGTATAATTTTCAGAGAATTTTAATCATTCAAGATTTTCTTTTTTACTGATATTTTCATCATCTCGAATCGTCAATACGACCATATAGAAATTATATCGAAAAATTACTAAAAATTAGTTAAAAAAACTTACACTAAAAACACATAATTTCATATTAAACAATCTTTTTAAGCTATTTTAAGAATTTTTAAGCCATTTTAGGTGATTATTAACCATTTAATATTATATATTTCATTTGTTTTTTTATTAAATTACCGAGTGTTTAATACTACTGTAGAAAAATATTTGAACCACTTTAAAAAAAATTAGGTAATAAAAATCCGCATAATTATGAATAAATTCCATTTTAAACAATCTTATTTCATTATTAATAACAGATTCGAATTATTTTAATAAATTCTTAAGTATTTAATCGAATATATTTTTTAAAATTTTTTTTATTGCTTCATAACTGTATACAGCAAATATATCGAATAAAATCGTAAAAAATTAGGTAATAAAAACTTGATAAAACATAGCTAGATTTAATTATAAAAAGGCATGAAATATTGTTAAAAACCTATCTGATGTATTTACAACAATTTTAAAGTATTAGATCTTATATCTTTCGAGTCCAAGTTCTGCAAGATTTCTAAAGCGTTTCATATACTATATATAAAATATATTAAACAAAATTCAAAAAATTAGGTAGGAAAAAATGACATCGAAGATAATCAAAATTTTATTTAAAACTACAAAATTAAATTATTTACCTAATATCCGAAGTGCTTTATGCAATTTTTATTCAATAAAACATATATTTTTCTAAATTTATTTTTTTCAAAATTTTTGTATTGTCAATTCGACTCAAGGCGGACACTAGCTTTGAATAAAATCGAAAAAAAATGTACATAAATAACACCGAACATTAAGAAATTTATTTAAGTAAATTAATTTTCACATTTAGATAATTTAAAGCGTTTAGATATGGGATTTTCAATTATTAAATTGTATATTTTTGAACCAATTTGTTTCCGATTTCCAGTCGTTTCATACACTATGAACAAAAGATTTCAAAAAAATACAGTGAAAAAATTAAATGACAAAATTTATAAAAATGACCAAATTAAATAGTAAACATCATTATTTAATTATTATAAGACCATTCACTCAATTTACAATAATTTCTAAATATGTAATCTTATATTTTTATAGCTCGATTTTTTAATAATTTTATAACTTCTATTCGACTATACATAGATGATCGACCAAATCTAAAAAAGTTAAATAGAAAAAAATTTCTTAAAATATAAAGATATACTATATAAAAAAATATTATATTTATTTTCACATATCTATTCTATTATAATGTATTTACAACCTTAAGATCTAACTATGTTTGAATTATTTTTACATTTTTCCAAATTGTTTCATACACTATATACATAATATATAAAACAAAATTTAAAAAAATAGGTTAAAAAAAATCCAAAACATATTAAACTTTTAATATAGACTATAAAAAGAAATTATATTCTCCGTCCAAGAGATTTTTATTGATTTTTATCTACTAAAACTTATATATTTTAAAATCATTATAAAATAATTTTAGAATGTCTATACCTATATACCAAACTATATAAAAAAACCGAAAACATAAAATAAAAAATATGCCGGAAACATGGCTAAATGGAATATTAAACATCACCAATTATATTATTATAAACATTTATGTACTATTCTCGTGATTTTTTAAATATTAAATTCTATTTCTTATAAGCTTAACTTTTTCTTAGTTTTAAAGCCTTCAATACAAATATACATAAACAAATCGAAAAAAATAGGTAACAAAAATTAGCACAAAACGGCGATAAATTTTAATATTTACAAAATCGAACAAACTAATACAAGATCTTTTATATCCATTCTATATATTTCAAATAATAATTCATATATTTTTTTGAATTCGATTTTCAAAATTTTAAATTTCTAAATACACTATATAAAAAAATTATTGTATGAAAGAAAAAAATTAGCTAAAAAATTTACATAAAATATAAATGATTTTAATTCCTAACTTTGGAATAAGATAATATAAAGAACATTTAGAATGCTTTTATGCACTTCTAATATTACTTGATTATTTTATTGACTCTTCTTAATAAACTTTAAAATATTTCTTAAAGAATAAGGAAAAAGAATAAATGATTAGAAAATATACTGCAAAAATATCTAAATTATAACGATTCTAGTTAATTAGAAATAATATGAAACAATAAAATATATGAATAGAAAACTAACTATCTAAGGATAAAAGTCTCTTTGTACTGAATTAAAGAGCTATTTAAAATGTAACAAAATAAAACTACGCAAATAGAAAAAAAACATAGGAAAAGTCAATATTTGAAACAAAGAATAATAATGTATGAAATGTAGACGAAATTAAAAATAATTATATAAAATAAAGCAACGTGAAATGACTTAATTTATTTATTTCAAATATAATCCATGCCAATTAATGTAACTTTTATTGTTTTCTTCATACTACTATCTGTTTCCTTAAATCCGTATTTTAAATTCTATTTCCCTGCTTATTTTCAATCGAAGTATACTTTCATGTTTGTTGTATTTAAATTAAGGAGGTTAAATATTATTACCATTGATTAGTTTAAATTTTCCGGATCATTAAGTATATATGTAATGTGGATATCATTTATTTTGTATTATCTCTTTTAAAAACATCTATAGGTCATTTAGATTAAAAAAAGTATAAATAATAAAAGTAAAAGAAATAAGCCCCAATGGTTAAACTCAATATTCTTTACAAGACAACAGTTTAGTGTTGCATTTACCTCGCAGACCCTTAAAATAAAAAATGCTCAAAACGTCTATATATAAATAACGAAGCTCCAATTTACTCGTGAATTTAATACCTATATTCAATATTGATTTTATTAAAGCCAGGTGTGAATTAACACTTAATATCAATGTATTATACAAAAATCCATATAATCAGAACATAGAATGTAGCACACATTTTCTAAAGTAAAAAAATGATAAAAAGCCAATTTTATATATTATTTCTAACACGATAATAAATTACTATGTTCATCTAAAAAAAAAATATGCTAAAAACATATCAAGAAAATTTCTAATATGGTCCTCAGCCATATTTTAATTATTATTTTTTATCTCGACAAGATCAAATAATAGCAGGTTAAAATGTAAAACAAATTCGGACTATTGCGTTAAATAATTTTCGAATGCTAAATTTAATTTTTTGAACTATTATACTTGAGATCTTATAAAAAGGACAGTGTAAAAAGTTTAGAGTGTAAATTTCACTTATATAAATTAATTTAAATATTTTACTTTAGTTGAAACAATAAAATCAAAAATATATAGAAAAATGTAATAAGATAAAATTAAAAGCAACCAAAATATGTAACTATAATAGATCTTATTTTTAAATTTGAATTTCTAAAACCAAATTATTTTGAAAAAGATTTTAAACATATTTTAGTCTTCTGATACAGTACCAGAACAATGATGTTTATTTTAAATACAGGAATCCTATTTTGCCATTTAAAAAGAAATATTTTATTTTTTTTCGTATTGTAAGTTTTTGAATTCCACTTTAAATGGAAATCTAAGCATAAAGCCAAAAATTTTAGATTCTGACTTACTATTTTAAGGACCCACTGCGATTCACCCTTTTCGCACTATAACAGTGTTTAAAACGAATATTTAACACAGTATTTAATATATAGGCTTAATTCAGCATTGTTTTTAATTCTAAAAAATATTTACTTTATTATAGTTTACAAATAGTATTTTCAGACACAATAAAATCCGAGTTATTTTAAAATAATTTCCATAAATTTAAATTTCGTTTAAAAATAATTTTATCTCGATTAGCATAGTTTTATATTTTTCTGAGATAACTATTAGTCAGCAAAATTAGGATTTAATTATTTTTAAATTTTTATCAGGGGATTTGGCCATAAAAAAAATTACTTTTTTTTAGTAGAATTCAGAGTTATACGCATCTAAAACATAAATTATAGTTTAAATGAATAAATTTACGTTTAAAGCTTATTAGAACAAACGTTTACATATAAATATCAAAAAATTGCATCAAGGTTCTGAAAAAAAATATTCCTTGTAACATCAGTAAAAATAACCCAAAAAGAAATTACTAAACAAAAATAGTAGATTAACTTATTGATCTAGATTTATGTAAGAATCAAGATTTTATCATAGTAAAGAAAATAAATTTGAAATAACTTTATTATACTTGAAAACAGGTTTAAGAATTTCATTATACTAAGAATTCATTTAAAAAAGCTTTTTTCATAGAATATAAGAACTGAATGCACATTTTCTTTGGTAAAAACAAATTCTAAATTAAAAATTTGATATATCAAGATAATAACATTTCCTTAATGATAATTAATTTACTGTAAATAAATTTGAGCAACTAATTAAATATTATGAAACAATCTATTCTTTACTAAAAAAATTAAGTTGAACATAATTTTTCAACATATACAATTAGAATATTTTTTTGTGCAAAATAAAAAGATTTATTGCCTCATAATTCTAAATTTTAAATAAACGGATAAATTATATCTTTAAATTCAAGAATTATCAAAAAGATTTCAGTGATACAATAAATCATTCAGTTATCCAATAATATATTATTATATGAATTAATTTACATAAAACAGAAAATCTTACCTTTATTTCTATATTAGATCGGTATATCGTTCTGAGATACATAAATTTATAATAAAAAGCAGTTTTTACATTATAAATTGTATGCAATTCTAGTTTAAAAAATTTAACTAAAATGATTTGAAATACAAATTTCTGTATATCGAACTAGATTAGATACAAGAAATATTGTTAATTAAATTATTTTTTACAGTTACTATTACTTTTTATGGTGGGTTTACTAATTTTCATAACTTCTAAAAGCATAGCTTTTTAGTCTACAACTAAAAAAAATAGTTTCAGTTTATTTTTTATATTATTGAATTTTGCTAGTATAACAAAATAAAGAAAGACATATATTCCATTTCAAATACATTTAAAATAATGCTTTAAATTATGTTATACAAATTTTAGTATCGTAAAGAATTTTTTTGATAGTTAACAAATATAAGTTTATCCATTTAAATGAAAAAGTTTAGATATATATTAGATAAATTATTGGAAAGAGATTTAACGAATAATAAAGCTTTAAAAAATTAAATCAGTTTCTTAACTAAAGAATTTACTATTCAATATTAAAAAAGCTCGCAAATATAGAAGTAGTTATCACGAATCTTATAGAAAAATTTTAAATTATTAAATCACCCGAGAAAAAGATAAATTCTAATAAACTTCTTTTATTTCATAAAATTTTATATTTAAATTAGTTTTTTATTTATGATTTGAATTCAAGAATAAATATCACAATTAATTCTATTTTTAAACCAAACAAGGTAATATATAACGATCTATATGAAGAAGAATGTATTATTATAACCTTTTACAGGAATTTCAACCTAGTAATGAATATATAAATATAAATAGAATGTAAAACATCTAAAAGTAAAAAAAGTATTTTAAAATATATAAAACTACTTTTCTTTCTTATAAAAAGTCAAAAAAATATTTAGAAATTATATTTAAGAATTAAAATTGCTCATAAAATATTCAAATAATTCAAATAATTTTAGGATAATTAAGCAGCATTTTCATACTAAAAGAAAAAAACTGAGTGAAAATACTTAAAAGTTTTTTTAAAATATATTAATTTATTAAATAATTTGGCTTTATTTATGCCTCAACCTTGTTATTTCTAATATATTTTTAAATTCGTTATTTTTTTTTAAATTATTCAATCGACATTTTATTTATTCAAATTAACAATGAGTTGCTTTTTAATGAATTTAAATTTTTCATTGTTAATAAAAGCCTTATCACTAATATATACTAAAGAAAATTGAAGAAATAATTTTTTTGTATGTCATTCAGCCTTTAACAAATTTCATTTTAAAAATTATTATTGATCGTTAGTATTGGACTTAATCTCTTTATTTGATTTAGAGATCTGATTTATATAATTTTTTAATATACACTATCCTGAATAATCTCTCAATTTGTTAAAATGCTTAATATTTAGATAATACTTACTTATATGAACTTAAACAATTATTACAACTTATTAAATAAAGAATAACGTCATATTAACATAAAAAAGCTTTTAATTTATTTTTTTCAAATCTTTATTTTTTTCTGTTTTACAAATAAAAAATCAAATTTAAGAACTTGAGATATATAATATTCACTTTTCTTTTTATATATTGTTGATTGAGATTAACAAATCTTTAAATGATTTTTTATAATAAATTCTTAGCTTTAAAAACCGAATAAAATTAAAATTACATATAAGTGATTTAAAATAAAATGAAAATGTAATAGAAAAAATAATATTTAAAAACTTTATTTAAAAGTATCACATCTTTATTAAAACAGTGGCAAGTGTTATATTTGTTTTCATGACATTAACGCAGTTCTAGGTTTAACATAAATAACTGCTACCCCAACACTCCATCGGTAACCCCTGCGATACCTACGTCCCAAAGCCTTTCATCTACCAGGTGTGTAGAACCTAATTACTAGGCGAGGCAGTTGCCCGAAGTTCGTTAATGTCCGTTGCATGGAGTGTGATCGAAGGCCGAAGCCCCCCCTGGGCTCCCCCAAGACTATGCAGCATTCCCACTTACTCTACACTTTCTGAACCCAATAAACTTCTAGCTAAGATATATTTCAGAGATTTACATGGGGTCCACCTAGACAGTGCAATGTCATACCAACAGGTATAACCTGCTACTTAGCTTTCCTGGCTTTATATGGTTTTTTGTTTTGTATCTCCCAGGCGCTAAGTCTTCTAACACGAGTGAGCAAGGCTAGGTTTCCATGCTTTTACATGGCAATTACCTACATGTTCAGCTGCGGTCTGCAATCTGGTTACATAAAAAACTACAAATAAATTTGTAGAAAAAGTTTCTCCATCTCTTAGACCTCCCCTCCTCATAACAACTCCCATGGAACAACCAAAGATGTAGTGTGGTGTATTACCACCAAAAATCCAAACAATGATCTCACACCAGTTTCACACACTCATTGCCAAGCAGAAAGTTTTTTATGTGGTTATCCTCCCTCCACTCATAGAAAAAATAAAATAAAGAATTAGATATAATTAACGTAATTGAATTTATTTAAATAATTATAATGTACAAAACAAAAGTACTGAGAATTCCACTTCTCTTACAAACTATTTATTATTTTTAGAAAAATAGTTTTCCTAAAATCAATAAATATTAGCAAATCTATAAATAATATACTAGAATTTATTATTTTAAAATGAAGATATATGTAATTACTATTCAGTAAAGCATATATACGAAGAACGCTATCATATATAATTTAAATATCAAAAATGAATTGTATTTAAAATTAATTGTAACAAAGTATTTCAAATGAAGACTTAGTGTTTTTAAGCAATCATACTTTATAATCTATTTATTTAAAAAAAGTATCTGCTTATCATTGATTTTAGAGATAATAAGACAAGAAGGGATTTAAAGGAAATAAATTTAGGAAAACAATTAAAGGGTGTAAGTTATAAGGGTAGTATTGATTGGGGGTGTAAACAACAAGGTGTTAGTGGTAAAGCAAGAAATTATAAGGGTTTTAATATTAATATGGGTGTATAAAAGGGTGTTAATCACAATTGTAATAAATAAAGGGTGATAATCACATGAACAGTAGTTATAACGGTGTTATTTTCAAGACATATGTATAAAAGGGTGTTAATCACAATTGTAATAAAGAAAGGGTGATAATTACAATTGTAACTAATAAAGGGTGTTATTTTCAAGACATATGTATAAAAGGGTGTTAATCAGAATTGTTATAAATAAAGGGGGATAATCACAATTGTATTTAATAAAGGGTGTTATTTTCAAGACATATGTATAAAAGGGTGTTAATCAGAATTGTTATAAATAAAGGGGGATAATCACAATTGTATTTAATAAAGGGTGTTATTTTCAAGACATATGTATAAAAGGGTGTTAATCAGAATTGTTATAAATAAAGGGTGATAATCACAACAGTGAGTAATAAAGGGTGTTATTTTCAAGACATATGTATAAAAGGGTGTTAATCACAATTGTAATAAATAAAGGGTGATAATCACAATTATAGCTAATAAAGGGTGTTATTTTCAAGACATATGTATAAAAGGGTGTTAATCACGAAGTAACTAAAAAAGTTTATTATTGAAAAACATAACAATAACAGGGTTTTAATACTATTTATATTAGATAAAGGGTAGTATTTCTATGACAGATGTATAAAAGGGTGTTAATATACATGGTAGTAGATAAAGGGTGTTAGACATATGGTAGTGGATAAAGGGTGTTAATATATGCTGTATTAATAACGGGGTGTTAATGTTATAAAAGTGTTAATAGGGTGTTAGTGATTAAGATAGTAATTATAAGGGTGTTATTTATATTGAGGTTATACTTTAAAGAGTCTTGTAGTATAGCTATTTATATAGATAAATAAAGGGGTGTTATTATAAAGATAGATATAAGGTTAGGGTGTTAATAAAAAAGCATTTTATACACATAAATAAAGGGGTGTTAATTTATATAATATTCCTATTAAAATATAACAGGGTGTTAGTAAATGTGCTTCAGAAAATAGATAACGGGGTGTTAATTTATGAAATATCTCCAGATATATAAGAGGGTGTTAATAATAATAAAATTTATAGGAAAAGATAATAGGGGTTTAAGAAAATAAAATACCAAATGAAAAATAAAAGGGTGTTAGTAAAAAATTAATAAATTGGGTGTTATTTATAGAGATGTTCATAATAGAGAATAGTAAGGTGTTAATAATACATATTTAAAACTGTATATAAAAGGGTGTTAATAATCAAGGCATTTATATAATAAATAACAGGGTGTTAATAATCCATATTTAAAACAGTATATAAAAGGGTGTTAATAATCTAGGCATTTATACAATAAATAACAGGGTGTTAATAATAAGGAGACCTGTAATTTGCGCTAGAAGGGTGTTTTACTGGATCTTAGAATATATAGGAATAAATAACAAAATGTTAGTAAACAAGAAATACTTCACTATAAATATCAGGGTGTTAATAATAAAGTGATTGGTTATTGAAATAGCAGGGTGTTATTGAAAATAATATTTCAAAGGATATATATAGAAAGGCCATACCATATAAATACGTTTAACTCTATACAAAAAGGTCTAAGTATTATAGATATTTATACCAATAAATAACAGGGTGTTATCGATAAGAATAAATATTTAAAATTTAAAAGGGTGTTAAGTAATAAGACAATAATAAACAAAATAAGGGTGTTAATTATACGGATATATTTTACTAAAAGAAAGGGTGTTAATTATATGGATACTTAAAAAGATTGAATTGTTACTGATATATATAATGAAGCTATACCAAACAAAATCTGGGAAAAATTTAAAAAGAAATATAAGTAATTTTAATTTCTGAAACATTATTAACTATTGTGAAATTACTCATAGTATTCAAGAAGTTTTTTTTATATAAAATCTTATATATTTTAAGAGAATTTTTTCATACTTGTCTTATCGTTTCATACAGTATATACAAAATATATTAAAATAATTTAAAGAAAAAATTGGTGTTAAATTACAATAAAAATAATTAAATTCAAAGGCAAATCAATTAAAAAAAATATCAACCCGATATTTTACATGTATATCATTCCTTAATATCAAACTCAATGTATTTTTTCGGATTTAATTTTTTCATTTTTTTTGGATCTTTCATTGCACTATAGGAATCCAGATTGAACAAATCTAAAAAAATAAAGAAACTGAATTTTACGCTAAAAATGACTTAATTAAATATTAAACAATCTTATAGATTCATTATAAACTATTCGTAGTATATTATAATATTTTTAATAAGTTAATTTTATTTCTTATGAATTTCATTTTTTTTTGAATCTCTTATACTGATATAATAGAAAATATATCTAACAAAATCGAAAAAATTAGGTAATAAGATTGACGAAAACATCACCTAATTGTAAAATAAAGAAACGTATTGGTTTTATTATGAAACATTCTGTTAGTATCTTAAGAATTTTTTAAGTACAATTCGAATATTTTTTTAGATCATCTTGCTAAAGTTTTTTGATTGCTTAATACAATATATAGAAAATATATTGAAGAGAATAGAAAAAAGTGGTAATGATACTTTGCCAAAATATAAACAGATACAATTATAAAAAGAATATGATATATTATTATAAACTCATCTGACGCACTACAGAAATTTTGAAACATTAGATTATATATCTTTTGAGTTGAATTTTTTCATCATTTTCAAAGTGTTTCATGTATTATATGCAAAATATATTGAACGAAGTAAAAATAAAATAAAATCAATAGAAAATATGAACAGATTTAATTGTAAAGCATAAAATAAAATTAGTTACCTATAATCCAATATGCTTTTAGCATTCTTTATTTAATAAAACATATATTTTTCTAAATCTATTTTCTCAAAATTTTATAAACGTCTATACGAATATATAGATCAAATCAAATAAAATTAAAAAAAAATAGATTTAGAAAAACCACAAGCGAATCAATAAAGATCGTTGTAAACATTTTAATAGATTCTAATATGAAGATTTAATATATTTTCATTGCTTTTAATCTTTTAAAAACATATATGTTTTTAATCCATTTTCGTACAATTTTCAATTCGTTCAAACTACTATGGTAAAATGTATTGGACAAATTTTAAAAAAATAGATTTAGAAAAATTTACTTTGACTAGACTAAATTTTATATTAGATAATCCATTTAAATTTATAAACTCACTTGTACTATAAAATAAATTTTAAACATTTAATCATATTTCTTTTGGACTTTTTTTTTACAGATTTCAGGATCTTTCATACTACTATAGTAAACTATATTGAATAAATTTGAAAAAATATGTATTAAAAATTTTTAAGAAACAATAAGCCAATTTTATACTGAACAATGTTAATGTTTTATTTTAAAGTCAAATTTAGTATTTGTAAGTAGTTTAAAATTAAAAACTATTTTTTTAAATTTATTTTCTTACGTATTTTAAAACTATTTCATAAAGTTACAAGAAAGGATGTCTAGCAAGATAGAAAAATAAAAATAATAAAGTTCACATTAAACATCATAAAATTATAGTATTTACGAACTATTTAATATATTTTAATGTTTTTCAAGCAAAGAAACAAATTTTTTGTAAAAATTAAATTTCCGTTTATTTTTAAATTGTCTATACTATATACGGAAACTATTTTAAAAAAAAGAAAAAAATTGGTAGTATAAATTCACACAAAAAATAAGCCAATTTTATTGTAAATCATAACATGAAATTATATAGTAAATATCTGAAACTTTTCCTGCTTTTTTTAGTATTTTAATAAAATATTTTTTCAGTATAATTTTTTTGTAATACTTTAGAATCTTACATACGATTATATGGAAACTAGATAAACTAAAATCTAAAAAAGTAGGTATTTAAAAATAAACTAAAACATAGACAAATTTTAAATAAAATAAACCTCTTGACTCATTAAAATATAATTGCTAGTGCTAAAAGTATCTTTAAGGATTAAAACCAACATTTCTTTTAATTTCTTTTATTTTTTTTTGTTCTAATTTTCGATCGTTTCATATACTATATAGAAAATATATCGAGCTCAATCGAAAAAAATAAAGTTCCAATATTCGAAAGAAAACATTATCAAATTTTATAGCGAATACATTTAGATAGCTATTATAAGATAAATTTTTATATATTTAGTGGGTTTTAAGTATTAGAACATTATATTTTCTTGTCTTAGTTTTCATAGATTTGGAATTGTCAATACTACTATAGTAAAATGAATTGAACAAATTTAAAAAAATTAGGTATTTGAAAATTCCATAAAACATAATCAAATTTTATACAAATAGAACTATCGACTCAATAAAATATCATTCGTAATATTAAAATTATTTTTAAAGTACTGAGCCAATATTTTTTTTAAGCACATTTTTACAAGTTTTTAGATTGTTTCATATATTATATAGAAAATATATCGAACAAAATCAGACTAAATTAGGTAACAAAAATTAATAGAAAAAAGGATCAAATTTTATTACAAAATATAAAATAATATTAAAAACCAAGCATTTGATATATTTTAAGAAAATTTCCTTCGAATTAAACAAATATTTTTTAAAATCGTTTTTTTCAACATTTTTAAATCGTTAATTTACTATAGAAAAATATAATGAAAATATTGAAAAATTTAGGTAATAAAAAATATTGAAAAAAATTCCAAATATAAAACTAAAGGAGACAAAAAATATTATTGCACACCTATAAGTAGTGTTTGCAGAAATTTTTTAAAAAAATAAAATATATTTCGGTTGCAGTATTTTTCATAGTTTTGGAATTGTAAATACCACTATAGTGAAATAATTTAAATAAATTTTAAAAAAAAATAATAAAAAAATTTAATAGAAAACATGACTTAATTTAAAAATATATAGACTCATTATGTTTTTATCCCAGAATTTGTTGCAATTTTAGTAAATTTATATATTTAATCTTTTATTTATAAAACTTGATTGCTTCAATTTTTTAGTTGCTTCATGTATTATAGACCGAAAAACTTGAAACTAATGAAAAAAGATTATTAATAAATCTTAGTAAGAACAAATAATATAGTTTAGGCCTAAGTAACTTAATAGGTTATTATAATTGAGCTTTGTATTTGCAGAAATTTTTAAGACATCAGATCTTATTTATTTTTAGAATTTATTTTTTTTACAATTTTTTAAATGTTAATACGAAAACTAGTCAGAGACTATACTTAAAAAATCAAAAAAAATACACACAAAAATTTACAATAAATACAGTCAATTTATATTTACACTCTAATTAGTAGGCATATTTTTTAACTCAATATTTAGTAATTTTAGAAGCGTTCCCATACACTTTAAGATATTGTCAACATAACTAAAAAATAAAAAATAAATATCACATTAAAATAGAATAATTTTTGTTGTAAACAAAGATTTTTTAACTATATAAAATACTTATGAATATACAGTATTCTTAGCATAAAGATATGTTCTTTTAACTAGTTTTTTTTTCACTTAAGGTCATAAAAGATTATAAACCTAGTAAATCTTTATAGACATAATATTTTTCCTATAAAGAGACATTTTCGCTACCTTTCTGCTTATATTAAAATGTAATATTCTTAAAAAAACTTATTTTGTTTTTTAAATGGTAATTTTCAAAGATATAATCAATCAAAAAAAGAATATAGAAAAGACATAACATACTTCACATGAATAACAACTTACTTTCTAGTGTAAATTCTCTGAACTTAATTAAATATTTATAAGATAACCTACCTTATTTGTAGATTTTCTAGTAAAGTATGAAATTTTACGCAAATCTTATTTAAGTCATATTAAATAGATATAACTGACAATCAATTCCATGATTTAACATTAAGTAAACAAGAATGTGTACAATATGCGGAAATTGATTATTATGGTGATATGAAATTTAATTGCAAAAAATTAAGAAATTTAAAAATAATTTTGGAAATATAGTCAAAAAATGAAAAAGAGATAAAAAGTACGACTTACACAAAAGCATGAAATAGAAATAAGAAAACAGTTTAAAGATAAAACGTAAAATTATAATGAATTTAAGACGTAAAATGAAATATCCGAATTCTAAGAATGTTATTACCATCTAACAAAGTAATAAGAAATAATGAATATAAGAAAGTTTATTTAATGTATCAAAATACAATTTAATATATGTTAGAATTATTCTCTTAAATATTTGCACTGATTTTGCTGCCTTTATAGTTTTTTTTTATTTTTTCAATACTTTAACATCTTATTTATATTCTGAGTCTTTTCACCATATATAGGGCTTTGGTAAACTTGGTGCTTGTTAGCTTAGCAACCGTTTAAAATAAATTTTTAACGTAACAAGAAGGATAATCAATGAACAAAAGAAATAAAAATACCAATCAGAAATAAATTATAGGACAAATTAATATTGGAGAAGATAAAAAACTTTTTATTTTAATATTTATGAATTCTAAATAGTAACTCTTTTTATATTGATAAAGAAATAAAGATAATGTATTGCTCAGAGACTGGATCAGGTTTAGACAATCAAAAAACGTTAAATATAAAATGAATAGAGGATAAAGGTTAAGAAATAAAGAGAGGTATTATTTTTATATAGATTATAGGTAGGTATATATTAAAGATATGTATAATAGAAACTAGTGCATGGTTGATAAATGATTAAGAGAGGGATTTTATTATATATATGGAAATTATAAAGGTTCTGATAAGAAAGATAATAGAGATAAGATTATTTGTAATAATACTAGAGAAAAATGTTATAGCAACCAAATATTGATCATTAAAATATATTTGGTTATTATATTCGCTGTAACTTGTTCTCAAAATAAATTATTAGCATAGGCGCCAAGTTGTTCTTATTCAGGATATTTTTAAAGGTTTACAATTGAGTTTTCTAATTAAAAAAGAACAACGAGAGGTTCATAATAAAGGAAGACATATTATATTCCGAACTTTACTCGATAAAGCACGGCGCAATATGGTGAAATAAGATAGGTAGAACGTTCGTATCTTAACCAAATATTCCGAATAGTTATTATGGCTTAATAAAATCTTACAAGTATATATATACCTATCTTTTTATAACAATCTATTATAGTTCAGATGGGATTTTTTAAAAAAAGATAAAAGCAATAAAAATTCTACGCAATACTTTAATCGACTATATAATAGTATGATGTATAACGATGAAGTTACTAAAAAAAGACAGATTTACAAGGAATATATTTAGCGTTTTTTATAAGAATTGAGTATAAAATTAAGTGAAAACCCGAAATAATATATCTTATAATAGAGGGTTATTGACCAGTATTTTTATTTGATTTAACTAATTTTTTTATTCGAAGTCCTCTAATAGGAATCCTTTATATCTGTTTATGAATATTTTATTTTAGAACTAAATTAGATTTTTAAACTGAATTTTTATTATATGCGTTGTTTCTAGATTATCATTATATACTAAGAAAAAAGTAGTACTATTTGAAAACTAGCGAAAAAAGTATAAGTAAATAAAACAGAAAAAGAATCTTTATCAAGTAGCGTTTGTGCTCAGCATAAATAGCAATTTTTTATTTAACTTACTATTATCGTTAAAAATTTTTACAATTGTTCTCTTTAAACAAATTAAACTCAGAACTAGTTCATGATGCCAATAGGGTTTTAAATTTTTTGTTTTTAGATAAAATTTTTGACTAAGTTAGCGTGTATTACTTCTTTTACTTTTTGTGGCTTTATCAATTCAATTTTTAGATTTAATCTGAAACATAATTTTTCTAAAGATAGATGAATAAAGAAAATAAATTTATGTTTTTTCTAAATTATTAAATCTTAATAAGCCTCAAAAAAGAGGTATTAAATTAGAGTGAATCAGAAATAGATTGGCAATCTTTAGAAATTTTTTAGAAGATTCGTATAAAATGTAGAATCAAACTTTGGGATCACACTCACAAAACAATGGATTTCTAAATCATACTGAAATAATGTTAATCAAGTATAGTATAAAATATATATTGATTTTTTAGTACTTTATCTTTATTTGAGAAAATATTATATTATCAATTCATATTTTCATTCTTTATTATGTTTTTTCGCTTCATTATATGTTTAGATGCATTATTGTCCGTATTTGTGTCATACCTGGTTTTTAGATTTAGAGAAAAATAAATTCATATATTTATGCTCCTATAGAAGCGTACGCTTACCAAATAGACATCAAATATAGATACTCTTTATTATCTTTTACAAAACACAAAAACATACGTCTTACTGGATGTATTTTCGACATTCCAACCAATTGGATAAACATCTCTGTTCTAAATTGCATATATTATTAGAATATAAATGCCAAGATAATAACTTAAGATTTATATAAATGTGTGTAATATGAGGTCGCATGGGAAACCTGATCTTTGAACTGCTTATTCATTTAAAAACATATGGTTTAAATAGTTAAATGTGTAAAAATAATTGACGATTGATTATTTTAAATGCTTAAATAGATATAATTTATCAAAAAACTTTACCTTCCGACTCTCTTTTGTGTAAAAGTTTAAATTAAATTTGTTTGTTGCAAAATAAAGAGAAGAATTGCTTAGTTTCCTGATAATATAAATTTCTGACTGGCTTCAAACAATTCACATAGATTATAAATTTTTTTTTGACACACCGTAAGCTACAGCACAAAATATATTTTTTAATTAGCAAAATATTGTTTTTACATCATCAATCTATTTTTAAGGTATTTTATTAATTTTTCTTGAAATAATGTATAAACGATATGAAAACACGATCAATATATATCGTACTTAGAAATATACGAAGAATAAAATGCAATTCGCGATGAATTTCTTAAATTTACTCTCTTCAAATTTTAACTATGTGCTAAAAACATACAGAAATATTTAAAACGAAAAGAGGCACAATACTATCCTTCTATTAAATTACAATTTTTTAATTGAAAAATAAATTTTCGTTGATTATATTACTATTTAAGACATATAGTTTTAGCCTTATGAAACCTAAATAAAGAAAGCACATTGAAATTTCTCTTTAAGAAAACGATAGATAGATAATTCTAACACCGAAGAAACATCTATATTTTTTTCAATCCTATTAACATTCGCATATATAGGGCTTGTTATACTTTATATGAATACATTTATAAACATCTTATGAAATGTTTAGAAGTGCATTTGATAACAAATATAATTTTAAGTTTATGTCTAAAAAAAATTTAATTCAAAGATAAACTTCTTTTCAAAACAGTGGCAAGAATTATATTTGTTATCATGAGAAAAAGACGGTTCTAGGTGTACCATAAATAACATATTTTATAACACTCCATCAATATAATCTACGATACCTAGAATCCAAAGTCTTTCATCTAACAGGTGTTAGAACCCAAGTAATAAGCGAGGAAGTTGCGCGGAGTTTATTAATGTCGGTTGCATAGAGTATTATTGAAAGCCGTATTATACTCCTAGCTCGTACCAGACTATGCAGCATTCCGACTTACTCTACACTTACGATACCAAAAAAACTTCTATTAAAGAGATTTTTCAGAGACTTACAAAGGGGTCAACCTATACATTACAATGCCATACCAAAACTATAACCTGCTACTTAGCTCTCTCAGCTTTAAATGGTTTTTATTTCGATTTTATCAGGGGCTTAGTCTTTCAACTTGAGTGAGAAGAGCTTTTTTTTATACTTTTACATAGCAATTACCCACAAGTATAATTGCAGTTTAAGATATACTTTCATAAAAAACACCAAAATAGATTTGAATAAATTTTTGTGACATTTCCATGACCTTCTTCCCCTCATAACAACTCCCATGAACAGCCAGAACGGTAGTAGGGTATTATTCCCTCTAAAAATTCAAAATCATCTCAATACCATTTTAGAATACTCATGCTAAAGAGAAAATTTTCTAGGGGATTATCCACCCTCCACCAAAGATTAGAAATAAATATAATTTCAAATTAATAAATTAAGTTGGTTTTTCGCAAACGTAAGCTTTTTTTTCATTATAATTTTCTCAGATAAATATGAATATTTTTTCGAGAGGTCAAAACTGGGTATCTTCTCGATTTTTCTCTCAGATAAATTAAACATAATCTAAAAGAAATCTATATTGGCGAATTTTCCTCCAAATTAAAAAAAATAAAAATTCCTGCTAAGTAAATAAATAATACAGAATAAATTATAAACATAACGTTCGATTTCAAGGAAATATTTTTTTTTATGAAAAAAACTCAATTTAACTATTCAAGATTTAATATGTTAAATAAATTATACATCTGCTGGATTAAATAAAAAGTTGGAGTTTATCGTGATTAATTTAATTAAAATTTGTGAATATAACCCTAAAATTTAAAAAACTATTTTCAAAATTCCTATATCTATGAAATAAAAATCGGTTCAAAATATTTGCCCACGAATATAATATTTTAAAAACGCTTTTTAAAAAATTATATACTTTATTAAATTGATTCCAACCAATTTTTTTGATTTACGAACCAAACCAATCATATTCTATCTTCATTCATTTAAATCAAATGCTTAACGTTTAAGCATGGGTCCACAATATCTTACAAGACATATTAGTAATAGTTTTAATACTATTTTATTGCGTTTATACATTATTAAATAAATGTTTTTTTATATTAAGAAAATAGGAAACTTAATAATGTATTAGGAATTATTTTTTAAAAGATCTTATTTTAATATTTTAACTTCAGTTTTTAAAGATAAAGCATATTTACTTATAATCTTAGAATATATAGGAAAGGCAGACATGAAGCGCTATTGTATATGAATAATGCCTTTGGTATAAAAATAGCAAATTATTAAACTATTTTCACAATCATTTGTATTTTAAGCTGCCTAATACACTTAGTTCAACTTTTAAGACATTAAAAAGATTGATTTCTTCAACTATTGATTTTATATTCGTACTTTAATATATATTCTAAGAAAATTCATCAGTTTATTCTTTATTCAACCGAGAAACATTTGGTTAAAAAATAACAATAAGCTTTTATGGGTTCGAATTTGAATATCATTATCTTGCACAGTACTTCTATAAAGATCGATTAACTTTTAATAAAACTCAATATTCAAATATATCGTGATCCCTTACAATAAAATTTTAAAGTCAGTTATAATAACGAAATATTCAAAAGTATTGGATATGAAGATGCTTCCTGAAAGGGTTTTAAGAAAAACAATACCGACGGAAATCAAACAACTCTTCACTAAAAATAGTTTTCGACTTTCTCCAGAAACAATTACACGATATTTTTTAATACTAAACAAAAAATTTCGATTGGAATTTTAAATTTCTTGCTTCCTGTCTGAAATTGTGTCGCTGCAATTATTATTAAAATTTGAAATTTCTATTGTTACAAATCGACAGGAAATATTCAGGATCTAAATTAAATGAAAGTTTTTGTTTAATTATATGTGTGGGAATTATTTCGATTTGTAAAGATTTTTTAAATATTAAGCATTGCTTTTTATAAACCAAAAGATATTTCTTATTTCTGATAATATGTCATTTTAGTAATTTTTTCTGATTCATATTAAATAAAATATAATTCAATGTATATTTTTGTCTTTCCAAAGTAGATTATATTCTTATCTAATTTTCTTACAAAATAAAAATTTATAGCAAGAAAAAAAAATGATTTAGATAATGTGTTTATTAAAAAAGCAGAAAATTTAAATTTTTATGTGTTGATATAAAAAAGAAAAATCACAAGCGATTTACAAATATATATCTACACAAATTGGAAGAAACTTTTTTGTAGATTAATAAAGGCTTATAGCAGAATTATCCGAAAAATGTTTTTTCTTTGTTTTTAAAGAACGCGAAACATATATATGATTAACAAGCAACAATATTATTCTGTACAATCATTTATAAGAAGGAAGCTTGTTTTGATTTTAAAATTTACTTATAAAACTTTTTGGGTGTAAAAATATATCACGAGTATGGGTTTAATATTCAAAGGTGTGATTTTAAATTAGAAAATAAAAATATTTTAGATCTCATTTTTAAGGTGGAAAATATGTACAATACGAAATTTTTAATTGATTGTTCTGAAGAAGAAAATTTTCGAATTTTTAAGGATATTTGTGAAAAAAGTTATCTAAAAAGTTGTTATACGTATGATTCTTTAATTTGATAGTTAAATGCATTTTGTAACAAATTCTTTTCTTAAATTAAAAATGCCTATAAAAAAGAAAAGACATTTTAAAAACTTTTTAAAGGATCGTGAAATAAAAAGAAAAATTGATTGGTGGACAGAGAAAATGATATATTATTTATTTTCAAGTTAGATTCATATACACAAAGAAAAAAATCGGTTGTTTTTATTTTTTATATCAGATTTATTATTCGAAATTAAACAAAGAAATCCATACCCTTTGTACTTTCTTCCGAGAAATTCCATTAGTTTATTACATTTCAAACGGTTAATATACAATGTTACAGGAAAACTTATAAAGTGGAGCAAAAAATAAAAAGTTCTGGAACTAAGAAATATTTTATTGATAAATTTAGAAAAATATAGGATTATTTACAATGAAATTTAAAAATTACCCTTTTTATAAGAATAAATATGAATTTGCATGATTTTGATTGTTAGTAATTATTCGGGTGTTTCTTTTGGATGACAAGTAGATATTTAGATCAAATTTAGTTGTTTGCTGTTAGAAACAACATCTAACAAGAATATTTTGGAAATGAAATAGGAAAAAGAAACATTGAAAAATAATACTAGGTTTGAATTTTATCACCAGAAAAATGAATAGTATAGGGAACAACAATGTGGATAGTTATACTTCATAAAATTTCTTTGTTTGTATAAAAAAGTTTGAAGCGTACTTTGATATTTTTCTTTTAAATTGTATTTGGATTTCCTATAAATTTCTTTTGAGTTCATGTTTGTAATTTTTAAAATCTATTTTTTTTAAACTGATCTAAATGAACACAAAAATAACAGATAAGAAATCAAAGTGATATAATGTAAAATGTTGGTAAAAACATTCTTTCTTAGTCTGTTCAATTAAGTACAACATAAAAAATTTTTAAACTCTTAAATAAAACAATGGATAGTCTTTTTAGCATCTTTGTTATTTCTTTCTCCTTAATTTTATAATTTCTATGCTTAGCATTCTTTTAGTGTTTGTCTTATTTAGTTAATTTGTTAAAATCTTTGTTTTAAAAATAAGTATTGTTTAAATAGCGTGACTCTTAATATTATTATATTATGGTAGCTTTCTAGGAAGTCTTTAAATAGGTTTTCAAAGTCTTTACTAGATTATACTTAAACATTACAAAGGTTTTAGAATTATATGGTTTAATATTTAGATTTATTTAATGGATACATCAAGTATTAATTTTATTGTATAGTCTGCCTTTTTAGAAATATACGCTTCTCACGAGTTGATACTAACATTTAAAAATAAATTAATAATTTTTACACGATTTTGAAAATTTATGACCAAAAAGATAAAAACATAATATTATGAAAAGAATATAGATGATAACTCGTATCTATATACTCTCTCTTTTCTTGGTTGCAATAACTTATTATTTTTTGTATTATCTAAAATTTCAAAGGTTTTAATTATTATTATTTCCTAAAGTCATTGCTGCTGTTCGAGCATTTAAAAACACTTAAAAGGTAAAAAATAAAATTTGTTTTGTTTCGCCTGATTCTTAGATGGAGTCAATGATGACAAAAGTAGGGTTATCGTGAACTAATGTCTAAATTCTAAAATTCATATATATCCCTTTTATGCTGGTAATTTATATTCACTTATAATTAAAACCTTTTAGATTTATAAAAGGCAGATAATGTCCATTTTCGTGTTAAGACCGCTTGCATAGCCAAATCTTCTGTTTTAATTGGAAAAGTAAGCATATAAAATTTTTTATTGTTGTTCAAGGTATGCCTTTTTAAATTCAAGGATAGGGATATATTCTAGCCTCTAATTTTATCTATTCACAGGAATATATATATGATGACGAATATATTTGAATTATGGTTTTAATGAACCGATACCCTAAAATGAAATTTTGTACAAACATAATTTTTTTCGTAAGTTTTTCTGTCATATACATTAAAGGTACTCTTACAATTATGGAACAAGTTTATCTAATGAGCAAATGTACCTCTCATATGACGGAATCTTTGCCTTCAAGATTGTGAAGTATTTTTATGCTTTCGTATGTAAATTTACTAACATAACATAACATATCTAAGACTATGTATATTTGCTTATGTTATTTGCAAAACAAATAATTTTTTATTTAAACATTCAAATATAAACTTCTGTCTGTCTTATGTATAGTAATCAGTCCAATATAAAATATAAACGAATTTATTCACTATACTAGCCCCTGAAAATTTTTTTAATGACTGTACAACTTATCTTGCAGGCTAATTCGTAGCCACAACGCAATAAGCTAGCAAAGACCATAATTCAACTATAAATTTTAGGTTTTTTTTCTTCTTAGTTTCCCGGCGGCGTCTGTATAAAATGTCTAAAAAGTTGCATTTGATTTTAGAATTTTGTACGTTAAAATAGATCTAGGTTTTAAGTCTACAAGTCGCTGTCAAATTAAAATAAACTTTCAAAAAATATCATTAATTTGTAATACCGATCATCTTAGATTTAAAAAATCAATCAAATTTTCAATATCTTTATTTGCGAATCAAAATTACATGCCATATTTCTATAATTTAATTATAAACGATACATTTATCAAAACATCCTGTATCAATAACATATCATTTCATTTGTTTTTTTATCTAGTTTTTAAAAAACTTGTTCAACTTTAATCGATTAATTCTCCTATACTGCATTTACAATGTAGATGCACAAATATTTCTTATAAGCCAATATAAGCCGTATAATTAGAGTTTTATTATATATCTGATATTTTCAAGATATCACTCCTTTTTTTTATAAAGTAAATGTATCAGATTAAAAATCCGACTTGAAATTAATTTTTATTTTTAATATCTTTACTACTTCATTTTTAAAAAAATATATATTAAGGATTTATAAAACAGTGTTCTCAAATAAATCATTAGACGTTTTTATAGATAAATAAACTAATCTTTAAAGCTCTAATACAGGAAAAAGGCCATAGAATAGGCTAATAGAAGCTAAAATAAATATTTTCATAATTATAACACTTATATTTATTTCTATCAAGGAATTAAACTTAAAATAAATTCATCTAGGGAGATTAGATTAATAGGGTTTAAACAAAAAATACATTTGCGCAAAATAAAAATTCTTCAAATTATTTTGAAATATATTTATTGCTAATAATTTAAACACGAAGATATGATTTTTCGTGGCTTCTACTAAGAAATACTACGCATATAATAAAAACATACTCATAAGAAATTTCATTTTTTTTAACTGTATATAAATTCGTATTTATTTGAAAATAAAAACAAGAAAATTTTCTTAATCTATGCAATACTTAATTTTTCATATGCAAAAACAGAATAATTTTAAATCATTTAAATAAATGTTTTACATATTCTATATATTCAATTTAACTAGAAAAAAAGCATTTAGTAAATATAATTAAAAAACTTTTTTATAAAAATAGTTTTTAAAATTTTTCACAGGGAAACTAATTAACTAAAAAGATACAATCATGCGTGTTTCTCAATAAATATTTATTTGTACATCAAAAAGAATAAATTAGTTAAGACTGAGCTTCAAAATCAATATTGATTCCTAATTCAATTATTCAAACGAAATATAGGTTTTATTTTGTATTTCATAAATATTGCTTTAGTATAAAAAGTTTATTATGTTTTTAATATAGAAATCTAAGATAAAATGAATCGTTTAAAACATTCTTTTTTATTTTTGAGAGTATTTAATATTTTCGATTGAAACAAACATGCCACTCATTATAATAGGAAAAAAATAGATATAGATCATAATTTATTTTTGTATAGATTTTTGAAATTATACACATAGATATATAATGTCAAAACTTTTAAACGTTATTTATTTTATTAATTTAAACAAATGGTTCTTAATCTATTTTATCCGAATTTTACACACAAGAGTATCTACAAAAAATAAATTAAAGAACAAGTTATACTTGAAAATCCACCTGAAAATATTGGTGTGAAAAATTAAATTTTAAAATCATAACCAAGAGAATTTAAATAACCTACAATATAAAAATAAATTTAAAAATAAGATATAATGTAGAAAATAAAAAAGTATATATAAAGAATACACAAAGAACTTTAACATAGAACTGAAAACAAGCAATTTAAAAATAAACCATGAGTAAGCCTAATCAATGGGAAATAAAAAAAATGTTTTTGTAATAAAGTAATTCGAACGACATAAAATGCAAAAAAACTCAGACTCTTTTTACTGGAAGTTCATTAGTAAAATAAAAAATATTTGGAAAAAAAGCCACTACACGGCAACTCATTTCGATCAAGTCGATTGGTGTTTATTTCACTTTTTTCCATACGGCCTCGTTTTTTTCTGTATTTATCCTTAATCTTAAACTTTTCTCAAATCAAAAAAAAATGATTTAGAAAATTATATGCATTGAAATGAAATCAGTAAAAGTTATAAAAATCTAAAAGATTTAACAAATCATATAAAATCCAAAAGAATAGTTAACACCATGAATGAATTTTTTATAGCCAGGTAATTTTCTATTGTTTTAATTGCTTTCTTTAGAACACTGCTCAGATTTATTTAAAATGTCTTCAAATTTAAATTGATTTAAATATACGGATCATTTGTTGCATTTCTAAAAATAGAAAAAAATCAAAACTGAACCTTACTGATTCGAATTAAAATAAACTGAATACAATAAAAGATACCAGATTTCCTTCATCCTCGGCATTAAAGCCCTATACAAGCCTTGGCCTCCCCCAGTAATAGCTTTCACCGGTTTCATTCTTTACCCACGCCTAATAGTTTTCTAATTTCCCTTAAGGGTACGTTTATTTTTTTGGGTTTGTAACAAGCTGGTTTTAAAACCAGGTTTTTAGCTCCAGGCCCAACCCCTAACCCGGAGGACGAGTCCCATTTAGTTGCCCTTACAACAAAAAAGAAAATCTCAAAACCAATCTGCACCAAGAAAGATGAAGAATGCTAAAGCTTATATTCCTATAAGAATTCCTATAAGATTTTCAAATTTTCGATTACTAAGGTATGGAAATTGTTCTAAAGGATGACCGAATTGTCAAATCATAAAATTAAAAAACGTTAAACCATTTGTCTTAAAATGTTTAAATGTACGTATGATTTGATGGTACTCTTGTAGATTTTAACATTTATTCGAAAGATGTAAATCAAAAATCAATCGTAAAATATAATTTATTTTTTTATATCAAAATTAATTTTATATTGTAATCTATTTTCTCATTTTTTCTTTATTTATATTTTCAAATTTTTACCCAAATATTTCAATATCGAAATAGTGTGTACTGCAGAGAGTTTGAAATGAAACACTGAATTAAGATATGCCTACAAAATATGAAACCACAAAATTAAGTGAATAGCACGAACAAGAAAAAACATCTTATGTAGTAATAGAAATTCTCTGACCAAGAGATTCATTTATTTGGATGTTATGTAAAACATTGTCCACAGATATACATCAGATGTATGTTATTGAAAAAAAAATTGTTATTGTTAGCCAAATCCAACCTAGCAACATGAAAATCATATAAAACATATGATTTGCAGAGTGGTGGAATTCAGAAATGCTCATTTTATAGAAAATCCGTGTTATAAAAAGAGAAGGCACGTTTCTAAGAGTTTCTATATGTAAGAGATTTATAAAGCGTTCTGGTATTGCGACCAAGGGATGTAAAGAATGTAAAAATGTATGTATGAAACAGGCTAGTTGTGCTTTTATCAAAAGTAGAAATATTTTGAAATGGTAAGACTTTAAACAATATTTAGTTGTGGATGAATATTTCGGTGTTTTAAACACGGGCTTATATATTTACGAACTTCGGTCAAAAAACCCACATTTTAGAAATTTATGATACATGCTCTGTAAGAAACCAGTCAACCTTCAATCTAAAATACGAAAAAAATAATGTTCAAAAATATTAATTAAAGAAAAAAATGTTTTAAATAATATTTTTACAAAAAAACCGTGAATAAAAATTCTATATGATACGTTATTTATATTATTTTCTAAATAGAAACGATAAATATTTCATTGAAACATTAAGAAAAAATTTCTATTTAATATATCAAGATTACTGGGAAAGTTTTATTTAAAAATGGTAATTAATATTCCTATTGAAAGAATTGCATAGAATTTAGAAATACTAGTTGATTACTCAAAAAATATAGAGAAGATAGCCAAGACCTCCTAAGGAAGTTTTATAAAATCATTAGAGTGAAAAGAACATTTTGAATTTTCATTTCGTTAATCCCACTTATAAAATTAGATCTTTTCAGTATTATATTATTTTATATTATATGATAGGGTTTTAGTTTACACTTCCTAGTTTACTGTGTCTTTCTTTTCAAACATTTACCGCTATTTTACAGCTTAAAGTCATAGATTTTTGATTTTTCGTAATTTACTTTCTTGAATCGATATCATGAACTTATTTGCCGAATATAGTTTATGATAAGAAAATATATTTAATATAAGCATGGTTGCTCTTGGAAATCGCTATGCAAATTATCTTTTTTGATTCCCTTTTTCAATATATATTCTTTCGTTTGAATATAGCTTAGCTTTAAATCGTCTAAATGTAGGTATAATTTAGAGATCAATTGAATGTGTTGTTATTCTTTTATTCTTGAAACCAGACTTTTATAGGATACATCTTATGTAATTCCATTAACTCTTTGGTATTTCCCAACAATAAAAAAATGTTGCAATAAAATACAAAAAAATCTATTGAAGAGTTTGCAACTTTGAATCGTTCAATCTTTGTAGAACTGTAATACGAATTCTAAAGCTGTAATTATTATATAAGATGCTTTATGCGGCGAGTGGCTTACCAAAGAATTTAGCATAGTAATAATAATGAAATTTAAGTTAACAATTATAAAAGATGATTAAGAAATGAATTTATTTAGAAATTTCAAAGATCTAATATGTACAGAAAAGAAGTAGAATGTTTTTTCAAAATAATACAAAAATAACTTATTAATAATGACTATAACCATTGAGATGTGCTATAAACTTGTTTTATTTTTATAGCTATTTTTTTTCAAACATCATATCTAAATAAAATTAGATAATATTTGAAAATAGAAAGAAAGAAATGACGGCGCGAAAACGTAAAAAAATAAGAATAAACTACTAAAAATAAAAAGATAATTTTGTTAAACTACTTCAATTATGGTAAGTTCTATTTTTATATGTTTGTACTTTTCTTCTTGAATTATTTAGAGCCTTTAAAATATATATATTGTATAAAGCAGGTAGTATTGTATGAAAGTCAGCAAATTATAAATTCTAGTTTAAATCTTATTTTTATGAGAACATTCCTTTGGAAATTTTAATAGGGAAAAAGACTTCAAATATGTAAAGTTGCTTTTATTATTCCATGGCTTATTTGCGCATTAAATAGAAGACTTTTAGTGGAATTCAATAGAACATTATTTAAATGCGCAACCTATAACTCTGAAAACTAAAATAATATTAGGGAAAGCTGTTTCATATTTTTAATAAACACAAGAGTGAAATTTATGATTTTTGACAAAAAGTATGATGTTCGTATCAAAATTGTGAATTAAAAATAGTTTCTATTGTTTAATATATTACATATACCTTTTATGCTGCGTAAGAAATATAAAATACAAATTATTGCAATTTTTCTGAATTTATACAATCAATTTAGATAGAATGTACGAAGGAATATTAACATATAAGAAATAAATTATATCCGAACATATCTTATCTATAC
Source organism: Hamiltosporidium tvaerminnensis (assembly GCA_022605425.2). Lineage (NCBI taxonomy): Eukaryota > Fungi > Microsporidia > Dubosqiidae > Hamiltosporidium > Hamiltosporidium tvaerminnensis. The sequence continues at coordinate 21,482 of JAKIMF020000011.1, read as the reverse complement.
TTTCAAAATCTATAAATATATTACTGTGTAATAATAAATTTTATCATTTTCTATTCTATATTTGAAGATAACCAGTATTGAGAAATAAATGGCTTTAAAATAATGATTTGTTTTTAAGATGAGTCCATTCTATCATTCATTTTTAAAGGGGTGTTTTTTCTCTTCAATACAAAAAATATTAGTAAACAATGAAAAAATAATAGAATCACGAAATAGTGTATCATGCCCTAAAATGAGAAATCAGAAATATGTTTAAATATATTATTAGAATATTTATTTGAATCTTCAAGTCAACTATCAAGAACAAAACGTAAAAGGGAAAAAAAATAATTAAAATTGAAAAAAAATCGAACGTGAAGAAACCACATTAGAAAATAAGTATGAGATGGTTGAATACGAAAATAAATAATGCTATTAGAAAATGGACAAAGCATTTGATGTTACTAAGAATATATAATGAATATTTCCATTTATTTCATTTTTTAACGAGCTCAAAAATTATCTTTTCCATAGTGTCCTCGCAATTTGAGTGGGGATTTTTTTGTAAAATCTAGAAAAATGTAAAATTTTTAGAAAAGGATTAATTTTAATTATAAGGCGAGTAAAATACCTACAAAATTTAAAATATTATCACATTAATGAAGAACTCATAAGCACTTTTTAAACAATTGGTCGGAATTAACCGAGGCAAAGGTATCCTGGCCAAACAGGAACAGGCCGAAGTAATCATATATTTGGGCTTAGTTGAAGAATCTATCCTCTCATTCCTATTTAAAATTGTTATTGATAGGTCGAAGAATAAAAGCGAAGAAAAATAAGGGAAAAAGAGAAAAGGGATAAAGGCAGATAACAAATTTACTTTGTATGAGCGTTAATGACAAAATATCAAACTTGGTATGTAGCGTATGCAAAAAAATGTGAGTCAATGATTCCATAATATTTTTATAAAAGCATCGTTGGTAATGATCTTGTTTTCGCCATGATTTGTCCTTTATTTTAATAAGAACCACACATCCACAGTTCGTAGATCAAGAAATTTGGAAACTAGAGGAAATAATTTAATTGCTAAAGAAAGGTTTTGACAGAAATATATGTCATTGAGATATATGAAAGCGCAAAATATTATACCTAGTCGAATCATAAAATAAAGTTAGAGCAAGTAGAAACCATTCAAATGAATATAATATTACATCGTGCCTTAATCATTACTGAAGATGATAAATTTAATACCAAGGAATATTGAAGTTTATAGGGAGATGACTAAACAATAATATTTTTCAAAACATCCGATTTTTTTTACTAAGAATGGTAAGCTTTTTATTTCTATTCGTGACTTCAACGTAGTTCTAGGTTTAATATAAATAAATTCTACCGACACAGCTTCATTTTTTTCTACGATACCCACGTTCGCAAGGCATTATTCAAAATGTGTGCAGACCTAATCAATAGACTAGGCGGTTTCTTTTGTGCGTTTTCTTCGGTTGCATTATGTGTAATCAGGAGCGAAGCCCATCTTTAGTTCTTCCAAGACTATGCGGCGTTTCCACTAACACAGCGCCTACCGAATCTAATTCACTTCTGGCCAAGATATATCTCTGAGGCTTACATCTAATCTATCTAGACAGTGCAGTGTCATACCAACATATCAATTTGCTAGTTAGCTTTTATGGCTTTAAATAATTTTTATTTCAATATCACAGGCGCCAATCTTATAACACGAGTAAGCAAGGCTAAGGCTCAATGCTTCTTCTTTATGACAATGGCTTACAAGTTCGGCTGAGGTTCCATTCGCTACAAAAAAAACTACAAATAAATTTCTAGAAAAAGTTTTACTATTTCGTAGACTTCCTCATACAAACATTTACGAGAAACAGAAAATATAGTGTGCTTTTATTCCCATCCTAAATCCAAACAATGATCTTCATACAAGTTTCAAATACTCAATGCCAACCAGAAATTTTTTTGTGGCTTTCCTCCCTTCACCAAATTACAAATACAATTTAAATTTTTTATTTAGGCTCAAAATAGAAAAATTAAATATTTATGATTTTAGCATAGTAAAAGTAGGGTTAAATATTTTTATAAATATAGTTAGACGTTTTGCGCATGAATTAGCAATAAATTGAGATATTTGAATAATGTAACCATATAATAATGATGAATAAATCGTTCTTAACGGTAAAATCACGATTGAAAAAACAGTTTTTAAAATTTAAAATAAAAAGTTGAAGAAATGTTTAATAATCATATATTGAAAAAAATCTACTGAAATGAAATTTAACCGATACTTTTACCAATTTTAGAAACAGGAAAAACAATATTGGAGATGTTCACATGTTTTACATGTTTTAATGATTAATTTTTTCTTTTGGTGTTAAATCAAATAAAAAATTGTGTTTAAAACAATTTAATTTCTACACATATTTTACAAATTTCTATCCTTATGTTTCTGATATCAAAAGATTATTTTCATTGATGAAATTGGAATGAAGAAGTAACTCAAGAAATGTAAACAGGAAAGATGAAAAAGTGTGTAATAGCTATAAAGGTGAGGATGTATGATGTTTATTATTTTTATTTGCATCTCAATGTATTCCCCAGAAATTAATTATCTTAAAAATAGTTTTCAGTTACAGTTCAGATATATGATTGTTAAAGTATATTGTGATGCTGTTGGATATCCGGCCACAACACCGTGAAAGTTTTATGAAGCAAATGATATAAATATTGAGTTTAGTTCCGTATTATATTATTACCCAAAGCATTTTTTTATTAGAAAATTTATCCAAAAGTTCTTTCATTTAATATGAACAAAGTTTTTCCTATTACACTTGGAGAAGAAGAAAGAAGAATAGGGGGTTTTAATGCCCAAAGCATTGTTAAGTAGGTTATATTCGATGCTGGGGTTATATTGAGAGTGTTTGGAAGAAATTGAGCAATTTTGGATTGTATCCAACAGTAGACTTCTGCATTTGCAATCTTAGTTACAACTGAGCACAATTTAGAAATTCTTTTCTTGGTAGAACTAGAAAGCGTGAACGTTGTTAAGATGCAAATTCTGGAAATTTTATGTGTTACCTAATCTAATTCCGAAAAATATTTTTTATTGGCCTATGAGAAGGAAAAGACCTAAGTGGTTTTGATTGAATCAGATATGTATTTTAGTGATGAAATCTAAATATTAAATTCAAATATTTATCTTAAAGTGAAATTAAAAATAGCTATTTGATATATTTAGAATATCAGAATTGTTTATATCTATAAAATTACTTTGGATGAATTCCTTGTAATAACTTGAGAACAGATAGAAATGTTCGTTTGTTTTCTAAGAAATACGAATTTGTAGGAATTTAATGATTTTAAGGTATAAAAAAATAAAATGTTGTAAAATTGGTTTATATTATCTATTATATGTCTATATTTATGTAAAAAACATTATAATTTATTTAAATCAATTTCTATACCTCCGGTTTATTAAATACATTTCTTTGTTAGCTCCTTCAAATCAAATTATAAACATTTAAATCTTTTGCAATTAGTTAATCTATATTTCTTAGTTTAATAATCAGGTTTTATTTTATAAAATTTACTTTCTAAATATAATACAATTTAAGAGAGTGACTATATCTCATGGTGTCTTAAATTACATTTGAGATATTTTATTTATTTACAACAATAGTCTTTTATTATGCAAAGAATAAAATCGATCCTTATAAAACAAGTGGGGACAAAGTAATTCATTAATATATTTAATGACTTTCCGCTAAGGTATATCTAAAGATAGATAATACATATTCATATTAGAATATATATAGCTTAAGCATAAACATCTTCCAACAAGAATACAACACTTTAAAGAGCCTAAATCACATTATATATCATAAAGATCACGATTGTAGTTGTAGATAAAAAGACGAATAGATGATTTAAATGAAACAAGTATTATGATACAGCTTAAGTGTGGTTGTTGGTTTTTTAAAAGGTTTTAATTATAACACAAAATAATATTTTCAAATTGTTTATGGTATAGTTATTCACTCTGAAACTTTGCGATTATGCAAATCCGTCCTTGAATGTAATTCTTAACCATTTAGTATATAAAAGGCGTTTCTGATATTGGTAGAGTTATTTTTTAAATAAATTTTAAGTAAACGAATTTACTTTGTTCGTAAAATCCGATTTTGAACAAGATCGAATGAGTTCTTAGACACCCCATTTGAATCCTAAATAATTTACACAGGCAAATAGCCTTACATACTATTTCCATGATAAAAACAAGCCTGGGTAGTTTAAATGTATTAATTTGCTACGAATTTTTCGGAAAATATACAGTAGTTGATTGTGGAACTAGTGTCTTTCGTTCTACATTAAGTTAAATCTTTATAGAGTGGATCGGCTAATAGAGGTTTAAGAACAAGATAGTGCTAAGTTACGTGTAGAGAAATACCGGATATAGAAATCAAAGCATAATCATATCATTTTTTGGTACATTTTAAACCATCTTCTTTTGTTATATTTAAAGTATATGACCCATAACTAATGGTACATAATATAAATAACAAACTTAATAAATAGAAATTTGATTTAGTGAAATAGAATAGACGCCTATTTTCACAAACAAACTTAATTAATGATAATATAAGACTCATCCTATAAATACATTTTTTTATCAATGTATCCTCAATTTTATTATTTCATCATTTAGAATGAATTTCTGAAAAGTTTGAAATGTAATCTCTAGCTTTACATACAAACTAAGAGAAATATATATTAGTCATATGTAAAAAACGAGTATTTAATTTAGTTTAAAATAAACCAAATTTATTTAAGGTTTACCTATCGCTAAAATAAGATAAAATATCTCGTAAATATTCTATAATTCAAATATTATATTCTATGTACGACTTCATAACCATTGTAACATTTAAAAGCATACAAAATTAAACTACTTTAAGAATAAGTTGTATAATTTTTTTTAAAAAACAGAAATGGGTAAGAAAATTAAAATTGATATACTTAGCGTAAAAACATCTATTCAAATTTGGTTTTATTATTCTATTACTATATAAACACATTTATGACTCAAGATATTTTATTTAGTATCAATTTTATTAAACTTCAATTCCGTAAATCACTACCATATAATATATAATTTTTTAAAAAACTTAGCATTATTGATAAGAATCAATATACTTATAATAAAAACAATTTAAGTCAGTCAAATAGGGCAAATATTAAAATAAAAACCATTTTTTTATATGGATATATTGAGGTGATTTAAATATTCACAGCTAATATAGATATATGTATATGAATAATAAATGCATGTCTATAAAATATAGGCAATATTTAATATATTAGATTAAAAGCAATATTTTTACATTCTCTTCTTTTAAAACTCAAAATAGCATACAAGATATTTTAAATACTTTTTCAGATCAAGTACTTTCTCTTCCTTAGCTTTATATTCTTTATAAGCCAAAGAAGCAATCCATATATAATAGGTGGCATTTTCTCAATTTTCGAAAGTACTGAGAATGAGGTTATATAGAAATCAAAAGTTACTTTAAATACCCTATAAGATAAATGTCTCACTCAATATATTGAAGGCTTTTAATAACAATTTGGAAATTTTAATAAGGCTATATTTAGATCGAATACGACGTATTAAGACCAAGATAAGAAATTATGACTTATAGGATGGTGATTATAGTTTTTAATAGTTCCAATGTAATAAATAAACAAAAAAAAGACCTAATACCTTACCTGCAAAAACTTCCCATTATGTAAATTTTATAAGTTTATTAAGGTTGGTCATTTAAAATGCTATAAGAAGAAATACCATTAAAGCATATGCGATGTGAACGATTTAAAAATAAATAAAGAATTTTTGAAAAATTACTAAAAATAAATAGCATTTCATAATTATTCAAAAAGTTGTAAATTTTAAAAAAATTATTTTTTGAAGAAAAAGCTAAACTTTGAGAAAATCATATGGGATGGAAAACATTGCTAAATTATAGTTTTTAAAAAACTTGATAACCAAATAAATATAAAATGAATCCATAAAAATAGTACAATTCCAAAATTAAAGAAAAAATGTAGAAAACATAATAATTTATACATAGGTTTGAAAATATAAATAATACGCTGAAACCTATACAAAATATAAAAAATCTAGAACTGGCTTGAAAAATAGTAACTAATAATAAAAGTTGTAAAATACTATAGCATAAAAATTTCAGAGATTCCAAAAAAACCATATAATGTTTTTAAAAACATTTTTTTTAAATGTATAACAAAGAAAAACATTTCTTCAAACTGTAAAATATACAAAAATAAAAAATGTAAACATTCGTAACTTTTATAGGATCAAATTTTCAAAAAAAGACAATTTCTAAGTAACTTGATTTAAATATTTAAACATCCACAGAAAGAAATAAAGAGTATTTTTGAACTCAAATGTGTAATCGACGAAACCCTCATGGGTTAGGGTGATCATCCTAAGAAAATAATACGACTGAAATCAAATTAAAAAAACTGAAAGCGAAACAAAATTAATAGCTGTTTTGATCTAGATTTATTCTCCGATCAACCCCCTTCACACGTTTTTTACCCTAATCTACATTTTACTTCCCCCTGAGGTTCCTTTCTTCCCTTTAACCTCAAAATGTATCTCTATATACCATACCACTACGCAATCTGTCCCATCAACGCAAATAAATTATTCCAGACCAAGTATTTTATAAACATTACTCTTAAATACAGAATTTGAATACATAATTTACATTAAAAGAAAGATTACGAAACATACTAAAAACATCTACATAACTATATAAATTAAAGTTTTCATTAATTTTTTGTTTTGAGATGCTTAGAGGGAAAGACAAGTTTTATTTTCTCCGTGACAACCCGATTCGAATTTACACATTAAATTTTTTTAGTAAAATGAAATTTTTTTTATTGTATTTTATACAAATTTATTAGCTGTAACAACTTTAGAAGAAATTCTTACGAAACTGTTTTTGATGATTATATCTACCATAATTGAATTTACCTTAATTTTTCAAATTTTTTGAATTTATAATTATCTAATCTTAACCAGAGTTATATGATTACAAAAAGAAATCTAAATATATTATGAGATAAATAGTATTCCACAAATGATTCTTAAATCCAAATTTGTGTCTTTCATAGTTATAAAATCTAAGAAAAAGTAAATTTTCAAGCAAAATAAATTTAAAAGCAAAATAATTTTAATTTATAAAAATTTTAAGTAGAAAAGGATTGGTGGGCAAACATTACAATCACATTATTACTTGTGAATTATTGACGAAACCAATTTTATAAGGAAAAACAAACATGGTTTCTTACGATAGGGGTAGGAGAAAATAAAATCAACTTTTAGATAAGCAGAATTATTTTTCTCAATTAAATTTCTATTTTTTACCCCAAATTTTATTCAACAAGAATAAAAAAATTAGAGAAAAAGAAAAGAAAATTCAGCCAAGGAAAAAAAGATTGTAGTTAGCGAAGAAAGATCAATTCGACGGAAAAAAGATTAGGAATTAAGTCAGGAGAATAAATCTGTTTTTGGGATGAGTAGATCGGGGCCAGCAAGTAAAAAAAAAAAATAGTTTGGGAAAAAAGACAGTAGTTAGGGAAAAGATTCTGATTCTGGGAAAAAAGATTTAAGATAGCGAAAAAGGGGGTTATAAAGGAAGAAAATTACGGGTTGGGAAAGGAGAATTGGTTATAAAAACAGGTTGGGGAATGGTGTTTGAAGTTAAAGTGAAAAGGTTTGCTAAAGAAATAAAGTATTGGGTTTTTAAAATGTACATCTATGAAAGTTGAAATCCGTAGAAAAGAATCCGTTTTTAAGAAAAGAACCGGCAGAAAGAAAATATTCTAGTTGAGATCAATGGAATGGATAATTAATTGAATATTTTGTTTTAAAGATACAAAATTTCAAAAAGAAAGATATTTGAACAGAATAATTGAAAAACTGAGAAAAAATTAACGTCTGAGAGGAAAGAGCAAGTTTATGGCAAAAGTAAATTAGGGCGGAAATAAATTAGTTGACGAAAAAATATATTTAAAGATAAAATGATTATGTCGTGGAAATGATGGAGCTTTTCGAGAATATATTTAAAATAAAGAAATTTAGGAAAAAATATTCTGTTATGTAGAACAGGCGCAAGGGTAAAAAGAATCGAGGTAGGGCAATAATAATAATGTTGGAGGGAAAATGTTTGGATTGGGACTAAAAATTAGGGTAGGGAAAACTTTTCGGAGTGTGATGAAATTAATTAGTTGAGTGAAAAAAATTTTTGCTATTTTTTAAAGCGTGTTTGGTTTTTAGAAATATTTGATTCTGCTTATGCTCCTAAAATATTGTAGAGCAGAGCAACAGTTTAAAGATTTTGGTTAGGGGAACTATTTTAATCTAATTACAATTAAATTCTTTCTTTTATTAATATTCAGCTGCTTTTTAATTTTTTTTAATTTTCATTTGGAAAAATTCTTTTTTAAAACGTAAATATTATTGGTGCCAAAGTCCAAGAGTAGTTTTATCAGGAAAAATTAAGAATTCTGCTAAATTCAAATTATTACACGTAAAAAATTATTTAATATTAGGAGTTTACTTTTTGAAATTATAAATGAATAAACACAATACTTGTTTCTTTATTGTTAAATTTATTTTAATAAAAAATGCTTAAAGCCTAGCATTTCGAAGCTCTTTTATTTTTATATTCAAAAAAAGCACGTCGCTATTTTATTCATAAGGGCTTTTAATGTAAAAACAATGTCTGGATATTTTACTTACTTGGATAAAAGGGGGAAAATCATAAAAAACTTTAAAAAAAGCGATTTCAATAGAGATACTAGGCATATATTCGTTCTATTTCTACTTATTGTATATTCTTACTAAAAAAAGAGAAACTAAAATTTTCTATACTCGAGCCAAAAAGTTTTTATTTAATTTAATTTGAAAAGAATTGAAATATTTCATGCAAATCATTAATAGCTAGCTCAGAAAAGCAAAATTAAGAGTTAATTTATTAGAAAGTGCATAAGCACTTAATACCATTCTAATTTAAAATTTTTGCTTCTACTGACCTGGGTGAGCGAAATACTTGAGAAATATAGTAAAGAAAAAATAATATTTACCTAATCTGTAGCAGTGAAATACTTGAGAAAGTTGGTTTAGAAAAACATTAAAGAAATATATGTTTCGATTAACTTTTCAATGTCTTTATATAAGTTCTGTAACATAGCTAGCAACAAAGTATGTAATACCTTTAGAAAGATGAAACGAACACATTTATTTAAATAGAAATGTAAATATATAAGAATCAATACATATGCAAAATATTATAAAAGACCCATTGTTTTAGATTGTGATTGAATTAAGCACTTAAAATCATACAATCAAAATTGTAGATATTGTAAACAATAAATTACGGTTGTTCGTAAAATGATTAAAGATTTTTTTGAACAGTATTTTGATATAATTTCATTGTAGTGGGTAAATATTTCCAAACGACTTTTCTAACTAAATAGGTAGTGTTGTCCTAGTATTTGACTCATTGCCTTAAAGTTCTTTGAAATACAATTGATGTTGTTCGTAAGTGTATCTTAGCATATTAAAGTGATTAAACCATGCATTTCGAACTCTTGATTTCATAACAAAATCGATTGTTGTTCAGGACATCTATATTGAAGCAAGTATAGATTTACGTAATATAACTTGCATAGTCTTTCTATATTCCATTAATTAGGATATACAGATGCAGCAAATTTAGCTGCAAATATTACAGAGAATGGATATTTGCGATCGGTGACATTTGGTATATTTGGCTTCCATTTCAGTACAGTCATAGCTCTTGTAGTTTAGAGGTTGAAGAGCTTTTCCTATAGAGCATCTGATATTTCAAAAGTATTCTTTGCGGTGAGCCTTAGAAGCTGCCACAAATGAGAAAACTTGTATGGTTTATACTTTTACACTTGCTACAACTAATCTCATTTAAACAGGTATTTAAATTAATTAGTTCAATATATGGAAAAACCATTCCTAAACGATTCCTATCCAATCATAATTTGATTTATCTAAAGTCACAATTGATAATTACATCATTTACAACTTACCCTTCGAAATTATTTCAATGTATAATAATACTTATTTAAATAATGTTCTTGGCTTCTTTTAAATCATACTAAGATATTTTTATCAGTATATCCCTACATATATAATTTTCTTCAGATTCTATTTCATGTCCGAATTTTTACATAGCATAAATTTAAATAAAAAAAATTATAAAAATAATGTAAAATAAATTAATTTCAAACCATGTATTATCTAAAAAATTTATTGTTTAATACGCATAGAGATATATTTAAAATAATTGCTACATGGAATCTTCTAAATTAGTAATAATAATTAAAAAATTAAAATATTTATTTGTTAAGATGCATATCATTTAACTAAAGTTTTATTTTTATCAAAAGTACTAAAACCAGGGAAAGCTTTGGACGAGCGAATATACATTCACTAAAATTCTAATTTTTTATTCTTTATTGTAATATTGTTAGCATGTAGAAAAGGCATTATTTATTCTCTGTTTTCTTTAAAATCAATATAAATAAAATAGTATTCAAACAAAAAGAAGCATATAGACCTATGAGTTTGGAATTTTTTTTAACGCAAAAAAGTACTAAAAAATATACATTTAAAAATATTTCTTCAAAATAGCATTACCTTTAAATTTTTAGAAAATATAAAATACGTTTAATCTTCTAACACAAACCAAAAAATAATATAAGATAATATATAATACAAACTTTGTATTGAGTCCAAACGGCTTATTTAAGCGTTAATAGCTCAAACCATTTACGAAGATTTCTATAATAAGAAGAACACATTTTATCAAGAAGAAAGTAATTCAATCATAGAGCACAATTCAATTACATATCATGAGGAACAAATAAATTTTCTTAAAGTTTAAAGAAATAATCGAGCAAATATACAAAAGTAATGTTTTTTGATGTAAAGTAAATAAAATCTATTAATTTTTAAAATTATAACTTATAAATTAAATTATATTATTTTATCTTTTTCTTTATAATATACAACTTTACCTCGAATTTTTGAAATAGGCAAATGCGCCTCAAAATTGCGTTATTTGCCTTCGCGTTATGAAAGTTCCAGTTAATGATATTGGGTATTTATCTACCAATATATTATGAGTGAATTCATTAAATTATTTAGTTAATTTTGACTTCAATCAAGATCAGATGAGTCTTTTGAGACTACCCTTTAAACAATTGTAAAATGTGTAAATAACCTTAGATATGCCATTCCATAATTCGAATCAGCTTGGATAGTTTGAGATAATATATTACAGGTGCAAATATTCTAATAAAAATATATCAGCTGGTTGTGGCATAAGTTCTATTCCTCTAAATTGGTTTAATCTTTATTCATATAAGGAAGAATCAGAAGTTTCAAAATGAAAAAGTACTAATTTACTTGTAAAAGATGCCACAACATTTAGAACTGAAGCTCATTTATAGTTTTAGTGATTATATATACCTAATTGTCTCTATTATTACATTTTAGCAGACAAACCGTAATTCGAAATAATTAGCTATAAATCGACAAACAAGATCATCGAAATTTTATTTGTAGTATTATAAAAATTTCCTTCTTTAAATTAAAAGACTATTTATACCACACTTTCAAATCAATATCTATTATTTATACTTATCTTTCGAAATTTATATTCACCTATAAATATATTTAGATATTGAAATGATATAACCTCTGTTTATTTCGGACTAGTATAGATAGCTCATTAATTTTTGAAGATTTCATTGTAGATTAATATAGAATTACGAGAAAGCATATTAAAAATTAATTATATTAATTAGGTAGGAGCCGAACTAAATTTAATTAAAGTTTAACTTTCTTATAATCATATCAACATATTATTTACATTATTTTATTTGGCTTTATTTCTTGTTTTAATATATATACTGAATAAAAATAGTTACAATCTAAAGACTAAAAAGAATATATAAAACGAACTATTTTAAAAAGTATTGTAACAATTGTCTTTCAATTAGGCAAATAACTTAAGAGTACTTAATTTACATAAATTGGATGCAAAGATTTATTAGAATTTGGTTTCAACATAGAAGTAGCATGATAAAAAGTTTTCTGTATCACTTCATGACAGTTTACTGTACTATATATATTATTTTAAAGTCTAATTTAATTTAAAATTAGATATAAATTAAAAATAAACTTAACATATTTAAATCGAATTAATACATGTATAATTATAATGATTTAAGTTATTTAAATCTCACCATATATTTTAAAATGAAATATTTATTTCTATATATATTTAAATGAATCAAATATCAGAGTTCATTATACCATAAATTGTAATATATATTAGCAAATCAAAGCCATTAAAAATCCAAAGAATAACATATATATTCCAACAATAGCAATAGTATTACATTTCTCATTAATCACTCGAAAGTATTATACATGATATTTAAATACTTTTCGTATTTATATCTTTTTTTGAATTAGCTTTATATTCTGTTTAAGAAATTGTAAAAAGGCATATAAGATATGCGCTATAACTGTTTGATTAATTTAAGGAAAGGTAAATAGTAAAGGTTATTTTGAAATCTATAGTTACGGAAGAATCTCTTATATGATTAATGTTTCCAACAATATACTGCGGGCTTTTCGAAACGAGTTAACCAAATTTAATCCAGCCATATTTAGGTTGAACACAACTGATGATGACCAAGATTATAAAACCTCGTTTTTAAATAGTGAGTGAGGGTTTTAATAGATACGACTGTTCCAATAAAGCAAACCAACCATTACCTTACACACAAAAACTTCCAATTATAGTAAATTTTAAAGTTTGTTAGGTTAACCTCTTAATATACTCAGAAGAGAAAATACTTACTTATATTTACGAATATTACATATTGATATTAAATAACTGAATTTGAAGTTAAAATGAATATAAAATGAATAAATAACAGAAATTTTATACATTATTTAGCCATAAATATTACTTTGAAACATAAATTACTCATTGAAATGACCTGAATTATTTTACATGACCCAAACAAGTGATTGATTAAGTAACGACTTGAATTTGTAAATGAATAAGAAAAGAATGAAGTAAAATAAATGTAACAGAATTAAAAAAAGTCATTTCGAAAAAAAACAACCAAAAAACTAAAAAATGTATATACAGCTATAACTAAAATGAGTTTTAGCAAAAAAAATTTGATATAAGTAAATTTTTAAATTAAGAAACACAGCCAAAATGAATAATAAACTAAAAAAATGTACGAAAGAAATATCGGTAACTGCTAATCTAACATATACTCTCTTTTTATGCAAGAAAAATATTATATTTTAACATCTATAAACAAAAGTAGTATTTATTTAAACATAACAACGAACTATATACCAATTTACATTAAAAAGTAAACGACTTTATAAATTTTATATAACATAAATTTACTCAAAACAAGTAAAGGATAAACTAGGACTAGAATTTCAATAGAAACGATTGAACGAAAATATTTGAATTTAATTAAAAAGCACATGAAAATAGTTAGAAAACAAATATAAGATAAAAACAAGTACATTTTTTAACTATGTAAGACACATTACAATTCAAAGACTAATATACAATAAAATTATATTTACAAAATATACATGACTAAATACAAATTATAGAAAAGGTAATTAAATAAGGAGTAAAAAACCCTACTAAAAGTATTCTACCCAAAAAATATGCATTTAGCAAATTCTCCATAGTATTCTATAGAATATTAAAGAATTTAAAATCAAAATTTTAAAGTTCAAAAAAATTATTGTGAATTAATCAAAGCAAACACATAAGCTATAATTATCTTAAAGATTTATATCACATCTTACACGCCTTTAAAATTGGGTTATAAAAAAATAGTATAAAAACAAAATTAATACAAATAATATGTAAGAAAAGTATATTTTTAAACATAAAAAGTTAGATTAGATAAAAAAAATAGAATGCTAATAGACATAAAATTAGATCTATAAGCTAAAAGAATCTATGAGATATTCAAATTAAAGAACGACATTGTAGTTCGGATAGGATTAATTTTATTTGCGAAATAATGCTCGATAAATAAATAGTGACGACTAGAACTTTCTATATTAGAATACATATTTTTTAGTGAAATAACTTAAATTGTGAAAATAAATAGAATAATAATTTAATGATATAAACCGTAAAATGAAAAATAAATATTACATAAGTTTAAAGTAACTGAATATCAGCGTTAACGAAAAATATATAATAGCTGCATAAACCAAAACCATTAAATGAATTTAAACTATACAATATTTTTAAATAAAGGAGTAAGTGTTGTTACTTTTTCATAAAAGGATTGCTTAGTTCTAGGTTTGACATCAGTGACTGGACCTAACACTCCATCGTTACTTCCTTTAGAATATCTAAATCCCAAGCATTTTATCTTTAATAGCTTAAGACTTATTTAATAAGCAATTTAGTTGCTTCGAGTTTGTTAATATCTGTTGCGGAGGTGTGATCGTATGCAAAATCAACTAGAATTGTGACCTTTTACACACCCTGCAGCATTTTAACTTAATATACACGTGCCAAATAAACTATCAGCTAGCTAAGATATTTCATGGAATTCACACGAAAAAACCAGGCGAAGATGCAATGCCATACCAACATAAATAACCCACGCAACTCTCGTTTTAGAAGGCCATCTTCCATTTCAATTCGCAGAGTCTTCTAAAGCAGTTTTTAAGACTAGATTTTTAAATTTCTATGGATATTATCTATAAGTTCAAGTGCAGTTTACAATTGAGCACAAGAAAAAGCAAAAATATATTAATATAAAATTTTCGTGGATTTTATGAACTTCCTTTCATACGAACACCCATGTAACAAACGTAGGGGTAGTGTGGTTTTAATCACAATTCAAAAACTAAAATATTGTCTTCACACCTAGTTTAAGCCTACTCATTGCTAAGAAGAATGTTTTTTTTGTGACTATCCTCACACCGCCAAAAATATAATTTAAATTCATTATTTACGCTCCAAAGATAAAACATTTGAATATTTATGATTTCAGCATAATAAAAGTACTAATAAAAGTTTATATAAATTTAGCTACTGGTTTTTCGATGAATTAGAAATAAATCGGAAGTATTAAGATAATGTAACCATATAATATTGAAAAATAAAACGTTTTAACAGAAAAATCATTCGAGGAAAAATAATATGTATAAAATTTAGAATAAAATTTTTTTAAAATGTTTTAATAATCATATACGAGAACCAAATCTAGAACAAAAATTTAAAAAGTACGCTTTTCACCTTGAGAAACAGGGAAACAAAAATTAGATATTTACATGCCCCTAAATACGTTTTAATTCTTTATGTTTTTCAGGTTTAAAGCAAATAAAAGAATAAAAACAAAACAATTTAATTTCTCAGTATGTATTTTGAAAATTTCTATCGTTATATTTCTGATATCAAAATATTTTTTATTGAAGAAATTGGAATGAAGAGGTAACTCAAGAAATACGAACAAAAAGGAGGAAAACGGGTGTAATGGCTAATATCAGTGAGGATGCAAGGTGTTTATTATATTCTCTGCTTCTAACGGATTGTCCATCAAAATGAAGTTTTTTTACGAATTATTCGTAGTTATAGTCAAGATATAAAATAATTAGATTATATTGTGATGTCATTTCGATATCTAGTACAACATCGTAAAGTTGTATGTAACAAATGATAGGAATATTTACCTTGATCTTTGATTATATTACACCTCAAGGCAGTTTTATATAATATTGAATTTAATCAAAAGAGTTCTTTTGGGATTTGTGCAAAATTTCTCGTACCACTTACTCGGAAAGTACGAAAGAGGCATGGCTAGGGGCTAGTAAGCAGTTTGATACACACGGCCGTTTATATTGGCCTAGAATCAAAGCTAGGGTTTTATGAAAAGTATTTGAATGGAAGAATTTTTGAAATGTATATCAACAGTTAGGAAGATCACACTGCAACTTTACAACCAACACAATTTGGAAATTTTCGGGGTGGTAGAACCAAAGGCATGTATCGTTTTTGAGATGTAAAAACGAGTTTTGTGTCAAGTAATCTAATTCTGAAATATTATTTGAAGGTGAAATCGAAATACTTAATTCGAATATTTATCGAATTGAAATTAAAATGCAATTGAATATATTTGGAAGGCTAGAAGATTTTAATTGAAGAAAATTACTTTAGAACCTCTCTTGAATTGATTTCAGAAAAGGCTGAAATATTGGCTGGGTTTGTAATGAAGGAAATTAAAGAAACTTTATGTTTTAAAGAAAGTAAATATAATATTTTAAAATTTGGCTTATTTTTTTTTTGAAATATCTGTATTCATATTCAAAAAATTTAATTTTTAAATTAATCTTTGCACTCCCTTGTTTATTTAATTATTCTCTTTGTTATTCGTTCGTATCTTAATTTTATACTTCAGTCCGTTGCAATTAGTTAATCTATATTTATAGGTTTTATATCCGAAGATTTCTTTTATTAAATTTAACATTCCCACTCCTTGGATTAAACGCCTCGATATATTTCTTGATTCTTGAATTATTTTTGAAATATTCTCACGAAAAATATTTTGTTTAGCAAAACAAAAGTCTTCCATTTCAACCAAAGAAATTCAATCGATCTTTATAATACATGTTAGTACAATTGGAATTCATTAATATATTCAATAAGGTTTGCTATATCTTAAAATAGATAATTTAAGTTTCGCTAAAGAATGTTGTAAGAATTACCCATTTATGCAAAAGACCGGAATTTTTCATAAGCCCAGAGTCATTTATATATCATAACTATTGCGTGTGTAGTTATAGAAAAAAAATGAAAGCGATTATTTAAATAAAAAAGTATTATGATTAATGCTAATCATAGTTATTGGTTTTTTATTGGGTATAAGTTTAAACAAACAAAATTGTCTATGGATATAATTTTCATATCGTAATTTACCTGAAGATTTGCGAAAGTCAAAAATCTGTATATGAAGCTAACTTTTGGTCTCGGAGTTTATGAAACAGGTGTGTCTGTTATTTGTAAAATTATTTATAAATTTTACTAAGGGCTCTAATTTGATTTTTTCGTTAAATCCGACTTAGATAAAATCGCTTGAGTTCTTACACACTGCCGCTTGAATTCCATAGGAGCTAATATAAAAATTTTAAAGGCTAATTTTCATGATACAAATCAGCTTAGGTAGTGGGAAAAGTATGAATTTGCTGCGATTTTTTGGAAAAATATATTTTAGCATTGTGGAACAGGTATTTTGCTCTGATTTTAGGTTAAATCTCTATATAGTTCATCAGGTAATGGAAGTTCAATAATAAGATGGAGCTAAGGTCACGCTTAGAGGATACCACAACTTAAAAAATCCAAGATTAATCATACCTATTAAAGTTTTCAATGTCTAATTGTGTTCTTTTTACATTTTAAGTGTACAAATCACAATTTACAATATTTTATTTGAACAACAAACTCAATCAAAAATTTTATTTAGTAAATTAGAATAGACGTCTACTTTCACAAACATACTTTATTTTTTTATATTATAAAATAATATTCGTTTATAAATACATTTTTGAAATCAATGTATCTTTGATTCTATTATATTACTTAATTCAAATGAATTTCTGAAAAGTTTGAAAAATTAATTCGTAGCTTTACATAGAAAAATAAAATATAAATTAAGCATATGTAAAAAACGAGTATTTTAATTAGTTTGAAATAAACAAATTTATTAAGATTTACCTATTTTAAAATAAAATTAAAATATCAGATAATATTCAATAATTCAAATATTATTTGTATTGTATGTACGACTTAATATACAAGTTTAACACCGAAACTAAACAAAATTAAACTATTTTAAGAATTAGTTGTAGAATTTTGTTTGAACAAAAGAATAGGTTAAGAAACTTAAAATTTGCATATATTTATGTAAAAACTTTTATTTGAATTTGGTTTTAATATATAAAGTAGTATAATGGAATCCTGTTTTTTATTCAAGAGAATTTATCGTATTATGATTTTATTTTAATCTAATTTTTATATCTTACTGTATACTATATTGTTCCAAAAAAAAGACCTAACATGATTAAAAGCAATCAATATACTTATAATAAAAATAATTTAAGTCAGTATATTAAGTCACATAGTAAAAACAAAAAATTTTTTTATATGGATATATTAAGGCGAACTAAAAATTGAATCAATTTATATGGATTATAGTTATATGAATAAAAAATCAATGTCTGTATAGATCGGGAGAATATCACATCAATATTGATAATAGCAATAATATCGTACAAAAACTCCTAAATTTTCGTAAAAGTAGTATAAATGAAATTCAAATACCCTTTTCACTTGTATATCTTTCTTTCATATTATATTTGCATTTTCTTGTGCTAAAGCAGCAATGCATACATAATACCCAACAGTTCGCTCAATTTTCGAGAAAGTATCTAATATGAGGTTATATAGAAATCCAGAGTTACGCATAAATCCCATATATGATTAATGTTTCACACGATATATTAAAAACTTTTAAAAACAATTTCACAAAATTTAATACAGTCATATTTAGGTTGAACACAAAACGTAATATGGCCAAGATAATAAAAATCTTATTTTTAGATAATGAGTTAAGTTTTTAATTGTCCGGATGTTCGTAATAAGCATAAAAAAACAAAAAATACCTTACACACAAAAACTTCCAATTATGGTTAATTTTATAAGTCTATTAAGCTTAACCCCTTAAAATCATATAAGAATAGATAAATCTTTGTCATATATTTAAATATAACATAATGATATTTAATAAGAAATTTGAAGAACAATGAATTAAAAATAAATATAAATCTATCCAAACAAGATAAAATTAGACATTTTTGGAAAATATATTCTTTACTTTATTCTAAAACTCAAAGGGGGAAATAAATATACTTGTTTTATAAATAGAAAAACTGCTTGTGCAAGTATCAAAGTAGAACGACAAATAAAAAACAGACGAATGCTCTTAAAAAAATTTAAAAAAGTAGATTCGAATAAAATGAAAAAGAAAGGTGGAAAATGAGTAGCTAAAGATTAATCTAAATAATAACGCAAATCAACTAGTTTAACTAAAAATGCTAAACTAGAAAAAAATTAATCTAAACAATTAAAAAACCAAAATATTAAACGTAAAAAAGGAATGGAAGGTTGAAAAATAAATTGTAATAGAGTCATATCTTCAAAAGACGAATTTAATATTTTGAACAACTATTAATAATACTAATTTAATACTATAGATAAATAAAAGACCTAAAGGTAATTCAAGGCCAAATAATAAGCTAATATATTTATATGACTCGAAATTATCCCCAGCATATCTAGAACTATTATTTTAAAACCTTTACGGTAAATTTAGAAAAATATAAGTTAACTTAAATATTACAAGACTAACTCTGCATTGTGATCATACTTAAAAATATTATTTCGTATAAATACATTTACTTTATTTAAATGTTATATTATTTGTTATCTAAATAAAAGATTAGCTTTAATTACTATTTTTTCTTGTACATATTTTTAACAATGCCTTATGAGACGTACTTTAAATACCTAGAGAAGAAAAAAAAACAAACAAAATCTATTCTATACCATATATTATTTAACCCCCTGGTCTATTTCAATGCAGTTAAAATTTCTTTTATTTTTTTACACAACTAATATTTACATTTTTATACATAAATCTAGAATAATGTTAGACTTTTATATCAATTTCTTACAATGATAAATTTCATTTCGAATCGTGAAAACATATAAATTTAACACGGATTCACAAGCTGAAATACTATTAATTCAGAAAGTTTTTGTAATTTTTTTCTTTTTATTTGAAAACAAAACTAAAATATTTTCACGCATTTACGTTACCCCATAATATCGTAATATGATATCTCACAAGCAGAAAATTTTGACTATAAAAAGATTGACGCTTCTAATTTTTTTTATCAAAAAAGCCTTTTATTTAGAGATGTTTACCAATTGTAGAATTTTTAGGTTTATAAATAACTGTATATTGTTAATTTTATTTTTGGGGTTCTATTACTTGAGATAAAATCTTACATATGTCTCATTTTTATCAACAAATTAAATCTTAAACAAAATCCATTTCGATATTGAATATATGAAAAATATAAACACTGTTCTAAATATAGACATTCTATAAATTCATGGTATGATATATTTTAAATAATAAGTTTATTTTTTTTTTATACATTTTTTAATTTCTACTATTTTCTATTATTTTTACAAATTTTGAAATTCAAAAGAAAACTTAATATATTTAGAACTGTAAAAATATGTATACCACTTTTAAAATGATACAATCAATTAATTTTATCTAACTTAACATCAAAAGAGAGTCATCTAACGATTAAAATTGTATAATTTATTAAAATATTATTGGATTTTGCTATTCTTAGAATGAAAAATTATTAAATAACTTAATCACAAATTAAAATTTAATAAAATAAGAATATACCATACAAAAGTACTAATAGAAATCAAGCATTGGATATATCAGCCTTCTTCATATCTTAAGATAGGAAGAATAATTATACCACTCGATTTTTGTTAGTTTTTATAAAATAAAAATTTCACCAAATTTTGTAAAATGTTTTTATTCAATATATAAGTATTCTGTTCTTTGAACACTTAAGATATAAGAAAAGATTTTGAAATTATTTTTTAATAATAGGATTAATTTTCCTTTAATATATTTTTATTTTATTACTTTCAACCAAATACTTATTTTATCTGTAAAATGTAAACACAAATGATGTATAAATATATCTAATTTTCCAGTTTTATTAGCATAAAATTCAACTAAAAACAATAAAAAAAATGAATAATCGTTTGAAATATGAAATTTAAGTTCATTATTTTATTTGAACACCATAATTCAAGAATTATTGGTATGAAAATCAGAAAAAATTCAACAAATTTAAATCAAAATACAAAAATAAATTATAAAACAAAAAAAGCATTTAATAAATTGATAAATAAATCATTTTCTTTCCAGTATTTTAATTTCAAATCTTACAATCGAATTATCACAGTATGCCCTATCCAAATTTATATATTTTCAGAGAATATAGTTTCGGGACATGTATCTATGTGTGTCATCTCTTTTAAGATAACTTTTAGACAGTGTTATCGCTTCTCTCAACTCTTTTCTCGCACTGATTCTTTTTCAAAACATTTGTATCTTTCAAGGCACTCAGCTTATCAAGGTCTTTTACGTGTTGTTTTCATCTAAAACTATCAAAAACCACTCTA